>JAZGLO010000013.1:1672500-2220000 GCA_036873155.1 Biomphalaria sudanica
AGAGAGAGACAGATAGAGAAAGAGAGATGGGGACAGAGAGAGAGATAGAGAGAGACAGATAGAGAAAGAGAGAGGGGGACAGAGAGAGAGATAGAGAGAGACAGATAGAGAAAGAGAGAGGGGGACAGAGAGAGAGGGGGGGGACAGAGAGAGAGAAAGAAAGAGAGAGGGGGGACAGAGAGAGAGAAAGAGAGAGACAGAGAGAAGAAGAGAGAGAGAGAGAGAGAGAAAGAGACAGAGAAAGAGAGATTCAGAGAGAAAGAAAGAAAGAGAGAGACAAGGAGAGCTACAGAGACTTACAGAGAGATACAGAGACTTACACAGAAAAAGAGAGAGAGAGAGAGAGAGCACAATTTGAGATGTGACGGGACTAATCAAACAGGACTCTATGATATACAGGATGGTAGCTATTGGGAAGCAGCTTAACTTCCTTCCATTAAGGGACACTTCATTGTTCTACCTACTGGAACAGGTTCCTTCTACTCTGTCAACGCAGTCCTCACCAGGGCACTTGAAAGTGCAGTCCCCCTGACACATAGCCCCGTACTTGTAGGGTCCACAAGCTGAAAACAAAGTGTAGATCTAATAGTTTCTAATGTTCACATTTGCAAATACAATCTAAGCAATGTGAAGATTTCTCAGGAGCAATTAATTAAAGTTTTAACATTACTGCCATAATATACTATTATTATTATTAATTTATTATTATTATTATTTTATATAGCGCATTTTTCAGGCTTCTTTAGTAAAATGTTTGTAAAACGGTTTACATGTTTCGGATGTTCCTTCAGAGTTAAAGACTATATCCACTTCCCTGTCTTAACCTCCCACAGGACGATGGGGGGGGGGGGATGGCGGCGGGCAGGGTATGAACCATCGAGACGACTGAACGACAGTCCAGCGCGCATACCGCACGATCAGGCAGCCACAGTACCCTTGTTGCTCTATGGTCAATTCTTTTTTTTTTGTGGAAGTGGGGAGGGGGGGTGTAGAGTCTGTGAGATGGTTTCCTGGCTTCCAATAAGCGATCAGCAAACACAGATCTGCTCTAGTTAAAATCTCGAATCAATGATTCATTGCCTAAATCAGGATTGGATCTTGAACCCATCTTATCTTATAAAATACAGACGTTACTTCAAACAAATAAAAATAAAATAAAAAGATTTCGTCCTACGCGTGTCCCTAGGTCAATCTAGTCATGCATGTTAAATGTTAGATAGTCAAACGGTTAGGGTCAATCGGTCACTCAGTTGAAGAACGGTTACCCTTGGATGTCCCCATTCTAAAGTTCATATGTAACACACCATCTAGGATAGAGCACATTGATTCTCTTTAAAACCAAATTAATGAGTTTTTGCTTAAATAATGTGTTCCGTTCAGTTCTGTCTTGTTGTGTTCGACAGTAAGGTAAATTAAAGTAAATAAAGTTCCATTTTCAGACCTTGTGGTCTACAGGGCAGATGACGGAAAGGTCATCTGTTTCTGTGGCCTACGGTAAGCGACGCTATCGTGTGGCCAGCACAACGACCAACCGCGTTTACTTTACCTAGTATAGGTCAGGTACCCATTAGAGCCGGGTGGACTCGGAGGCGCCCAAAGTCCCGAATTTAAAAATCCCAGCCGTCACCAGGATTCAAAACCGGGATCCCTGGCTCGGAAGCCAAGCGCTCAACCACCGTGCCTCCTGGACAGTAAGGATGACCTAGATATTGGGCGACTCTTGTCTACATGCCTACGTCAGGACTATTTATAACTATCAACATTACTAACTTTGACTATGCACAACAAGCGAACAAAAAAAAAAACAAGCAACAAAGAAACAAACGAACAGAGTCCATCATAGCAGAAACACACATAACATTTAATGATATTTTGAGACTACATCATGTCAGACTAAAGTAGTGATGTGATGTAATCCTTTCTAGAAAACAGAATCACATCTAAGACGTTTGATCTGAACCGAAGCAACAAACGTAGAGGTGACCCAAGCTAAAACCCCAAATTGATACTTATCACTGACGTTTACTATCAAGGCGTAGAAAGGAATCCAAAAGGTCTCGTGTATCAGAGACTGACGGTCTTTCAAGTCTAAATACGCCTCTGGGTTTCACTATTATAATATACAAATACATCTTCCTTGATTATTGAAATTAGTTACTAATTCTCCTGTAAATGCGTGACATTCCGTGTCGACATTCTTCTGTGTTGATTGCATTAGGTGTTGTTTAGTGTGATTAAAGATGTCTTTCTGTTGCTTGAGATGGGACTACTTCTTATCTCGTATGACTACTGCTATAACACCACAGTTATTAATTACCACAGATTGAGAGAGTCAATACGTTTATTTCAAGAAAATATCATAACAATTGACTTGCTAATCCCACCATCAAGACATTCATATCGTATCTAACAAAAATCCAATAGATTACTCTTAGGTACACAACTTATATCATATTACGTTACACGATATTGTACTCTCAGGAGTCCAAAAATCAACTGAAGTTTTCAACCCGTGGTCAGTCACCGACCAATAAGTTTTCTCGTGAAAAGGCACGAGCTCAATTAGTGACTATCCTGTCAGTCAGGTCTCAAACCAGTATGTGACATCTCCTATCTGCTACATGGTACTAAACTGTTTACTACCAGTTACTAGCTGGCTCTCTTTCTTGACCTGTCACATAGTTCAGATTAAGTGAATCACCATTCCACTAATCCTAACCGTAATTATTTATTTTTTGATACCAGTAAGGGGAACTTATTATTCAGTATTCACAGATATGGCTAAATTTGTTGGGTTTAGTCCCATTAAATAATTGTTAACACTGTTTCTCCCTCACGCATTCTCCGATCAAGTTGATACTTTAAACAATTATTTATTGTATCTAACAAAACATGAATCAATAAAAAAAAACCCACCCTTATCAGTTAATTAATTATCGGTAATGATACCGGATATAGGAACTATCTTGTAAATTATTTATAGATAGTTTTAAGGGCGGAGCTCTTCCCCTTTAAATCAGCTTTTATTTCAAAGGGGATTTTTATATTTGTCTTGTTGTAAAATGTTTAATCTAGAACATGTTTAGAATACTCTTACGCTCCAGGCATCCTCCTTTTGGGTTCATGAAACCCGGGACGCATAAATTACACGCCCCTGTAAACTTGTCACAGGAATCCTGACAGTTGTCACATCTCTTTTCACAGCCCTCGCCGTATTCGAAGTCTTGGCATTCTGTCAACAGAGGGAAAAAAAACTAGGGCCTAGGCCAGTGTTTCCCAAACTTTTGACCAATGTTTACCCCTTTTATAATTTTTGTAAAGCTGAGTACCCCTCGACCCCCAACCACACTTTAATTTAGTAACAGAACTTATTAAATGGGTATTTAAAAAATCTGCATATTTAATGAGATGCAATGCGTACTCCCTCCAAAGTCTTCATGTACCCCTTGTGGTACGCGTACCCCACTTTGGGAAACATTGGCCTAGGAGTTAGTTATTCATTTCAATCTAAGATTAAAGACTTAGCGGAACACGGCGTGCATTAATATAGCTATATTTTCATACACGTTTCCATTAGCAGTATGAATCAGATAGACTTGAGTTCACTTAAGATGTAAACTCTCAAGTTTAATTTGACCAATGCTAGTATACTAGAGACAAAAAAAATGGTTGAAATCCTGGGATGACTCCGAAACTGCCAGGGGAGTCTGGCAGCACATGCGCCGCCCAAATCGAGAGGACCCGTGGTGGAGGCTAAAAAGGTCGGAACAATCGATAATAGCTCAGTGGCGTACGGGACACTGCCCCATTGGTGCGTACTTCGCCCGGTTCCGGCCAAACTTTGATGCCCGTTGCCGACACTGCGGGGAATGTGAAGAGACGGTGGCGCACGTCTTGCAAGAGTGTCCGCAGCTCCGCGAGCTGTGGGGAGACGTATCCTGTGGTACACTACTACGCCACACAGCATTGTCACCAATTGGAGTTCATCTCAGTATAGTAGAGATGTTGACAAAAACAAAAACAAACAAAAAAAAACAACTCATAAACAAATCTTTTTTTGAACAAGGGAAAGAAATTGTACTTGACCGAAGTGATGTATAAGCTGAATTAGTCCCCTTTATATGTCTCCGCTTTAAAGTAAGTTTGTAACAAACAGAAGATAGCTATACAATTTTCTATTTTCATTAGCACTTCACAAGCAGAATGGTCAGTATGTCGGCTTGAGCCATAAGTTCGAATTCTTTTAAAAAGCGAATTTCCTAACGTTTCCAGATAAGTAATAGGATCTCAGCGCATTGAGAAAGTTAGAATATTGAAATAGCACTAAGTAAAATTGGTAGAAATGTTTCTAATTTCTAATGGCACAGATTTATTGTTGTTAGTCTAGAACTACTAAAGATGTTATTACAAGACTGATATTGATACAACTACACTTCGTGTAAACTTTAAAAAAATTATTTTCTTAATGTTTTTCTTGTTGAAAATGAGGATAATCTTTGACGATCAAACCCATGAGGTCTCTTCGAATGTCTGACACTACTATATCGCCCCCCTTCCTCCTTTCGACTTGTTCTCTGCTTACTAAAATCAACACTACGTTGTGTAGACAAGAAGAATGCATTTCTGAAGCCCACAATGCATTAAAACCCTAAAGTTGTGCTAAACAATGTCCGACCTATTCATAAAGCAGACGATGTTAAGGTCTTCTGGTTAACGATCAGGGTGTCATGTGGCCAGCACAACGATCCTATGCCTTCCCGCTCCCCTCAACTAAGGTCAAGTACCCATAAGAGTTGGGTGGACTCAGGAGCCCCCTAAGAATCCCGAAATTCAAAATTCCAGTCTTCACCGAGATTCGAGCCCAGGACCCCAAGCGCTTTGCCACTCAACCTCCGCGCCCCCGCCCTGTCTAAAGAGCTATGGAAATTTCAGACAGTGTCGCAAAGCCGACGAAAAAAAAAGTCTACCGGAAGCGATCGCCCGCTCTATGGACAGATGTTTCGACGGGCCGAAAGCATTTCCAATCTCCACACCGAATTGGTAGAGATTTACACTAAATAAAATAGTTATGTGATACGTTTGATCTCAAACTGACCGGAAGCACATTTCTTAAAGACGTAGCAGTCCCCAGGTTTCTTTTCCACTATAGTGTCCGTGCAGCTTGACTCGTCAGGATTACAGTACCTGTGGAGATGATTTGTGAAAGTTGCTAATAGTTCATATACCGTCAATTGGATTTCATGATATCTAATGATAGACCTAAATAAAGTAGATATCGACTGATAGACCTAAATAAAGTAGATATCGACTGATAGACCTAAATAAAGTAGATATCCACTGATAGACCTAAATAAAGTAGATATCGACTGATAGACCTAAATAAAGTAGATATCCACTGATAGACCTAAATAAAGTAGATATCGACTGATAGACCTAAATAAAGTAGATATCCACTGATAGACCTAAATAAAGTAGATATCGACTGATAGACCTAAATAAAGTAGATATCGACTGATAGACCTAAATAAAGTAGATATCGACTGATAGACCTAAATAAAGTAGATATCGACTGATAGACCTAAATAAAGTAGATATCGACTGATAGACCTAAATAAAGTAGATATCGACTGATAGACCTAAATAAAGTAGATATCGACTGATAGACCTAAATAAAGTAGATATCGACTGATAGACTTAAATAAAGTAGATATCGACTGATAGACCTAAATAAAGTAGATATCGACTGATAGACCTAAATAAAGTAGATATCGACTGATAGACCTAAATAAAGTAGATATCGACTGATAGACCTAAATAAAGTAGATATCCACTGATAGACCTAAATAAAGTAGATATCGACTGATAGACCTAAATAAAGTAGATATCGACTGATAGACCTAAATAAAGTAGATATCGACTGATAGACCTAAATAAAGTAGATATCGACTGATAGACCTAAATAAAGTAGATATCGACTGATAGACCTAAATAAAGTAGATATCGACTGATAGACCTAAATAAAGTAGATATCGACTGATAGACCTAAATAAAGTAGATATCCACTGATAGACCTAAATAAAGTAGATATCGACTGATAGACCTAAATAAAGTAGATATCGACTGATAGACCTAAATAAAGTAGATATCGACTGATAGACCTAAATAAAGTAGATATCCACTGATAGACCTAAATAAAGTAGATATCGACTGATAGACCTAAATAAAGTAGATATCGACTGATAGACCTAAATAAAGTAGATATCGACTGATAGACCTAAATAAAGTAGATATCGACTGATAGACCTAAATAAAGTAGATATCGACTGATAGACCTAAATAAAGTAGATATCGACTGATAGACCTAAATAAAGTAGATATCGACTGATAGACCTAAATAAAGTAGATATCGACTGATAGACCTAAATAAAGTAGATATCGACTGATAGACCTAAATAAAGTAGATATCGACTGATAGACCTAAATAAAGTAGATATCGACTGATAGACCTAAATAAAGTAGATATCGACTGATAGACCTAAATAAAGTAGATATCGACTGATAGACCTAAATAAAGTAGATATCCACTGATAGACCTAAATAAAGTAGATATCGACTGATAGACCTAAATAAAGTAGATATCGACTGATAGACCTAAATAAAGTAGATATCGACTGATAGACCTAAATAAAGTAGATATCGACTGATAGACCTAAATAAAGTAGATATCCACTGATAGACCTAAATAAAGTAGATATCGACTGATAGACCTAAATAAAGTAGATATCGACTGATAGACCTAAATAAAGTAGATATCGACTGATAGACCTAAATAAAGTAGATATCGACTGATAGACCTAAATAAAGTAGATATCGACTGATAGACCTAAATAAAGTAGATATCGACTGATAGACCTAAATAAAGTAGATATCGACTGATAGACCTAAATAAAGTAGATATCGACTGATAGACCTAAATAAAGTAGATATCGACTGATAGACCTAAATAAAGTAGATATCCACTGATAGACCTAAATAAAGTAGATATCGACTGATAGACCTAAATAAAGTAGATATCGACTGATAGACCTAAATAAAGTAGATATCGACTGATAGACCTAAATAAAGTAGATATCGACTGATAGACCTAAATAAAGTAGATATCGACTGATAGACCTAAATAAAGTAGATATCGACTGATAGACCTAAATAAAGTAGATATCGACTGATAGACCTAAATAAAGTAGATATCGACTGATAGACCTAAATAAAGTAGATATCGACTGATAGACCTAAATAAAGTAGATATCGACTGATAGACCTAAATAAAGTAGATATCGACTGATAGACCTAAATAAAGTAGATATCGACTGATAGACCTAAATAAAGTAGATATCGACTGATAGACCTAAATAAAGTAGATATCGACTTGATAGACCTAAATAAAGTAGATATCGACTTGATAGACCTAAATAAAGTAGATATCGACTGATAGACCTAAATAAAGTAGATATCGACTGATAGACCTAGATAAAGTAGATATCGACTGATAGACCTAAATAAAGTAGATATCGACTGATAGACCTAAATAAAGTAGATATCGACTGATAGACCTAAATAAAGTAGATATCGACTGATAGACCTAAATAAAGTAGATATCGACTGATAGACCTAAATAAAGTAGATATCGACTGATAGACCTAAATAAAGTAGATATCGACTGATAGACCTAAATAAAGTAGATATCGACTGATAGACCTAAATAAAGTAGAACGATTATGAACATGTTTTAAAAAAAACATAGCTTTTTTAAGGGAACGCACAGCACAATAAGCTCCATTTTTAAATACTGCAAGGTTTATCTGCTCCTTTTTATATAAATAGAAATGTATATATTACCACTTATTGCTTAGATAAATCGTATTTTTTTAATTGGTTCATGCATTGTCTTCGAGTATGAATAATTGTAAAAAATTTCATTTTGATCTCAGAATAGAAAAGGAAAGAAAAAACGTGTAAAAGAATCCTCTCGGACAGACAGACAGACGCAGCAAGTTAATATAAGCATCGTAAAAATTAAAGTGAAACTATCCACATTTATACAAGTTAAAAAGGCGTCCCAGTATCTTAACCTTCTCACTGCCTATAGATTCAGTATTTCTATCTTTGGCGGAAATACTTTAAATAGTTCTTTTTGTTTCCCCAATGTATAGAATAAAGAAAGTTTTGAGCAGAGAAAGGAAGCACTAGAACCAGCAGCTACCACACTAGTCAATCTCCCAAGCTTGGAAAACTCTTATTCCTAGTTTATATGACACGACACAGGAAAGCACTTACAAAGCTCAACAACAACAGCACACAATAAAAAACCCCAACTTTTATTCAATGGATAACAGCACATATAAAACTATAAGGAGATGAGAAGGCTGACACGCCAAGTGTGGGAGAACAAATAGACAGTGAAACATTCCACTCTATGCATAAGACTTGAAGAAACTAATAGTGAACAGAAAGAAAAAAGAGAGTTTGAGTTTAGGCAGATTGGCACAATTTAGGCCATGTCGTGCCCATAATCCTTTAAGTATCACTCTCCCTTTATATAACAAGGACTAAACAAGGTATATAATAATAATAGTTACAATAGTAAAGCTCTCATTAGAGTTACTGGATAATTAGTGTGCAGTTTTTTAGCCCAATAAACTAAATATCTTAGCTCTTTGACTTGTATTTTAAAAAAGTATTCATCCTTTAGTTGGCAACAGGGGCCCTTTTAAAAAGCGGCCCTTTATGTTGAGAGTGGAACGTTTATTGTTAAAAATTTTCCAAATGTCGTGCATACATTTTTAAGAAGTTACTACATCAACATGTGAATACTGACCTACCTCTCTCTAGTAAAGTAAGGGACAGCGCAATCACTGGTACAGTGCCATTGTGTCCAATCAAGATACATCCTGCGATCTGAAACATGGAAGAAATCTCAGCGCTATTAGAATTATTAATTATTATTATTAATATAGCCTTTAGATAGCGCTAATTTCGTGCTTATTGCTCAGAGCGCTTTGGGTATCTAGGAGTTT
Source organism: Biomphalaria sudanica (assembly GCA_036873155.1). Taxonomy (NCBI): domain Eukaryota; kingdom Metazoa; phylum Mollusca; class Gastropoda; family Planorbidae; genus Biomphalaria; species Biomphalaria sudanica. Next base: position 1,681,575 of record JAZGLO010000013.1, read on the forward strand.
GTTTTCCATGCCGCATTTAGGCGCTCAGTAAACACTTCTCTGCCCGAGTCGGGTGTCGAACCTCGATACCCCTTCTAGGTAGCCAAGCCAAGCCAAGTTCAAGCGCACTTAGCCTCTCGACCACGCTTCCCACTAAGAATTCAAGATAATTAGCAATGTTGATACATTTCTCGGAGAACTACTGTATGTTATGTAAAGGTGACACGATTAGGATTTCATTATTTGCTTCGTAAAAAGGGGAAGTTTGGTTTTTGAGACAATGACGTGCCTAGTAACAAAAAGGTTTTAGGCACAGAGCGAAACATTAGCCGATGTAAACAGACTACTTCCAGGACGTCTCAGAGGTAGGAAAACTTTTATGAACGTAGAGAGTTAGCTGGCATTCGATGGTTCCCTTCCTTAGTATGAAACGTTTTGTTCGACATTTGGTATCAGAGTCGACTAGATTATATTGATTGTTCGGCCTTTCGCCGGTGTTAGTGGATTTCGTTGAGTGTTAGTGGATTTCGTTGAGTGTTAGTTGCTTAACAAAGCCAGTATTTCTGTGAGTGTCAATTTGGAAAGGAATTCACTCAGAAGCCTGAAATAAGAGATTGGCTTTTCACAGACGTCTCTGTCAGACGTCTTTCAACAACAAGATGATCATTTAAGCACGTCTCACTTCGCCCCGCCTGGGTTTACGCATCCCAGCCAGAGATTCCTCATAACTCCTATGCGGTACTGCCACTAACCATGAAACAAGTCACCAAAGCGTACGGCTGTGACGGTCCGTCCTCTGTGCAAATAACAATCAACCTCAATAAATTACGCAGAAATTAATTGTTTTATTTTTGACAAAAGTAAGACAAGCGAAAAGGTGCGCGCCTAAACTATTTTACCCCAGCTCTACTCCTTCTTTTATCACATTGACTTTCCTAAGCTTCGCCACATTTGTCAACTTGACAATCTGGGCAATGTCTCTGCTGTTCTATTCAAGTGTCATGTCTATCAACCTCGTTGATCTAAGCTCCTTTCATCTTGCGAGGCGGCCAGACTATCCCTTCCTCAATCTCTAGACCAGAGGTTCTCAACCATTTATGTTCGGCGACCCCTTTTCACAATCCCCCACTCTGCCGCGACCCCCCTTCCCGCACACACAAATACGACAATAGAAGAGTAGACTATAACAATCCATATTTTGGATCGTTTTATGCGACCCCTGGCAAATTGTCAATCGACCCCCAAGGGGGTCGCGACCCACAGGTTGAGAACCCCTGCTCTAGACCTTGAGAGCACGTCGATAAAAGCTTTCCATTAAGTCATAAAAGGCAAATGATGTCAAGCTGGTTAGTTTCTATACCAACGGTTCACTAGGGTGTCATGTAGCCAACACACATCTTTTACTTATCCCCCCCCCCCCAAAGAAAAAAACAAAAAAAAACGAATGTACCAGAAATATGGGGACGTTCTAAACCATGCGAAGTTGAAAACCCCAGTCTTTGAGATTCACTCATGACCCTGTAAGTTTAAAGCTAAAGCGCTTTGATCGGCCCCTAAGATCGATAGTAATATAAACCTAAAAGAAATTTTAAAAAAAGATGACGCCTAGTATATGAACAACATCTAATCTTTCGCCTCAGGACCGGAGACAACAGAATGAGACAAAATATGTACCGAAAGCTCAAAATTGGAACCAGTGAAATCTGTCCATGTGCAGTGTCACCAGAGAATGCTAAGTCATTTAAACCTGCTCTCTTTACCAAGAGGCGCAAACAAGACACTGGCCCCAACACACCCCAATAGAAAGACAACTATATGGAGAGCTTCCTAATTTGGAAACCCCTGCGCAGTTCATCTCATATATTGGTCTACTCATCTGAACGCTCCAACATTATAATGAGAACGAGGAAGAAGAAGAATTCGGAGTCATTAGGTTATAACTTACCCAGAATGCAGCCTGATTCTGGATGATCGTATCCCATGACGCACTCACGGCACGCTCCTGAAAATTTGTGGCAGTCTCTATCTTTGCATTTGGAACACATGTACTGGCAATGGTCACCAAAAGTCTTGAGTGGACAATCCATGGAACAATACTTGGTGTAGCAAGTTCCGTTTTTCACTTCATATGACGGCCCTTCGCAATTATGAGCATTTGTTATTCGCAAGCAGGTCCTAATTAGAAGTAAAATAAGATTTTATGGTTTCATGTATGCATATTACAGACACAATTTATGTAACGTAAAGACTTTCCATTAATATACCTTTCCATTTATACCGGAATATCATAGTGCTATCACATACATTTTGACATACTAGAAAAAAATAGGCTGTCAAAGTAAACAAAAAAGACTAGTCAGATTTTTATAAAAACATGCAGGGCATTGTACAGTTTGACAACCCCTCCCCCCCCCCCCCCCCTATGTGTTCTCTCCATCAAGAGTAGGGTATGGTATTGGATGTGCCCTGAACTCAAGACTATTCGGCATCTTCTCTTCGGCTGTACTCGCCAGGGATTTAATAGCCTGGAAAATGGAGCAGATCCGTTAGAGGGCTTTTTATACTTGTAAAAATGTTTGTTTGTAAATTGTTTGACATGTTTGACATGTTTCGGATGTTCCTTCAGAGTTGAAGTTTACTTCCTAGTCCAAACCTCCCGCAGGACGACGGGGGATGGGAGCGGGCAGGGTTTGAACCCTCGACCGTCGATAAATCCGAACGACAGTCCAGCGTGCAATCCGCACGACCAGGCAACCTAGCTCGACTCATAGTGAAAATGAAGACGGCGTAACTTGATTAACCGCAATTCACCTACCTATCTATCTATCTATCTATCTATCTATCTATCTATCTATCTATCTATCTATCTGTCGGTCGGTCGGTCTGTCTGTCTGTCTGTCTATCTATCTATCTATACGTCTGTCTGTCAGTCTTTCTGTCTGTCTATCTATCTATCTATCTATCTATCTATCTATCTATCTATCTATCTATCAAACTACCTACCTACCAAACTACCTACCTACCGATCTATCTATCTATCTATCTATCTATCTATCTATCTATCTATCTATCTATCTATCTATCTATCTATATCTATCTATATCTATCTATCTATCTATCTATCTATCTATCTATCTATCTATCTATCTATCTATCTATCTATCTATCTATCTATCTATCTATTTATCTGTATTTATTAATGTGCAACAAGCCCAACAACCAATGATTCATTAAGTAAAACAATTGTCTATTTGTTACACAAATCACCAAAGAATGGTAACGGAATAGGTACTACGCTACACACAGGAACGTATATTAGATTCTTGTGCTTGATTTCCTGATTCTATAAATGTAAATTTACATTCAAAGCAAAATACAAAAATAATAAAAAAATCCGATCTAAATATAACAATATATATTTGTACTTTTGATTGTTGGAAACAGTGTGTGAGTTAATCGTTAATGTGGCAAGCCTTGCATCGAAGCGGAAGAGTTCTATATACTGTTACTAATTAGGGGGGAATTTTAAGGTTAGTATTGGTATTAGAGAAACCAAAATAATAACAATAATCTTTCGTTTTGAAAGGGGTGGATTATATTTTTAAAAGGCTAAAAGTGAAATACTCTGTCTTTCTGTATGGTAAAAAGTTTGTACACGTTATTTCTCCCACACCCAATCCCAGATCATGCTAAAATTTTCGCACAATTATTTCTTTTCCCTGACAACATATGTATTAATAAAAAAAGAATTAGTTAATTAATTAACTAATGGTAATTAATTATTTAGTTTGGTATCGAACAAGGGAATGAAATGGTACTTGACTGATGTGCTGGTATAAGTTGAATTAGTCCCCTTTATACTTTGCAGAGAAAAAAAAAATGTCGCGGCTCGCTTTAAAGTTTACAACTAGCAATAGCTAACTATAAACCTTCTATTTTCGCTGGCACAGTGGTTAGTGTGTAGGCTTCAGGAGACATGAGACCTCGACTCGGTTCGAATTCAGATAGTTTAACTCTGGTTTATAAATTCATTTAAAAAGCGATCACGGTTACATTTACGCAGATACTCCTTCTTTCTGCCCTTTCCCTATCCCTTTCCCAACAGACCCAGACAAGTGCTAGGATCATAGCGTATTGTGAAAAGCTAAATGCATGAAATAGTGCTAAACAAAAACAATTGGTAAAATATTTCTAATCACACAGATTTATTATTGTTAGTCTACATCTATTACAACCTTAAATGCATGACTGATTTAAACTAATTACTAAACCTAAGCTTAAAATAAGCTTTTTATTTTAAATAGATATTTTCTTGTTTTTTTGTTCTGTCTGTATTTAGTGTGTTATTGTATGAGTATCACAATCGGTAATAGGAATGGACGCCTATGGTATCAAGCATAAGTACACACATTTATGCATGGCTATATCCTTATGGAATGTTTAGTACAATAGTTCTAGACTGGCCATTATGTCAAGGTGAAGACATGAATTCTACATAGCTAGGTTATTTATAGATTACCTATTTCTGTAGAGATCACGGAGCGAACAGTTATACAGACAATGCCACTCGGACCACTCCATATACTCGTAGTCACCTAAACACACACACACACAGTAAAGAGAAAACAATGTTAAATATATAAATATAGTTCGAATGTTCCCTTACAATGGAAGATGATTACATCTGAGCAGGATGGTGTGTGTGTGTGGGGTGACATGGAGGCAGTGGCGTAGCTAGGAATTTTCTATCACTGAGGGGCTAGGGAATTTGACCTCTTTAAGTAATATTTAATATCTAATGTAAAAAAAAATACCCACTCCTTTGGGGGCCCCCTCAAATGGATGCCCGGGAGGATTTTCGAATAATCCCCCTCCTTCCCCCAACCCTAGCTACGCCACTTCATGTAGGGTTCAAACCCTGGATAGCTGAGACCACATTATATTTTTTCCCTCCAATCTGTTTCACATTTATCACACGCCCCCCCCCCCTCTTCTTTCTTTATTGTTTTTAAAGTACAAAATGAAAATTAATGAAAGTTTGCGCTCTGCTAACTTATGTTACAAAATGAATTATATTAACTTCCAATCGTCTGCTAACTAATGTTACAAAATGAATTATATCAACTTCCAATCGTCTGCTAACTAATGTTACAAAATGAATTATATCAACTTCCAATCGTCTGCTAACTAATGTTACAAAATGAATTATATCAACTTCCAATCGTCTGCTAACTAATGTTACAAAATGAATTATATCAACTTCCAATCGTCTGCTAACTAATGTTACAAAATGAATAATATCAACTTCCAATCGTCTACTAACTAATGTTACAAAATGAATTATATCAACTTGCAATCGTCTGCTAACTAATGTTACAAAATGAATTATATCAACTTGCAATCGTCTGCTAACTAATGTTACAAAATGAATTATATCAACTTCCAATCGTCTGCTAACTAATGTTACAAAATGAATTATATTAACTTCCAAACGTCTGCTAACTAATGTTACAAAATGAATTATATCAACTTCCAATCGTCTGCTAACTAATGTTACAAAATGAATTATATCAACTTCCAATCGTCTGCTAACTAATGTTACAAAATGAATTATATCAACTTCCAATCGTCTGCTAACTTATGTTACAAAATGAATTATATCAACTTCCAATCGTCTGCTAACTAATGTTACAAAATGAATTATATCAACTTGCAATCGTCTGCTAACTAATGTTACAAAATGAATTATATCAACTTCCAATCGTCTACTAACTAATGTTACAAAATGAATTATATCAACTTGCAATCGTCTGCTAACTAATGTTACAAAATGAATTATATCAACTTGCAATCGTCTGCTAACTAATGTTACAAAATGAATTATATCAACTTCCAATCGTCTGCTAACTAATGTTACAAAATGAATTATATTAACTTCCAAACGTCTGCTAACTAATGTTACAAAATGAAATATATCAACTTCCAATCGTCTGCGACGCATTTTAAACACGTGATGTATCCCACTTCTCATTCTTGGAGCAACTTGACACTTGACACTGTTACTCATTGCTCCTTACAAAATATGAATCAATCCAAATATTTACCAGTGAAGAAATAATTAATTTTGCTTGCTATCTTAGAATGAAATTTAACCTTACAATTGAGAGATATGGCTGTACCATAGACTTATATATACTATATCTAGACTGAACATGGAGACTTTATAACACTACAAAAAATGTGAAAATGTTTTATGAACATAAAAAATAAGAGTATTCTCGTCTCATAATTGTTTTTTTGACATTTTTAGATACATAATCTTCTTTATCAAAAGACTGAATTCAACACTAAATTGTGATTTTTTGTGTATTTTTGATAATCAATTACTAGATCTAGATCTAAAAAAATAAAATTATATGTTACATAGGTTAGGGTTGAAAAAAAAACAACTTTACTTCTTTTAACTACTTTACAAAACAACGCCTTGATCCAACTTTCTACAAAATGTTGACGATCGATCAGACGCGGATAAAAATTTATTTCCGGTTTCCAGTCTAGTAGTATATATAAGTCAATGGGCTGTAGTATATATAAGTCTATGGGCTGTAGTATATATAAGTCTATGGGCTGTAGTATATATAAGTCTATGGGCTGTAGTATATATAAGTCTATGGGCTGTAGTATATATAAGTCTATGGGCTGTAGTATATATAAGTCTATGGGCTGTAGTATATATAAGTCTATGGGCTGTAGTATATATACGTCTATGGGTTGTAGTATATATAAGTCAATGGGCTATAGTATATATAAGTCTATGGGTTGTAGTATATATAAGTCTATGGGTTGTAGTATATATACGTCTATGGGCTGTAGTATATATAAGTCAATGGGCTATAGTATATATAAGTCTATGGGTTGTAGTATATATAAGTCTATGGGCTGTAGTATATATAAGTCAATGGGCTGTAGTATATATAAGTCAATGGGCTATAACATATATAAGTCTATGGGCTAAAGTATATATAAGTCAATGGGCTATAGTATATGTAAGTCTATGGGCTATAGTATATATAAGTATATGGGCTGTAGCATATATAAGTCTATGGGCTATAGTATATATAAGTCTATGGGCTATAGTATATATAAGTCTATGGGCTATAGTATATATAAGTCTATGGGCTATAGTATATATAAGTCTATGGACTGTAGTATATATAAGTCTATGGGCTGTAGTATATATAAGTCTATGGACTGTAGTATATATAAGTCTATGGGCTGTAGTATATATAAGTCTATGGACTGTAGTATATATAAGTCTATGGGCTGTAGTATATATAAGTCTATGGACTGTAGTATATATAAGTCTATGGACTGTAGTATATATAAGTCTATGGACTGTAGTATATATAAGTCTATGGGCTGTAGTATACATAAGTCAATGGGCTATAGTATATATAAGTCTATGGGCTGTAGTATATATAAGTCTATGGGATATAGTATATTTAAGTCAATGGGCTATAGCATATATAGTCAATGGGCTATAGTAAATATAAGTCAATGGGCTATAGTATATATAAGTCAATGGGCTATAGTATATATAAGTCTATGGGCTAAAGCATATATAAGTCTATGGGCTAAAGCATATATAAGTCTATGGGCTAAAGCATATATAAGTCTATGGGCTAAAGCATATATAAGTCTATGGGCTATAGCATATATAAGTCTATGGGCTATAGCATATATAAGTCAATGGGCTATAGTATATATAAGTCAATGGGCTATAGCATATATAAGTCAATGGGCTATAGCATATATAAGTCTATGAGCTATAGCATATATAAGTCAATGGGCTATAGTATATATAAGTCTATGGGCTATAGTATATATAAGTATTTGGGCTATAGCATATATAAGTCTATGGGCTAAAGCATATATAAGTCTATGGGCTATAGCATATATAAGTCTATGGGCTATAACATATATAAGTCTATGGGCTAAAGTATATATAAGTCAATGGGCTATAGTATATGTAAGTCTATGGGCTATAGTATATATAAGTATATGGGCTGTAGCATATATAAGTCTATGGGCTATAGTATATATAAGTCTATGGGCTATAGTATATATAAGTCAATGGGCTATAGCATATATAAGTCTATGGGCTATAGCATATATAAGTCAGTGGGCTGGACATTGAAGTGGTGACACGTAGCTGTGCTTTATTTTGGGGGTTAAAGTCACTATTTAAAGTAGCTCTTTAGTACTGAAAGTAACTATGTAAAGTAACTATTTAAAGTAACTATTTAAAGTAACTATTTGATAGTTTGCTAGTTAGTTGAAAATCATTATGCAAAACGTAAATCCTATCCTAGTGTTGGCAATAATTCAAATTGAAATGAAATTATAATGAAAAAAGCACAATCTTATTCCGGAGGCCTGGTGGCTGAGCGGTAAAGCGCTTGTTTTCTGAACCGGGGGTCCCGGGTTTGAATCCTAGAGAGGACTGAGATCTTTGGGCGCCTCTGACCCTACCCACTTGACATTAGTTTGGGATAAAGTAAAGGCTGTTCATCGTTGTGCTGGCCACATGACACCCTCATTAACCGTAGGCCACATGACACCCTCATTAACCGTAGGTCACATGACACCCTCATTAACCATAGGTCACATGACACCCTCATTAGCCGTAGGTCACATAACACCCTCATTAACCGTAGGCCACATGACACCCTCATTAACCGTAGGTCACATGACACCCTCATTAGCCGTAGGCCACAGAAACAGTTGACCTTTACATATATATCACTAGGTCTGAAAGGGGAACATTACAATTTACTTTACAATTGTATACCAACAAAGAATACAAAATAATATATATAAATTCAATGACAAATACACAGAAATATATTCAATGTGTATTATAAACATAGCCGATTAGCAATTAACAATGCAAAACGGATTGCGCGGGGCCCAGTCTGGCTAGGAATAAGGATAATAATTAGATTTTGTATTAGAAAATAAATTTGTCCTTGCATTACATTTTTACTAAATAAAAGCTGAAAATGCCTTTTTTTAAAATAATTCGTAGATTTAGCGTTTTCCTTATTGAATGACACCCCCCCCCCCCAAAAAAAAAAAAAAAACAATAACAGGAGATTTTTATGTGTTTTCTAGAAGTGTTTAATAATTTCAAAAGATTTCCAGGACTTTTCCGATACGCAATTTCAAAAGATTTCCAGGACTTTTCCGATACGCAATTTCAGGAGATTTCCAGGACTTTTCCGATACGCAATTTCAAAAGATTTCCAGGACTTTTCCGATACGCAATTTCAGGAGATTTCCAGGACTTTTCCGATACGCAATTTCAAAAGATTTCCAGGACTTTTCCGATACGCAATTTCAGGAGATTTCCAGGACTTTTCCGATACGCAATTTCAAAAGATTTCCAGGACTTTTCCGATACGCAATTTCAGGAGATTTCCAGGAGCTCCTGGGAAACGATGAGGCCGTGGAAACCCTGTTAATAATAAACTATAATGGTTTAATTTAATAATTGACACCTAACATTAGTGCTTGGCTTTGAAAGTGTGGGGCCCACTGCGGCCGCATAGGTTGCAATGGCTAAAGCCTGCCCTGATTAAGACAATTTTATGAAAAAATGTTGATTGTGGGATGAAAAGGAGGTTGGGGGGGGGGGATGGTGACGCACTGAGCTAACCGCACCAGGTGACACCGACCCTAGTGACACCATGGCGTTTTAGAGGTAATGAAGATTAATATGACTTATCTCAAACTTGATGTATTTAAGTGTATATTTTTTTTAAAAAGTACTTTATTACATGGAGGGTAAGCAAAATAATACCTCTAGGGATCTTAGATGTGGACACCTCAGAAGGAGCCGTCCAGGTTCGATCCTCTACTCTCTCTTTCGTTGTATATTCTTCTGGCAGCAGATGGAAGTCATATTTGATCAAGTGTTCAAAGTCTGTTAGAGAAACATATAGCGAACATAGATATTTATATGCATTTAAAAAGCGATTAGGGTAACTTTCACCCAGATACCGTTTTATTCTCCCCTCTCCCTCCTATCCCAACTGGTCCAGGCAAGTGATAGGCTCATAACGCACTGTGAAAGGTAAAAGCATGAAATTGCGCTAAACTAAAACTGTTGGTAAAAATATTTCTACTCGCACAGATTTATTAGTGTTAGACTAGATCAGTGATTCCCAAAATGTTTCTCTTAACGGAACACTTCAAACATTCTGAGTATTAAGTGGAACATTTTGCTTATTTCCTTAGGAGAGATTAATTCACGTGGTGGCTTACTAATTAATTCTCCAAGTATTTGATTAAACACCTCTTCAGCCCTTGTGTTCCGCAGAACACAGTTTGGGAAACACTGTTTTAGAGCTATGACAGATTTAATTATATGACTGATTCAAACCATTACATTTAATATAAGCTTTTTAAAAAAGTCTTTGTTTATTTTGCTTGTTTAAAAATAAACCACTTACCCTGAAATCTACTTTCAATTGTTTTATCTTCACGGTCTGTGGATAGAAATGTGTAGGTAGATCCATTTAGAAAACATCTATTGTTTAGTGGAAGTTTGTTTTGTTTTAACTCTTTCTCTCCTTAATTATTTACCACATTCTGGTGGAATCAACGCTGGTATCGTCAGTTAGGGGACAAAGAGTTAAGGCAAATAAATGATTGGTAGTAATAAGAGTGATTTATTAAAACCCAAACATGAGACAAAATCGATAACTAAAAAAAAAACAAAAAAACTTCTCTCGTTAACATGCTGTATGTAATGGACAGAAAGATGCGTAAAAACTGATGCATTTAGTCATGCTAATTTCTGCCAAGTCCCCGGTTTTCCTGGCTAGCTCAGGCAACCCTTTCGATGCTCTAATAACACTAGAAAAGAAGTAGTATTTGTACAAATTTGTCCTAGCATATGGGACGAGGAATGTGCCTTTGATGTATATGTAAAAAGTCAAAATGTGAGTGTGTTTTTATTATAGTATAAATAATCATACTGGTTCATGGTTAAGCATGAGTTACAGGGAAGGAGCGAGGAAATAAATATGGTCATAAATCACGAGTCGAGATGTCTTTTATGTTTTCAGAGGCCAACAGTCATTCATCATGTAATTCTTGATTTTGAAACATCTTGTAACTCTCAAGAGTCCGTTGGTCTTAAGTCGTGGAGCGACTATGGGTCATTTTACAGAAATGAGACGAAAGCCTGGGTATAAGCTATGGTCGGAGAGATGTCGCCCACACATCGGTTACCTCCTCTTCACACAGCTGATAAGGAGGGGGTGAATATAGAATGAAAGCTCCCCATGTGCAACATTTGATGCTTAAGGGCCACTGGTTGTATTTTTATCTTTATACTGGAGTTCTGAATTATATTACAAGTGTAATACATTGAGAATAAAACATCACTGTATTCGGCTTAGATGTAAAGCGCCTGGATTCCGAACTGAAGGGTGCCGGGTTCGAATCCTGGTAAAGACTTGGATTTTTAACTTCGGGGTCTCAAGGGCGCCTCTGATTCCACCCAACTCTAATGGGTGCCTGACATTAGTTGGCAAAAGTAAAGGTGGCTGGTCCTTGTGCTGGCCACACGACACCCTCGTTAACCGTGGCCCCAGAGCCAGATAACCTTTACATCATTTTGTCCTATAGATCACTAGGTCTGAAAGTAGGAACATTACTTTACTCTATTCGACTATTGATATCTAGTATAATGGATTTGTGTAATGATTGATTTCATAGCTAGAGTTTTTATTTTAGTCTCTCAACGTAGTTATCATCATGATTCATTCATGAAAATAAACCTGAAACTCTCGAGTTTATTAAGTATAATATAGTAAAATAGCTTTACTAATAATACACTTTCCAATATTATATGTCACTTGAAAAATCTCTATACCAGCTACGCAGACAATTTTAAATCTCAACACGTTCTCTTACTTATTAATTTTTTTATCAATTATGCAAGCAGTTTTTTCATAAAAATACATCATTTTTACAACTATTCAATATTAATAGTAACAAACATTGGAGGCTTTTGAGTAAGGGAGACGATTGTTTACCATTTTGTTAACACATTTATGCAAATGGTTTTAGATTTTTGCTAAAAAATATATTTTGTTATTTACAATTGTATAGCTAAGTTCTATAAGTTCTGTCATACTTAAAAAATGTTCAATTTTTTTTTAAAGAGAAAAAAATCTATTTACTATGCAAATAAGTAGGACATAAATTAAACAACAATTAATAAGTAGATTTTCATATTATGCCGGGACATCCATGGGGTAAGTGCAAATAGCAAAACTAAAAGGTTCTTTTTTATACAGAAATGATGTATTTTGAGGATTTGAATAAAAGATTGACCCTTAACAACACAATTACATTAATTAAGATACTCATTATAAGACATCAGTTAGGTTCACATCTAACTTCACATTCACCTATCCCTTGGTCTGCTGGACCTTTGGGGCACCACACAGGATCTGTCCACCTTCTTTCTCCATTCTTCTCTGTCATTTGCCTTTGATAGAATTTCATTATGATATTCTTTCTGAAAATATTGAGTCGTGCTTTTTACCTGCCTGGGTGGACCACTTCGGATAGAATTTAATACCGATATTCTTTCTGAAAATATTGAAACCTGCCAGGGTGGACCACTTCTGATAGAATTTAATACCGATATTCTTTCTGAAAATATTGAAACCTGCCTGGGTGGACCACTTCAGATAGAATTTAATACCGATATTTTTTCTGAAAATATTGAAACCTGCCTGGGTGGACCACTTCTGATAGAATTTAATACCGATATTCTTTCTGAAAATATTGAAACCTGCCTGGGTGGACCACTTCTGATAGAATTTAATACCGATATTCTTTCTGAAAATATTGAAACCTGCCTGGGTGGACCACTTCGGATAGAATTTAATACCGATATTCTTTCTGAAAATATTGAAACCTGCCTGGGTGGACCACTTCGGATAGAATTTAATACCGATATTCTTTCTGAAAATATTGAAACCTGCCTGGGTGGACCACTTCTGATAGAATTTAATACCGATATTCTTTCTGAAAATATTGAGTCGTGCTTTTTACCTGCCTGGGTGAACCACTTCGGATAGAATTTAATACCGATATTCTTTCTGAAAATATTGAAAACTGCCTGGGTGGACCACTTCTGATAGAATTTAATTCCGATATTCTTTCTGAAAATATTGAAACCTGCCTGGGTGGACCACTTCTGATAGAATTTAATACCGATATTCTTTCTGAAAATATTGAAACCTGCCTGGGTGGACCACTTCGGATAGAATTTAATACCGATATTCTTTCTGAAAATATTGAAACCTGCCTGGGTGGACCACTTCTGATAGAATTTAATACCGATATTCTTTCTGAAAATATTGAAACCTGCCTGGGTGGACCACTTCTGATAGAATTTAATACCGATATTCTTTCTGAAAATATTGAAACCTGCCTGGGTGGACCACTTCGGATAGAATTTAATACCGATATTCTTTCTGAAAATATTGAAACCTGCCTGGGTGGACCACTTCGGATAGAATTTAATACCGATATTCTTTCTGAAAATATTGAAACCTGCCTGGGTGGACCACTTCTGATAGAATTTAATACCGATATTCTTTCTGAAAATATTGAGTCGTGCTTTTTACCTGCCTGGGTGAACCACTTCGGATAGAATTTAATACCGATATTCTTTCTGAAAATATTGAAAACTGCCTGGGTGGACCACTTCTGATAGAATTTAATTCCGATATTCTTTCTGAAAATATTGAAACCTGCCTGGGTGGACCACTTCTGATAGAATTTAATACCGATATTCTTTCTGAAAATATTGAAACCTGCCTGGGTGGACCACTTCGGATAGAATTTAATACCGATATTCTTTCTGAAAATATTGAAACCTGCCTGGGTGGACCACTTCGGATAGAATTTAATACCGATATTCTTTCTGAAAAGATTGAAACCTGCCTGGGTGGACCACTTCTGATAGAATTTAATACCGATATTCTTTCTGAAAATATTGAAATCTGCCTGGGTGGACCACTTCTGATAGAATAAATACCGATATTCTTTCTGAAAAGATTGAAACCTGCCTGGGTGGACCACTTCGGATAGAATTTAATACCGATATTCTTTCTGAAAAGATTGAAACCTGCCTGGGTGGACCACTTCGGATAGAATTTAATACCGATATTCTTTCTGAAAAGATTGAAACCTGCCTGGGTGGACCACTTCTGATAGAATTTAATACCGATATTCTTTCTGAAAATATTGAAACTTGCCTGGGTGGACCACTTCTGATAGAATTTAATACCGATATTCTTTCTGAAAAGATTGAAACCTGCCTGGGTGGACCACTTCTGATAGAATTTAATACCGATATTCTTTCTGAAAAGATTGAAACCTGCCTTTTTCCTGCCTGGGTGGACAACTTCGGGTGTCGACCACTTCCTTTAGATCTGTTCAGAAACAGTGGTTTCATCGGTGCAGGTTGTCTTTAAGAATCGTGAGTGTTTTGGAAAAGCTTCTTTCATGAAAATGTTCTTTAAAAGATGGTAGCTGTGAGTGATATACGATGCTTCTTGAATTAGTCTATTTTGTCTATGTTTTGTGCCAGTGAAGTATTACCATACCAGCAGGAGATGACAAAGTTAATTAGACTGCTGACGGTTACTGTATAGAAAGGTTTAATTATTATTTTGTCGATTCTAAGTTTACTTAGCTTTCTAATGTACAAGATTCGTTGATGAATTTTTGTGTATATATTTCAAAGCACATAATAAAAATTCCCCTTTTAGACCTTGTGGTCTATAGGGCAGATGATGTAAAGGTCACCTGATTATGTGGCCTATAGTTAACGAGGGTGTCATGAGGCCAGCACAACGAACAACCGCCTTTAGAGCTGGGTGCACTCAAAGACGCCCAAAGATCCCGAAATTAAAAATCTCAGTCTTCACCAAGATTTGAAACCGGAACCCCCGTTACAGAAGCCAGGCGCTTTAGCGCTCAGCCACCGCGACTTCAAAGCATATAATACTAAAACGAAATGAGACGACATATATTTTGAATAAACTAAAAGAGACAAAACTTAGATACTCACAAAAGAAAGTCCCTAAATCTTCGTCAACTGCAGTGTCATCTTTAACCAAGCTTCCGTCATCATCTATAAATAAAACATACATTGAAGTTATATATATATATATCATTGGCGTAGCCGGGGAGGGAGTTCTGGGGTTAACCCCCCCAAAGGAAATCCCTCCCAGGGGAGGTCGGATTTTGGTGACTGACATTTCGCTTTGGTTTTGTTTATTTTAGGTGAGATTTTAATACTAAACCATCACTTGCCCCAGTGCAGCCAAGGAGGTTTTAAGTTCAAAACTCCCAACCAAGGGTTTCGCAGTTATACCCCCTCTTGTATAAAACAAAAATTTAAAAAATAATGCAAACGACAATCCCCGATTTCCAAGAGCATAGCTAAGAAAGATTAAGATTTTAAAACCCCATACGAAATTTACGATACCCCCCCCCCCTCTTTAATATAAAAAAGCAAAGTACACAAAGTTCTATGAGAGTAGCCAATGAGGTTTTGAGTTTAACACCCCATTCAGCGGGGTTTGATGCTAAAAATACCTCTTCAATATAAAACAAAAGTAAACTGCACACTAAAATTCTTTGAGCGTAGATAAGTCAATGGGGTTTTTGAGTTTAAACCACCCTCCGTCAGATGGCTTTTTTAAAGTTTTAAACCCCTCCAGATGGCTTTGAGTTTAAAATCCCCCTACTGAGAAATTTGAGGTTGAAAACCTCCTCTTCAATATTATTCTTACGCAAACTACTCTCACCAAATTCTATGAGCGTAGCGAAATGGGGTTTTGAATTTGTAAAAAAAAATACTCTTGAGATTTTTTAGTTTAAAACCCCTCAGCAGATGATTTTGACGTAAAAACTATCCTTTTCGATATAAAATCTAAAGCAAACTACAGTCACCTAATTCCAAGAGCGTAGCCAAGAGAGGTTACAAATTTCTACCAGTGGCTGGGCTACACTAATAAAGTACATGAATTGTCTGCCAAAATTGAAAAAGACTAAATGTGCCTCAAAAAAGATAGCTAAGACGAATTATAGGAGTCAGTTATAGAAATCCTATGCCGAACTGGGAGTCGACCCCTTAGTAAGGTTGTGACAAAGCGTAGAAATGAGGTTTGTGGGACATGTTTCTTGACATAAACGAAATACGCATACAAAGAGTTGCGATGACATGGAGGCCATTACGAGGAAAGCTCATACAGGGACATCCTAGTACAACTTCACGCCACACTTTAATGAATGTCCTCAGAGCAGGTGGGAAGAGACTTCAGACATTGCCAATGACAGATTTTTGTGAAAACAGCTTTCCGCCCAATTAGCCGCATTAGTGAGAATAGCACATTAAGTTTTTGAAATAAAACTTTTTAATAGCAGGATAATGCATGTAGAATGTAGATACCTCAGAATATGTATTTTTTTTTGGCTTTCAATACCGGAAGTAGTGCTTAGCGGCGGAGCTTCGCCCCGCGCTGGGGAGCTTACAGCGCTCCCCCAGACCCCCTTGTTGGCAAGGGGAAGGCTACAATTTTTCCACTAACTCCGGGAAGAACCCATTCTCAGGTACAACAAGCATCTTCCGAAAGAATGAAGGGTCAGAATGTAATAAAGATTAATTGTATATAGACACACACACACACACAATATCACTATATATATATGCAAAGACTATATCAACAATACAGCAATACGAAAGTTATGTGTGTGTGTATAATTTATAAAAAATCCTGGCTACGCCCATGATACACACACACACACATATATTACTATTGTTGTAACTCCGCTCCCGCGCCACACTGATGGTTCGCATCAGAGCACCAGGGGCGTAGGTAGGAATTTTCCATCATTTAGGGGTTCTATGGGTTTGACCTCTTTGGGGGCCCGGCATTTTGCATAATAATAAATAAATTCTTTAAACTGTAGATGGTTGAGTGCTTTTGACAAGATGCTTTTAACAATCTTGATTACCGAACTTATGATCTCAACTATTTTGGCCTGAATCGTTTGGTCTAAAAGCGCTTCTTCAGTGAAACGTAAGAATTTCGCAATTTATTTTACTTCGAAGAATCCCCGTAGTTGCTCCTTTATTTTTTTCCTGTCTGCCTCAATCAATTGTTATTTAAATGATTTTAATGTCTTCAATGTATTTTTGCTCGGCATACGCTCTATCATCCCCACTAGTTTGTCTCCAGAGTGGTAGCAATCCAAGTTCTTCTTTTGGAACTTGGGAAGACATACATGACAAAAGGGTCAACTTATCCTGTCTTTTATGTTGCCAATTATCTATAGCAAGTGACAAGACAGAAGAATATTGAATATCTTCCACCTGCAAATATTTTACATTTCAAGACATTTTAGCTATTCTGTCTTATACTGTTTCTAGCTTTGATTTTTTTTCAAGTTTTTTTTTTTCGAAATCATGAAAATGTTTTCCAGATGCACGTATAAAGCAATCTTTGACATACCATATGTAAATGGTTTGCCTTTTTGTGCAATTTCTAGTGGTACGTACTGGTACCCCAACGTTTGCCAGATCATCATTACTTGTAGATAGCTTCTAACTTTGAGAAGATAATTCGCTTCTAACTCATTTACCTGAATCAATAAACTATACGTCACAGCCAAAAGCGAATTTAAGCGTACATAGAAGCATCTGACGACGGCGTCATTCAAGAGCGTCCGACGGACTGATTACAGTGACGACGCGTGTAATGGGGGAGGGGTGTGGTGAAAAGCGAGTACAAGTGGCTCAGAGATAGAATCAGTGCCTAATCCTCGTTAAACGATTCAGAACTTTTTGAAAAAAAAAATTCGATAAAATAAATAATATTTGCGTATGGAACAAAAGAGCCGCAGCTTCACATCCAAAGAACCGGATGTGGCTCGCGAGCCGCAGGTTGCCGATCCCGGAGCTAGACCCACCTTTTTTCTCTGATGGATCGGTACCATGACTTTTAACTGGTACGCTTATGAAATGGGAGAGCGGAAGAAACAGGAAAAGTGAAAGTATCTTTCCTTTTTTTTTATATGGAACATAATAATAATCCAAACTATTTGATTTGTAAACAAAGTGTGTCTGTTTTAAAAAAAAAAGTCAACGTAAACGGCATTATAAAACAAATATGACGCCATTCTTGCTTTGAGCCGCGAATAAAAGGTTGTTAAACTACGCATAGAAATTGGAGGATCTATTGGAATATATACCGAAATGAGACAAGAAAATGAGTCGGTGGTAAAATAGCTACAATGATAATTGATGTTCACATTTTAAGTAGAGACGTGAAGCCATTTTCCGACGCGCAAAAAGAAAGTTCAACTTCTTAGATCTCATTTAGAGATCCGTAGGTTTCGAATAAAATTGTTTCATGTCGATTTCGTTTCGTTTTTTTGTGTGTACCTTTTCGGTCATGTGGCCCGCGACACGAGTGTCGGAAACAAAAATGGCCCGCCGGTCGAATTAGGTTGGGTATCACTAATCCAAGTGGATTAGCAGTATGGAGCACCAACCTAAAGTCTGTATATAAACTGATTAGCATGTGTGAAAAAGCTTGAAAATACTTACTCAAATCATTCTGATACTCCTCGTCGTACCACCCATCACAGTCGTTGTCTAGTAAATCATCTTTGGTCATTACGTTCTCACTTTTGTTGCAGTACTTTAGTGGGCCAAGAAAACAATGGAACGTTCAATGTTTATTTTAAATAAGGCTAGAAATGTATTCATAGAATCTAGAATTTCATGAATGTAAGAAAAACACCCAAGGTTACAAAGACAGTTTGTGTGGAAACAAAAACTCAAAATCGGCCCCACGAAATGGTCCATCCAGGCAGGTGAAAAGGCAGGTTCCAATATTTTCTGATAGAACGTCAGAATGAAATTCTATCAAAGACAAATGACACAGAAGTGAGAATAAAGAAGTGTATTTTTTTCTAAAGCATTTTAGGTGGAATTAGGTCAATTAGCTATTTTTTTTAGCTCCATTCATAATATTTTTTTATCCATGAATTCATGCATTCGCTTTGCTTATAACATTATTATTTTCTTTAATTGTTTCGAATGCACTATATCAGTGACTATATCAGCAATTCGAAAGTTAAGACCCTCGGGCAGCGGGTAATATCTGTGTAGTATATATATATATATATATATATATATATATATATATATATATATATATATATATATATATATATATATCTATATATATATATACAATAGCATTTATATAGAGCTACTTTCATGCTTATAGCATGCTCAGAGCGCTATGGTCCAATCTCATTTACGGACCTGTTGGAGGGACTATCTGGGAGATGGTTTTACTGTGCTGCATTTAGGCACTCAGTAAACACAAATGTTCGAATCAGGTGTCGAACCTCAAGCCCTCTTCAAGCCGAGCCCTGTACGCAAGCGTACTTTGCCTTTTGACCACGCTTCCCACAAAAAATATGTGCTTGCAGTTTCAACCTGATCCGAGAATGGGTGTGGGAGAAAACACGTGACAGACAAGAGTGAGTTGATTTAAGCTTTGTGAATATGGGCTTCAGTCTTAACAGGAGGGTGTACTCCTTGCTAAGGGATAGCCATACAAATACTGTCTCTCACGGAGCCCAGCGGCGTGGTTGTGGTAATACGCTTGGTTTCTGTACCGCGAGATATCTAGTGCAATTCCAGACATACGCTAAGGAAGTAAATGTAGATTGTCGTTGTACTAGTCACATGACACCCTCATTAACCGTAGGCCATAGAAATGGATCTTCACTGTCTGAAAGGGGTACCTTAACATCTTAAGGTAGGTCAACAAATGAAATCAAAGATTCTACTGAAGCGTGGCTTAACGTAGGTCAACAAATGAAATCAAAGACTTTACTGAAGCGTGGCTTAACGTAGGTCAACAAATGAAATCAAAGACTTTACTGAAGCGTGGCTTAACGTAGGTCAACAAATGAAATCAAAGACTTTACTGAAGCGTGGCTTAACGTAGGTCAACAAATGAAATCAAAGACTTTACTGAAGCGTGGCTTAACGTAGGTCAACAAATGAAATCAAAGACTGAAGCGTGGCTTAACGTAGGTCAACAAATGATATCAAAGATTCTATTGAAGCGTGGCTTAACGTAGGTCAACAAATGATATCAAAGATTCTACTGAAGCGTAGCTTAACGTAGGTCAACAAATGATATCAAAGATTCTATTGAAGCGTGGCTTAACGTAGGTCAACAAATGATATCAAAGATTCTACTGAAGCGTGGCTTAACGTAGGTCAACAAATGAAATCAAAGATTTTACTGAAGCGTGGCTTAACGTAGGTCAACAAATGAAATCAAAGACTGAAGCGTGGCTTAACGTAGGTCAACAAATGATATCAAAGACTGAAGCGTGGCTTAACGTAGGTCAACAAATGAAATCAAAGATTCTACTGAAGCGTGGCTTAACGTAGTTCAACAAATGAAATCAAAGATTCTACTGAAGCGTGGCTTAACGTAGGTCAACAAATGAAATCAAAGACTTTACTGAAGCGTAGCTTAACGTAGGTCAACAAATGATATCAATTACTGAAGCGTGGCTTAACGTAGGTCAACAAATGAAATCAAAGATTCTACTGAAGCGTGGCTTAACGTAGGTCAACAAATGAAATCAAAGACTAAAGCGTGGCTTAACGTAGGTCAACAATTGAAATCAAAGACTGATGCGTGGCTTAACGTAGGTCAACAAATGAAATCAAAGACTGAAGCGTGGCTTAACGTAGGTCAACAAATGAAAGCAAAGACTGAAGCGTGGCTTAACGTAGGTCAACAAATGAAATCAAAGACTGAAGCGTGGCTTAACGTAGGTCAACAAATGAAATCAAAGACTGAAGCGTGGCTTAACGTAGGTCAACAAATAAAATCATAGACTGTGCGTGGCTTAACGTAGGTCAACAAATGAAATCAAAGACTGAAGCGTGGCTTAACGTAGGTCAACAAATGAAATCAAAGACTGAAGCGTGGCTTAACGTAGGTCAACAAATGAAATCAAATACTGAAGCGTGGCTTAACGTAGGTCAACAAATGAAATCAAAGACTGTGCGTGGCTTAACGTAGGTCAACAAATGAAATCAAAGACTGAAGCGTGGCTTAACGTAGGTCAACAAATGAAATCAAAGACTGAAGCGTGGCTTAACGTAGGCCAACAAATGAAATCAAAGACTGTGCGTGGCTTAACGTAGGTCAACAAATGAAATCAAAGACTGAAGCGTGGCTTAACGTAGGTCAACAAATGAAATTAAAGACTGAAACGTGGCTTACCATCTTGTTAATATTGGAAGAGACGAAGCCAGCTGCATGCATGTACGTGCCGTGAACACTGACTCCGTGCATGTAACATCCGAATGTAGTTTCTAGCGAGTACACAGTGAAACCATAAGTTGCGTCTACTTTGTATTCAAAGACATGCCATCTCCCCAAATCGCTGAACATAAGTATCTCTGGGTTGATACCTTCAACATTTCTGGGTTTAAGAAGAAGAAACAAGAAGACTGAAATATTCATAAAACAAAGCTTATATAAAGTGTAATTGATTTACTTTGGACAAGAGTAGGGAAGAAAAGAGAGAGAGAGAGAGAGAGAGGGGGGGAGGGTGTTCATCAATGCACATGTTACCTTGATAGCTTTTTAAATGTTGTGTATCAAGGATTGGCCTCTTTAGTCACACAAGAAGTTGCAAAGGGAAAAGACCATCTCTCAAGACGTACAATTGCCACGGAATATAAGATTTAAGACTTGAATTCAAAACTCGAGTGTTCAAGCTCCTCGAGCCAATTACACTAACCAATATGCCAGCGAAGTGCTTATGAAAAAGAAGGGTTCATACTGTGAATTTCAAACTATTGAGCGGCGACCTAATACACCACAGTGTCTACACAAAGTATTAGGGGAAATTAATTCAACTTATACCACCACATCTGTCAAGTACAATTTCTTTCCTTTGCTCGATACCAAGCAAAATAATTACTTGCCAACAGTTAATTATCTATTTGGTGTATTATTTTAAAATTGATTTTTGTGATGTCAGATTCAAGACAAAGTTATATTCTATCCGAGATTGGGTGTGGGAGAAATAATGTGTACACACTTTTTACCAGACAGACAGACCGAGTGACTTGAAATAAGCTGTATTAAAAAAAAAAGAATTATACCAACTATGTCGGGAAAAGGAGCCTTGGTGGCTGAGTAATAAAGCATTTGGCTTTTGAACCAAGGAGCCATGGTTTCGATTCTCGCCGAAGAATAAAATTTTGAACTTTGGGATTTCAAGGTGCCTTTGACTCTACCCAACTCTAATGGGTACTTTATAGGTGGTTGGTCGTTGCGCTAGCAATATGATACCCTCGTTAATAGTTGGCCATGGGGAGTTAACTAGGTGTACGCATTTACCCTAGAATCGGATTAGCCTCCGATTGGTTGGTGTAGACTGCCTTGATGCTGAAACTGTAAATGGTTTTCACAACCAAAATGAGGTAATGATGCATATCTACGTCTGGCACTCTGTCAACAACATAACATTTAATTTTTATTATAACTGTATTGGAAACTTTGGGGGGACAGTTGTAATCCTTAAATAGCAATAGTTTGTGTATAAGGTGTACAGAATATGAAGGTATTGATAAAGCTAGCTGTTTTAATAAAACCATATAATAACTCGTGTGTACTGATCAGCATTGCAGAATCAATTTGCAAGCTCTTGTAGCACAGAGTATTCTTGTTGGCAACTTTGATATTTCAACATGGAGTTATTAAAATAGTCATAGAATTTGTCATGGCCAGGGGGTGTCTATGGGGATAAGCTCCCGTTGTCTGTAAAAATACTCTAAAAGATACATGCGTCTCAAATACTAATAGCCTCTGACAACTAAGTCCAGCATATGGCCTGCTCGTGTGCTTATAGATAAATACTAATCCCGGCGAAACTGCTCTTACTAACAGGTGAAGGGATGAAGGCGTATACCTGGCGCCACAAACCAGGGAACTTGTAAGATGGAGCTCGTAATTCTAGTTATAAATGATTGAATTAAAACATTATAACTTATATATAATAACAGGGTTTCTGCGCCTCCCGATACAAAAAAAAGTCTTGGAAATCTCCTAAAATTAAAAATCACATAAAAAAAAGACACATTTGTCATTTTGGGGTGCCAATCCTACGCGAGAAAAACAAAAAAAATGGCATTTTCAGCTTTCATTGAATAAAATTATATTGCATTGACGAAAATACACAATCTTAATGTTGACATAGGGCCCCGCAATCATTAGGGCCGACCCTGTCTCCAATACATACGTGATTGTAGATACTCACATACAGTCATACATATAAGTGAAGAGCTCTATCGGTACCATCATCAGCAAGCTGGGACCGCCATTGCCTTTGCCGCCGATACAGCTTGAATTTTGAGCATAGCCGACTTGGACAGGATGAGACGCTATCAACCATCGAAACTCAGCGTCAAACTAGATGGTTGACAGAATGTGCAAATATTCGTTGAAAATTGTGTTAGTTTTTGTTTTACAATGAGGTGTTATTTGTTTTTTTTAAAGAACAAAGCTTATATCAACTTACTTTATCAGTCTGTCTGTCAATAAGTCTGTCTGTCTGGAAAAAAGTTTGTACTTGTTATTTCTCCCACACCCATTCTCGGATCAAGTTGAAAGTTTCCAAAGTTATACAATGGCATATACGAGACATGAATCAAATTAAAAAATTAATCAATTTATTACTAACAATTACTTATTTTTTATTAATTTATTTATTAGTAATAACTTGATTCGAGAATGTGAAATGGAAGAAATAACGTGTACAATATTTGTACCAGACAGACAGACAGACAGAGTGAAATGATAAAAGTATTTGTAAAAACAACTTGATATCTGTGTCTCAAACTAACACTTGAGATGTTCGAATGAACAAAATGAGATTATTTTTGAAATTAGATCCTGGAGAATAAGAAGTTAGCTGCTAATAAGCGAAATGCCTATTAACTGGATATGTAAATATTTTGATGACTGTTGCATAATTCAGGGGTGTCCTACCATTTTGAGACGGGGGGCCGCATATAAATAGGCGACTTGCGTGTTCCGTGGAATAAGAAATGTTGCATATCTTGGTGTCTTTTTGTGTATTTCCATAAATTGTTGCAAAGCTTATTTCAAATAAGATTGTCTGTCTGTCTTTCTGTCTGTCTATCTGTCTGATAAAAAGCTTGAACAGGTTTTTTTTTCTCCTATTTCCCACTCTCTGATCAAGTCAAAACAATTATTCATTAGACCCGACAAGACATAAATCAATAATAAAAAAATTCTCCAATTAATTAATTAATTGTTGTGGAATAATTATTTTGTTTCATATCGAAGTAAGGGGAATAAATGCTACTTAATGAGATGTGGATGTATTTATCGATTAAATCCCCTTATTACGTTTTGACACGTTTTTTCTCCCACTTCCCATTCTCAAATCAAGTTGAAATTATAAATAATTATTCATAGTCGATAACAATATACGAGTCAATCCAAAAATTAACCAATCATTTAGTACTAATAATTAATATTGTTTTATATAACAGAAAGGGAGCTAAACCCTGTATTTTAACTTAGATAAGCTTTGGTTTTAAAAAAGTATAACTTTTTTCTTTAACTTTGTATTTTTCTGTAGTCAGTGATTGTCAGAAGTGCTACTACTCACAGAAATCGACGAACCTAATCCTTCGAGTTGATACTTTTGATAGGTTGAGTCTGTTTGGTCAACTGATAGACCGACATGAATGGTTGTCATGGCGTCTGTGCTGGACGTAATGATGTAGAAACCTTTCGAGTCTCTTCCGGCCGCTTTGAACAAAATAAAATGTCTGCCGAAAGTCTCTGCTGGCAGCAGCATTTCTGAAAAAAAATTTTTACAGAAATAACTAAAGACTAATAACAAAACAGGTAAAAGCAGGTAAAAACAGGTAAAACCAAATAAAGCAACTACGAGCAAATCTGTTTGTCTCATAGCATGAAGCAGCTATTGCAATAAATGTATTTTTAGTTTTCAGCAACCATCTACAAAGCATGATCAAAGTTTTAATTGTCGCCTGGTTCTTGGAACAAGCGTGCTTCCTTAGAACAGAAGCGGGCTGATTAATTTCATCAAAAGGAGCAAGGTTGGTTAAAACACAAAGTGTTTCAAAGGACGGGGAAAGTAGTTCAGAGCTTGAACGAAGAGAGTTAACTTGATTAATTTGTATTGTACAGTGTGTGTATTTTATTAAAGTAATTCCTAGTTCCAGAATTAAAGCTTTGTATTCATTGTTCAAGAATCGTCGTAGTTTGATTTAATAGTTTAGTTTTGAATCTCCGGTATAAAGATATTACTTAAGTGTTCAGTAATAGTTTAAAATAGAAATCTACACTAAATTATAACATTAGGAACGTATTGTCAGATCAACACAATCTTATAGTAACATCAAGACATCTACACATCTAGCGCTCAAATAGAAATGATTGTTACACAGTTGTTTTTTTTTCCTCAAAGACTTTCTTGATTACTTACAAGATCAAGTTATCATTTAGATATCAATTACGACGATACATTTTTACATTTAAAATTGTTTTGGAACCATAACTCCAAGCATTATCGTTGACACCTGAACTTTGACCCAAACCATCCGAATACATTTCTCATGGTCACGTGACTAAAAGTGGTTCGCCACGACTACAAGTATTCATTTGGCATATTTGAAAAAAATGTGTTCCTATTATTAAAATTTTCATGCAATACACAAACATTTGTTCGTACAAAGCTTATATCAGCTCAATCTGTCCGTCGGTCTGGAGCTTATATGATCTCAATCTGTCCGTCGGTCTGTAGCTTATATCAGCTCATTCTGTCCGTCGGTCTGGAGCTTATATCAGCTCAATCTGTCCGTCGGTCTGGAGCTTATATCAGCTCATTCTGTCCGTCGGTCTGGAGCTTATATCAGCTCATTCTGTCCGTCGGTCTGGTAAATTATTTATTGACAGACAATACATAAATCAATAGTAACTAATTAGATCATTAATTACTGGTAAGTGGTAATTCATTATCTAGTTTAATAGCAACAAGGGAAACTAATGTTTCAATTTTCACAGATATGACTAAAATTGTTGGGTTAAATCCCCTTGTTATGTTGTATAATTGAGTTGTCTCATCAAAATTGAAGATGATTACATCCTAACCCCAACATCCCTGAGGATGGTTGGGGATGGCGGAGGGCGGGGTGGGAACCTGGAACCAAACGATACCGCAGTCCAGAGAGACTACCAAACTACAACTTTACTTATAACTGTGTAATTTGAAACTAACCTCTGTTTTGACTTTGAAAAATTTGGTATGATTCGTTTTATTCAACTTTAACCCAGATGTTTCACAACTATGCTAATGTGGTGCTTAGGACTAGTAAAGATTGTATAGTTAGGTATTTATACTTTCAAACTTACTTTCAAGAGTAAAAAGACAAAAGTTAAGAAAAAGAAAAAAAAAAAAAGGGGGACTAATTCAACTTATTCCATCATTTCAGTCAAGAACAATTATCTTTCCCTTGTTCTAGATACCAATCAAAATAATTAAATTATCGATTTTTTGTGTTGTCAGGTAAAAGAAACAATGGCGCAAAAATTCAGCTTGATCTGAGAAATGACGTGTACAAGGTTTTGCCAGACAGACACGCACACACACACACAGACAGACAAAAGAAGGGTTTAACTTTACCTGCAACGGTACTGCCCCTTTCACTACTGGCTAGCATTGAATTGTCAACCTCCTCACACTCACTAGCTCTTGTTACGCCAATACAGTTTCCTACCACGACTCCGAACGGAGAATCCGCCTTCAAGCTTGACCCTCAAATATAGATTTGTACATTTAAGAAAACCAAAAAAAACGAAAATTAGTTTCATTTGGTACATAGTCACACAAGGCCTCTCGCAACACATGCGGTACATGAGAGTTCATGAGGCATTCTGCTCCGGGTTGATCTTTCTTGCACAAAGCAAAACGCGTTTTTTTTAGCAGCTCTCTTATATTACCCCCCCCCCCTGCCCGGGGGTTGGTCCTAATCTTTATTTTTTTTTAAAAAGAAAAATCTTTACTATTTCTGTTTAAATAGAACTAGCTTATTCGATATAGCTCATTCAGTCGTAGAGCGACTGTGGCTCATCTCACGTGCCTATGGATCCTATTTTGGAGAGGCACTCCTTTCACCAAACATCGCAGGTTAAGGTGACTTTCGCTTTGATGGTAAAGGAGCCGCCAATTTTTTTTCGTTAAGCACGCTTTTCTTCCAGAGCTGAGGCTCATTTTTTTTTCACTGTCCATAGTTTTCTTGGTCACTGTCCCTCTCCATCTTGTGCAGTCTAGGGCTATGTCTTACCATTGGTCAGTATCAATGTTTAATGTTTTGAGGTCCCGTTTGATTACATCCATTACAACTAGACACTCGTGCTACAGGTATCAGACGCTGGAAGTTAAGTTTTAAATAACAATGAAGTTTACAACAAAAAACGGACCTATACCTGTAATATCATTGCGAACAGCTGATAGGCCACAACTGCTAAAGGCAAATGCCTGGAAACTAAAATACAAAACAAAATAATACTTTGTGTTATTGTTGTAAATAATATATTCAATACAAATAATTCACTCCCATTACAATCTACAATTTTAAAAGGAATGGAAATTCGATATCAACTTTCAATACAAGCCAAGTATAGAAAAATGTTTTAACAAAAGCAAAGCTTATCTAAGGGAGAGAACCGCAAAAAAAAAGTCTACAATATCTCTACCAAGTATCTCAACACTTAAGGAAAAAGTTTTCCTTTTTTAAAAAATACAAACAAAATTGACAAACGACATCTAATAGATTGACTAAAAGGTTAATTTTTTTTATTCATTCGTGCATTGTCATCTACTATAAATAATTATGCAAAAATTTTAACTTGATCCGAGAATGGGAAATGTACAGCGTAAACAAGGCTTACTAAGGAAAAACAAATACAAATAGAAGTATATAGATAGCCACATCTCTCAATACGTTTAAATTAATTCCCCTTGTTTGATACCAACTTTGTACCAACAGAAAAATATCTTTTTATCAAATAATTACGTCTCTCATATTAGCACAAAGAGTGGGAGTAAACTGAGTGTGTAAACAGGCGTAGGCATTAATCTACATATTGGCTGGCACTCTGCACAAATATACGATCGAAGCACAACGCTTGGGAAGCGTGGTCGAGAGGCTAAATGCGCTTGAACTTGGCTCTGCTTGGCTACCTAGAAGTGGGCTCGAAGTTCGACACCCGACTCGGGCAGAGTTGTGTTTGATAGGCGCCTAAAGGCACCACGGAAAAATAACTCCTAGATACCCCCACTGGTCCACAAATGAGATTGGACCAAAAGCGCTCTGAGCATGCTATATAAAAGCTATAATAAAAATAATTGTAAATAAAACGCTTGAAAGAGAAATTTAATTGAAGATAAACGTTCTTAAAAGTAGGCTATACATTAATCTCATGCACATTTCGTATTCAATTCAAGTAACAAGAAAAATCAATTACCATTCACAAAAGTTTCACAACCATATAGTTAGTTATTGTGTGCCCAAATCCATTTCTTGTCGTTGGCAAAAAACAAACCCCATTTGGGCAGCTGTTTGAGACAAACATCCATTAAAAAGCTAAAAAGATTCTAGAAATAAATAATCACCCTTTGGGTCAGGATTTTGTGATTTGACCATCACAAAAGAAATACAAGACAACGATAGCAAAGCCAAACAGACTCGACCACTCTGGCAATCAAATCATTAAATAGAAACAATCTGATATAAACTTTGTCACATGTAAATTATGAGTAAGTCTGGTGTGAATGTACAGTTTGGTTTCTTATAGTTATAATGTTTTTTGTTTGGTGTAGTGCACAAATTGTAAGACAAACAAACCTATAAGCCGACCATCCTGTGTGACGATTGGACTAAGTGCCAGAATACAATATACTTTTGAGGCTGATGGTCACGATGTGTTACTTGTTACGACGAGATTGTGTTGATCAGACAATGCACGTATGATGTTGATATTTTATATGAAATCCCCTTTATACAATATCTGAATTGTCTCAGCTTGATGCCGGAGATCCAACTTTAAAGTATAAAACCCCAAACAGCATTTTAAATAAACACAAAGATTTTATTCTGGAACTTTGGAATAATAGACATATTACATAAATGTACAATACAATTCAATTTAAATGTATTTACTCTAGTCGCAGTTCCCTCTCGAAACTAAATATGCAAGTCCAGTAGCGTAGCTAGAGTATTTGGTGCCCCCAACCACTTGATGCCCCGTGCGGCCCGCACCGCCCGCACATTGCTAGCTACGCCACTGTGCGATTCTACTACCTCTTGCCTCCTTCTAGTAACCTCCAAACTATTTATAAAGCTTACGGAAAAAAAAACACGTCATCTTCTTAAATAGACATAATACTGCTTGTCAACAACATACAACAATGACCTTGCGCTGCAAACATTCAATCTAAAAATAAACTTAATGCAATATCTGCTTTTTGTTGCGTGACACTCTGTGTGCGTTACGTCATGGGTATATGATTATGACCACTTTTATTTTTGTCCTCCAGAGGAAATGGGCTTTGCATTGCGCTTTATTTTTGGCCTCCTCGTGTAGGTGGTGAGGATTATATGAGTCTGGAATGCTGACCATCACATCACAATGTGCTGGTTATTTCATTCATCTTGATTTTTTTTTCTCTGGCGAGTTTCCTCTGTTGGCGCTGTTTTCTTATCCTCGGCGTTTTTCTTTTTGCGACGATTTTCAAGGGCGGCGCCACAATGCTCTTTCACGTGCTTCAATCTGCCAGGTGGTAGGGTTCAATGTAGAAGGCTTTCAAGTACGCTTTCAGAGTGTCCATCTACTATTTTCTTTGTCCACCTCGAGCTCGGTTTCCTTCCATTAGTTGACCGTACAGAAGGACTTTGGAGTTTTCCGTTCTTCAAACGTGGCCTGGCAATCATCTTTGAGACTGCATCAAGATTGTGTGAATACTTTAGAGGACTGCTGTGTCAGGTAACTTGCACTGTTTCTTATTGTTCGACATTTTTATAGGGCGTAAGCGTAGTCCTTGTCTATACACTGTAGCTCTTCAAAAGATCTGCAAGACGGATACTTACGATGACCATGTTAGACATATGTGACATCCTTATAGTTTAAACTATTTATAGTCTAGATCTCAAGAAAACGAAGATAAATGTACAAAAGTATATTTTTGTTTTGTTTTTACAAAGCTTATGTCAACTCAATCTGTCTGTCAATCTTGAATAAATCATGAACAGGTTATGAATTATTTCCCATTCTCGGATCAGGTTCAAACTTACTACCGATGTGTATTGTCATTAAGAACATAGGGATCAATAAAAAAAACACAAATAAGCTAATTGAGTAGTGGTAATTGATAAATTTTGTTTGCTATTGAAAAAAAGAAATACATGTTTCAATGTTGATATATATTGTTCTTAATGTGGAGTTCTTTTTTTTTTTTTTTTGCCTTGTTTCATGGCGTGAACAACTCCGATTGACGGACTTGGACTGATGATGTTGCACTACTCGGGGCTACAAATAAATGCATTCAAGAAATGACGGAGAGCCTAGAAAGAGAGGCAGCCAAAATTGGCCTCCGCATAAACTTGGATAAGACTCAAATTATGCGAGTGGGATATAACGCAAACAAAGGGTGTTCCCGTCAGACTTGGCGAGTCAAAGCTTGAAGAGCTGCACAAGTTCACTACCTTGGCAGCATCATAACAAATGATGGAGATGCTTACCATGATGTAGAGTGCCGAATAGTAAAGGCAGGGAGCATTTTCCAAAGGCTGCAAACTATTTGGAATAGCCAAGCCATTGGACTCGAGACAAAAATACAATCGTCATTCCAACTGCTACATATGCATGTGAGACAAGGAAGTCATCTGTCAAAATTGAGAAAAGACTAACTGTGGCTCAACAAAAATGGCTGAGACGGATTTTGGGAGTCAGTTACAGAGATCGGGTCTCAAACAAGGAAATCCTATGCCGAACTGGGAGTCAAAAACTTAGTGAGGTTGTGACAGAGTGTCGCATGAGGTTTGCGGGACATGTTCTACGACAAAATGAATTACGCACACCAAGAGTTGCGATAACATGGAGGCCAATACGAGGAAAGCGCAAACAGGGATGTCCTCGTATTACTTGGCGACACACCCTCATGGAGGACCTCAGAACAGTGGTCACTAGGAGGGAGGAGGCTTCAGACATTACCAATGACAGGTCTTTGTGGAGACAGCTTGCCGCCCAATGCGCCGAACGGCGCGGGAGGACCTAAGTCTAAGTAAGTAAGCCTTGTTTTAAACAACGCTACTCAAGGGAAACAACCGACCTTTCTGAGTTGAAGATCATACTCTCCCCTTTCTTGTACTCGTGTTCTCCGACTTGAAATTTTAAGTCATTGTCGGGCGAACTTAATGTCAGGAGGATCCTTTGAGGCTTTTGGCTGTTAATCAGTATAATTGCGAAGTGGGTTCTGGAAATGGAGATAAAAAATTGTTAAGAAATAGAAAAAATTTGCTTTACATATTTTCACAAATTAATGGGACCCGAAACCAGGAACCTGCATGAACGCTGATCTGATAAAGAGCTCTAACGATTTTGATTTACATGTACATTTCGATCCATTGCGCTGAAAAAAGAATTACTAGCTCGTTGGCCATACGGGGAAAACTCTTGTTTGACCGTTCTAATTTGTTCAAAGTTAAAAAAAAAAAAGAAATTACATTTGGACATAGAAATAGACTTTGACCTAGATCCGACATCATTTTTGAAAGCACTATCGTGTTCTTGAAAGGACTATCACTTTTTGGAAATTTTTAAATACACGGATTTCTTGATTCAAAATGTGTTTAAAATTAACATTCAGAAAGAAATGGCGCTACGTGTAAATCTAAAGGCAATATCATAAAGTGTAGTAGCAAGGATTCTTTCTCGGGGGTGGGGGGGGGGGGGGGAGTGGATCCATCCCATTGTGGTCTGGTCAGTCATCAGAGGGGCTGACTTTTAGCAAAGTCCGCGGCAGCAGCGAGCACGATAGATGCTAGTGTACGATCCCTAGTACATTGGTATTGTCAGTTAATTCCGCTTCATTCTGTATGGTCTGGATATTTGCATTTGCTATGGATTCATTTGGGCTTCATTGTTCAGTTTCGAAATGTTCTTGTGGTCTCGTCATTGACCTGGTGACGACAGCATAGCATTCTTGGCCTAAGTTCAATTGTGTTAGCCCAATCAATGAGATCCTGCTTATATTTTTGTTTTACATAAATCTTATATAGATCACATCTAAATTCTCTAAATCTATAAGTAGACCTAGATAGTTCAGATATAGTTCTAGATCTAGATTTCTATATAATGAAACTGTCAAATAAATAGTGACACAATTACGCATAACCCGCTGGCTCAACTTGGAAGCACCGTTCGTTCGAGCAGCTGACGGAGTCGAATTTACTGGTTCGATACCGTTACAGAATTACATTTTTTTAAAATTATTCTTTTCAAAAGATTTTATTTTATTGTAATTTGTATAATGCGAGGGAATTGCCTTTTTTTTTTTTTTAAATGTATTTTGAAATGTTGTTCTTGTTATATAGGCATATATATATTTTTTTGTCAGGACAGAAAACGTTACGTTGTGACGATGAAACACCACATATATGTCAGGACAGAAAACGTTACGTTGTGACGATGAAACATCACATATATGTCAGGACAGAAAACGTTACGTTGGGACGATGAAACATCACATATATGTCAGGACAGAAAACGTTACGTTGGGACGATGAAACATCACATATATGTCAGGACAGAAAACGTTACGTTGGGACGATGAAACATCACATATATGTCAGGACAGAAAACGTTACGTTGGGACGATGAAACATCACATATATGTCAGGACAGAAAACGTTACGTTGGGACGATGAAACATCACATATATGTCAGGACAGAAAACGTTACGTTGGGACGATGAAACATCACATATATGTCAGGACAGAAAACGTTACGTTGGGACGATGAAACATCACATATATGTCAGGACAGAAAACGTTACGTTGGGACGATGAAACATCACATATATGTCAGGACAGAAAACGTTACGTTGGGACGATGAAACATCACATATATGTCAGGGGGAGGTATGGCGAGAATAAATGTTACTTTGATATTTTGGTATGATTGTTGTATCCCCTTGTTATGAATGCGAAGTGTTGCACGTGTTATGAACTGAGTGATTTAAGTCTTCGTTGAATGTGCGAGAGAGTGTGTTAAGTCAGTAAGGTCTTGCTCCCGGTCCAGGAAGGTTCGACGTTTACTTCCTGGACTGGTGTTTATGTATTTATATAAGTTGATGGACTTGCGTATTGTGTATTAAATATTTATTGAAGTTGATTCATTGTTTGTGCTCTATTGGATATTATTAAAGTATTAAAGTATCCTTGTTATTTCAAGGACAGTATTATTGTTATTACCAAGAGTTGGAGTTTATTCAGTAATAAGTAATTCTAATTGAGTAGATATCTGGAGTCAAACTGTATAGAGTAATAATTGTTCGTATAAGTAAACCCCTAGTGAGCCACACAACAACCCAAATCAAGAAACACAAGAACAAGAATATAAATTGATCCCTGACACTATTCTACCACTTACTCGAGAGTGAAGATGACATAGCGTTGACCCCAGCCTTGAACTGGGACTGCAGTAAATGTCTCAGCCTCACCTAGTCCTCGCTGCAGGACCACCATAACAGTAAAAGGTGAGGCCGCTGTCAAGCGGAACAGCCACCTGTATCCGTAACTTTCCGACGGACTAAAAAAAACCCAAAATAGGATGAAGTTCAAACAAAAATAGTTAACAAGCCAAGTATACAAATCCCTAAAAAAAACAAAAACAAAAAAAACCTTATCTAAAGGGGAATAAGTCAGCATTTATGGTTTAGAGGGCAGATGATGTAAAGGTCACCTGTTTCTGTGTTCTACAGTTAACGAGGGTGGCATGTGGCCAGCACAACGACCGACCGCCTTGACTTTTCCCCAACTAATGTCAGGCACCCATTAAAGCTGGCTGGACTCAGAGGCGTCTGAAGATCTCGAACTTAAAAAATCCCAGTCTTCACCAGGATTCGAACCCCGGACCCCGGTTCGTAAGCCAAGCTCTTTACCGCCCTACTATTAAGAAAATGTCGTAGAGTTGAGTATACGTCTTAAGACTATTGGTCCATGGGAGCTCTCAACATTTGTTCTGTCTGGGTAGGATTCAAGCAGAGGTCGTTACATCCCTTTTTCCGAAGACTTGCAAATTTATCTCCCTTTACTCTCTTTACTCTGTTATCCTCCCTACATTGCTCTTTACCTGTGGTTCCCAAAGGTTTTGGTCTCCTATACCCCTTGTCATGTTTTCTGGTTTTTGGTATACCCCCCTGCTTAACTTATATTGCGTTTTTGCATATTCATCAACTAATAATTAACTCGAGTCGAAGAGTGCAAAAGTAATTTAAAGCTACATTTTAAGTTATAGAGATCTATCTTTTGTTATTGATAAAATTCAAATTAAAACCCATTGAAATAACAGATAATATGTATTACTGGAATCACCTAACACACTAGGAATGTTGTTTTTTTTGTTTGTGCAGTTTCATGATTATATAGGAATTAGTTTCTCTATGAAGTAGTTCTTAAAACATTAAATATATAAATTAGGCCTAAATAATTTGTCTTAAGTGGCATACTAACAGTTCTCTCAAAGAGCAGCTTCTCGTGTATTTCTGGATCTTTCACGACTGGGTATAATAGTGGGTCCGCGGAACTGTTTTCACTAAGTGAAGGGGCGAGTAATTGGTGCCTTAACCAGTACGTTTCAGGCAGGAGAGATTCATTAGCCTTGTCTTGCAACCCACCTAGCAGAATGAAAACTGAATTTAAACCTGTGCTGCCTTGCAGCTATACCCAAACATGGGGAAGGTTTCATGGGTCAACCCTGAGGAAAAATAAGCAGCGGCGATCCTGGGCAGCGATACACCCTATCAGAGCAGAGCCTGTGACGCCGCTGATCCTAAACTATATAATTCGTTTGCAAAGAATTACATAAGAAGCTATTAATGTTATAATTCATACTACCGATGTGCCATTGAACTGTATTGTTGCTTAAAGAAATTCGTTTAATAATATCAGATGTAGGCTTGTGTAAAACAGTTTTTAAAACTACTTCAACGGCTGGTAAAATCAATGTTACTGTAGTGATTTCCTTGTTTGGCTCTAAGTAAAAAGATCTTGTAGGACGCTAGCAAACCGCAATCTTCTCTACATGATGTTGAAGAGAGATTTTGTGGTTTTATTCTGAGCTTTATCTTTTAAGTGTTCAAACGTTGTTAACACCTGTGTCTATTTAATCAGAGCGGCATCGCCTCAAATGATCATCCAGCATAATTAATTTCATATCGTCATAAAAAGGGAATTAACAACCACTTGTTGTGTGACAAGGAAGGAAGGAATCTCAATTTTAAATAATCAACACTATAAAATCTACATTTCTTTTTGTTTAACATTAGTTACATTTAGACAAAGTTAAGCTATTTAAATAAGTGATGAAATTAAATGCAAAAATATTTCATTTGAATAGCAGGATAAATATTGAAAGGATTAACGAAGGTACAAATCATATAAGTGTAGGAAACAATTACATTAATGGGCTGTGAAAATTAAGGTCTCGACTTGCTTAAATTAAATCCATTATCGTTGACCCCCGTGGACATCTTATAGACGCCCAAATAATTTGTTCACTTTGAAAGTCTTCATAGAGCCTGGGGGTCTAAATAGACCACTTTGGGAATCACTGCTCTACACCCCAGTTATGTGGACAGTGTACAAAAAACATGCAAAGAAACTGAATCACTTCCACATGACATGTCAAGAAAAATACTGAATGTCAAATGGCAAGAAAAAATACCAGATACTGAATCCTTCGAAGAGCGGGTCTGCACAGCATCCACACATTCCTGATGCAGTCTCAGCTGCGATGGTTAGGACACGTCTGCAGAATTGAAGACCACCGCATCCCTAAGCGACTCCTGCATGGCCAAAATTAAGGGAAGGAAAGTGCTCGCAAGGCGGACAAAGAAAACGCTTCAGGGACACCCTCAAAGCTTCTCTGAAGGCGTTCAGCATAGACCCAGCCATCTGTGAGACAGACGCATATGACAGAGCATCATGGCGATGCGCTGTGAAAACTGGCGCACAGGTTGCAGAGGAAAAGAGAACAACGCTGCCAGAAGAAAAACGCCAGAAAAGAAAAGCAAGGCCAATGACACTAGCTCCAGCTGGAATAAGCTGCCCGGTGTGCGGCCGAACATTCCAGGCTCACATAGGTCTCACCAGCCACATGAGGAGGCACGAAACTCCAGTGCCTCAGCCCCCTGGATGAAAAAGGCGGTCATCATCGAACCACGATTGGATGAACTATATACTCTCTACGTCGTGTGGGGTGGATAGTGACAGTATTATAGGGGCCCACCTCCATCACCGCCAATGCAATGACACCGAACCTTGGTTCTTTATTCACTTTCCTGTTCACCTATTCGTCTCTTGTTAAGGCACGGTTAGGAATTAATTGTTTGTTTCGGAAATAGAGCAAGTTTTGACTAAGTGACAATGATGTGACTAATAAAAAAAAGGATAGGTTTTAGACACAACGAAATATCCGCCAACGTAAACAGACTACTTCCAGAACACCGTAGAGATGGGAAGCGTAATGGGAAATAAGAAACGTAGAGAGGCAGTAATAAAAATTTTGTCCCTTTCAGAACTTGCGATCTACGGGCCAGATGATGTTAAGGTCATATGTTTCTATGGTCGAAGGTTAACGAGCAGTGTGTGATGTTTCCTTGACTTTTCCCAGCATTAAGTCAGGTACCCATTCGAGTTGGGTGGACTCAGGGGCTCCTCTAAAAAATCCCGCAATGCGAAATCCCAGTCTTCACCGTGATTCGAACCCAGGACTTCAGGTTCGGAAGCCAGGCGCTTAACTCAGCCACCGTGTCCCCTAGAAAATGTTTGTAGTAAAGTATGTACTCACGTGTAGTAAAGAGATTTTTCGGTTATATTGGTGGCTATCAAGGTGGGGAGCTCGTAACGTACGTCTTTCATGGGATTGATGTACTCCATTCGGCCTTCTGATGTCACTTCCACCTCAGACATAAACAAAAGGGGATCTAAAAGCGGTGGGCATATATGTTTTGGAAGACATAGGTCTAGACAGCACCATAAAGATCAGAGCCGGCCTCAATAATTGCGGGACCCAATTTAATGGATGCTTGCGAGACCCCTATTCTATTTTTTTCACACAACAACTAAAACCATTAATTAGATCAGCGGTTCTCAACCTTTTTAGCACGGCGACCCCTTTTTACAATCTCCAACTCTGCCGCGACCCCACCTCACACACACACACATACAGCAATAGAAGAATAAAAAATAACAATCCATATTTTTGATGGTCTTAGGCGACCCCTGGCAAATCGTCGCTCGATCCCCAGGTTGAGAACCCCTGAATTAGATCATTATACCTACATTTATTACACAACATGAATAGGAAGAAACAATCAAATGCAATAGGCGCCAGTGGGAGAAGTTAAGCTGCGCCAATCGTACGATACACTAACAAATGGTAACCATTGAAGTCCTACATCTGCGCAGTAGTTTCCAAATAAAGGAGCTCTACATATAGCTTTTTTTAATAGGGGTGTTTTGAGGCCAGTGTCTTGTATGGGCTTCATGATAAAGAGAACAGCTTTAAAGGACATGGTCAGCTTTCTCCACATGGGCAGATTTCACTGGTTCCAATTTTGAGCTCTCTCTACAAATGTTTTCTCATTCTGTTGTGTGCGGTCCTGAGTCGAAAGATTATACGTTGATCTTCTCGGGATAGC
Organism: Biomphalaria sudanica; assembly: GCA_036873155.1. Lineage (NCBI taxonomy): Eukaryota > Metazoa > Mollusca > Gastropoda > Planorbidae > Biomphalaria > Biomphalaria sudanica. The sequence continues at coordinate 1,719,759 of JAZGLO010000013.1, forward strand.
CTTCATTTGGTATCATCTTTCTTGTGCTTCGGATGAGAGCTTGTCCATTTTTCATTTATTTTATTTACTATTAGTTTCTTCATTTCTTCTGGATAGATGTGCATTGGGCAACAAGGTAGATATAATGCAACTAACACACACACGCAATGGGCAACAAGGTAGATATAATGCAACTAACACACACACGCAATGGGCAACAAGGTAGATATAATGCAACTAACACACACACGCAATGGGCAACAAGGTAGATATAATGCAACTAACACACACACGCAATGGGCAACAAGGTAGATATAATGCAACTAACACACACACGCAATGGGCAACAAGGTAGATATAATGCAACTAACACACACACGCAATGGGCAACAAGGTAGATATAATGCAACTAACACACACACGCAATGGGCAACAAGGTAGATATAATGCAACTAACACACACACGCAATGGGCAACAAGGTAGCTATAATGCAACTAACACACACACGCATTGGGCAGCAAGGTAGATATAATGCAACTAACACACACACGCAATGGGCAACAAGGTAGATATAATGCAACTAACACACACACGCAATGGGCAACAAGGTAGCTATAATGCAACTAACACACACACGCATTGGGCAGCAAGGTAGATATAATGCAACTAACACACACACGCAATGGGCAACAAGGTAGATATAATGCAACTAAGACACACACGCAATGGGCAACAAGGTAGCTATAATGCAACTAACACACACACGCATTGGGCAGCAAGGTAGATATAATGCAACTAACACACACACGCAATGGGCAACAAGGTAGATATAATGCAACTAACACACACACGCATTGGGCAGCAAAGGTAGCTATAATAGATGCTAATTTTTCTTTGTCAATCCAAAGTAAATTATGGTGATTTTTTTACGTATGCCACTTTCCCACAGAACCATTAACTAATATCATAAGCTTGAGTCTTTTAGAAAGACTTAGAAATATGTTTTGAGTTACAGATAAAAAGGCTTAGTCCTTTACTGTTATTGTCACAGGTTTTTTTCTATTGAGATTGTTGAGGTGTAACAATTTGTTACTGTGACATGCCGGGGATTCTGTAAATATATCTCTAGATCTAAATAAGTCTTAGGGATTCAATAAATGAAGATCCTTTTTAATTCAAATACAGAACTTTTAATTCAATAACTCGGAATCACTGTATGTACAGAATATACAAAATATATAGTATCAAATAAATGTTTTCTTTCAAAGCTCAATAATAAAATATATTCAGATTAATACTAGATAAATAAATAAATAAAAATAATAAAACACATGACATGTCACTACAAGTTACAACTCAAAACTAAAATACGTCTTATCTCTATGAAATTTTCTCCACAACTAAATCTAAATTCCGCTTTCTTCCTCCACCCCTAATGCTTGTTTTAGCCAATCCAAATACTCCGCGCCAGATGTCAAGATGTCACCAGATGTGATGACGTCTTGGGTAATTCTTGACACTTGCGCGTGCGGTATTACAAGAATTTGGTTTATTTAAATTGACACGTGACAGTTATATTTCCCCAACTTGTAGTAGCTCTACAGGTCTCTAACCAAGAATAGAGAAACAAAGTTACATTGCTTACCGTGGTTGGGATCCTGGCCTGCAGCTTGAGAACCAGTCTAATGAGCTCTAATGCTGGATCATTCTCGCTGTAATACTTCGGCATGGAAGGCGCCGAGATCAGGAAAAATGTGCCTTCTGTTCTGCTCACGGCTAAAACGATGAAAAGATATTTGCCGGATGTCAAAATCATACAACTTCCGGTGATAATGTTACGTGAAACAAGAAAAATATTTTAAAATACTTTGAAACAGAAAAACATTAAAAATACGTATTTTAAGAGACAATACCCTCCTTTATACAACTTATGGAGTGATTGTTCCTCCACCCCCGAGAAAATTATGATTAAGCACATTTTTAGCTTTACCATATTATATAATATCCCAATGATGTATATATATGCCTTTAGATCTAGACTTAAAACCCGACGCGCTTAATTTTACTGTACATTAAATTTAATTTTTTAAACTATTGAATCAATAAAGCCTTACATTCGGATATTCCCGAACGCGATAGATCTTTCAAAACCGAAGCTGGATCTAGACCTAATTCTCTAGCCAAATTTAATTTCTTGTTTCCTTTAAGAAATTATAACAGTCAAACTAGAGTTCTCCCCGTGTGGCCAACGAGCTAGCAATTCTTATCCAATTAACTGTTAAATTTCTAGGAAAATCGTTAGAGCCGTTTTTGAGATCCACGTCCAGGTTTCACCTTCCAGGCTCCATAATCCACGAAGTTCTGGCTTGAATAGATTCATTGTAAAGAATAAACCAACCACGCCTCATTATGCATCTTATAGAGCGATTATTATAATAATATATATATATATATATATATATATATATATATATATATATATATATATATATATAATAACTAATGGATTTAATTTTTGAAAAGCATACAAAGTAGATTGTAAGTGTATTGCTACTGTCATTTCACAAGCCCAATTTGTAATACAATGGTAAAGGTTTAGAGGTTATCTACCAAAACAAACGTGGTTTAGAGGTTATCTACCAAAACAAACGTGGTTTAGAGGCTATCTACCAAAACAAACGTGGTTTAGAGGTTATCTTTCGCGTAAACAAATATAGATATGAGACACCTGTTACTAAACTGTGCGTAAAATATTGCAAAAGCAACTGGGCCTACCTAGCCTTTGTTGAGACACTATTTAGCTTAGATCATAATAGGGTACGATTTACAAGCTGACAACATAAGTCAGTCAATAATATCAAGTGTCTACCTGAAACAGAGTGAAACTCACCGGAGGTCCAGCTAGCAAGACATCCCAGACAAGACAGCACTATAAATAGGAAATTCATCTGAAAACAAGTAAATTACTCAAAAATACTTTTTTTTAAACAACAAAGCTTATTTTCATAAAAATTACATCGATTACTTTGACACAATGATATAATGTTTTTTTTTTTTTTAAGGATCTAGACCTAACAATAATACATTTTGTTTAGCGTAACTTTTATGATCATAGCATGTTGGAACGCTATTGTGCAATCATTGTTGTGGACCAGTTAGTGTTGGGGGAAGTAGGTCTACTATGTGAGAGAAGGTTTCCGTCCTGCCTTTTCGATTTTTTTTTTCTTTTCGAAAGTTGCTCGATTCTAAAGTTAAACTTCACGTTTCGAACCTCCCTGATGGAAGGCCGACGCTATAGCCACCAAGCTGTACAAGTATTTATGAAATTTGAAGGTTTTATAGTATAAATATGTCTTTATACAAATATTTTTGCAAACGATCTAATTCTCTACACAATGCTTATCTCCTCTAAGCTTAGTACATTTTGTTTATAAAACAACATTTATTAATGCTTATCTCCCCTTAGCTTAGTACATTTTGTTTATAAAACAACACTTATTGGTGCTTATCTCCCTTAGCTTAGTTCATTTTGTTTATAAAATAACATTTATTAATGCTTATCTCCCTTAGCTTAGTACATTTAATTATTACGACTAATTGATGAACTAATTAAATAAGTTTTATTGATTGATTTGTATGTTGTCATACACATATAAGAAATTTTTTACAAATCAAACAAAAAACATGAAATTAAAAGGCTTTTTAGCTTTAGTTAGACCAATAGAAATATGCATTCCCCGTTTGGGACCCGTCAACTCAAGGAAACATAAAAAAAAACTAGAACAAATACAAAATAGAGCAGGGAGATTTATAATAAACGAATATTCCAATTTGATTAGAGTAACACCATTAGTAAAATAAATAAACTAATAGCCGCTTAAGGACAGAAAAAATAAAAGTATATTAGCTATGATACCTAAGACACTAAACCATAACTTACAAATAGAAAAACAAAACCTAATGAAATACGCAGAAAGACTATAAGATAGGGGGCAAATTTAATATTCCGTACGCTATAACAAATGAGTACAAATGTCATTAGAGAAATGAATGGGTTGCCTGAATCAGCCAGAAAAAACAACGAATTATCAGATATTAAGTCATTGATTAATATGCATGTCTAGATTGACACATAAAATCCGTAAGACGTAATTATCTTCTTTTTTGAAGTCACGTCTGTAATCTATGAGTAGAACAAAGACATTGGATACTCGTGTGGGGAAGTGGGAGAAACAAGGTGTACAAGATTCCACCCAGACAGACCAGACAGACACAATTGATATCACCTTTTTTAAAAGACTTGGACTATATCATTATAATCTTCATTGCTAAAGGAACATCCGAAATATGTTCAACCTAAACCTATTAAAAATCTTTTTAAACAAACAACTGCCTTTTTCCTTCGCGCAGGAGAGGCTCGTTAGCCTTGGTTGGCAACCCGTCTAAGTAAGGAAAACCTTGAATTCAAACCTTCGCTGCTTTGCGCTATACCCAAACATGGGAAAGACTTCATGACACCATACTAAGAAAAAATCAGGAGCTGATGACCCCTAGTCAGATTCTGGCGTACTGCGCTACAGCCTGGTAGAACAAGAGGCGCTACTGATCCCAAACTGTATCGATATTTCTGTTCCTTTGGCCACATCAGCTGAGTGGAGAGGGGGGAACTGCTGCGAGGGGGAACTGCTGTGTGGGCGACATCGTTCCGACCATAAGCAATGCACAGGCTTTCTCAACCCGCTCTACGAGGCGAACCATAGTCGTTACGATTGAAGGAGGCCAACGAATTAATTGTAGTCGTTGCAGGAAATATATAAAAAAAAACAATAATTAAAAAGATCTAGATCTTTATCCCTACCTAGGTAAATCTAAATCTAGGTATATTTAATTGAATTGACATAAAGATTATTAGATATAATCTAGATCTAGATAGTAATCCTAAATCTAGACATCTGGTATTTTGCAAATCTAGCTTCGGTCTAGCTAGTCTAGCTTCTATGACTGACTACCTGCCCTATCTGTCCTGAAGTTGAAACCGAAAAAACATGATTTGTAGTTATAAAAACGAATGTATAATTAGTAGATCTTGTATTAAAGAAAGTCTCCTGAAGTAAGGGTGAACTAGACTATGTACTAGCATTGTGAAACACGAAACAAAGCAATTTCCTAATTATCGATATCATCCTCAAAAGTTGCCATGCAACAAAAGTTCTTTTAATTTAATTACACGAAACAATGTTCGAATTTGTAACAAAAAAAAAAGCTTATATTAAGCGTAGTTATATCAATAGTTTGGATCAGTCATGTAATTAGATTTGTAATAGATCTAGACTTATGATCTAGACTAACAATAAAAAAAAATATTTATAAAATAAAGGGGGGGTGGTGGTGAAACGACCCGGATTTGAACTCATGGCTGAAGCCTTCTCAGGTATGTCAAGCCAACACTGTAGCCACTACGCTAGTGGATTGCATAATTATATATTGTTTCTAAAGTCTCGACCTTTTTTTTTTTCAGGTTCACTGAGACTCAGACGACGACCTATATAAAAGTGACATGCCAGTTTATAAAACCATTCCAGTCAATTACAACTTCTGTACGGCGTACTCCGGGGGTACGGAAAGAGTTTAAAGTGAGTGCGAGCTGCACATACATTAGAATGAAATATAATAAGTAAGTTTGAAATTCTTTTTATTATTTATTTTAAGTTTTTACAAACTCAGATACGGTGCCATTTTTGATTTCAGGACGAATGTCTACAAAGATCAGGAAATGGGTGTAACAACTTTCTGTCGACACGCCCACATTTTCAATGTAAAAACTATTTTTCTAGAATGTATGTGTCTCTGAAGCATGCAAAAAAAACAACAAAAAAAAACCCTCAATAATTCTATTAATTATTATTAAAAAAGTATCAGCATTTAGGCCTACATAAAAAAAGTTTTTTTTTAAATTAATCCTTTTTAGTGTGTGTGTGGGGGGGGGTGTGGGTGCTCAGTATTACGAAAATTCTGGAAAGGGTACGCATAGATCAAAAGTTTGGGAAACACTGGTCTAGATCTATTACAAATTTAATTACATTACTGATCCAAACTAATTGATACAGTTAATATAACCTTTGTTTGTTTTTAAACATTTTTTTTTTGTACTTTACTTGTTTTCCCTGTTAGTGCTTTTAAGTTTCCAAATTGCTTTGTCGTCTTTCCAGAATAAATAAGTTACATAACAAAACAACAAAAATTAAAAAAAAATAAAAACAAAAAATAACAAAAAAAAACAACAACCCCAAAACAAATGGTGCAGATAACAAAAAAATATACTTGTACGAGACCTGTATTTTATTGTTTATTTATTAAAACCACAAACTAAAATAAGAAATTCGAGCAATTTTTTTCTCAATATGCGCAATGTAAAATTCAACCAATTACATCCATCATTTATTTTAACAAAGACATCAATTAGAATAAGTTAACAGAACATTGAACTTAATTGCCATTTCATAAGACACATCCGTCAGTTTTTGTTGTTGTTTTTTTCAGTTAAAATGTACTGGCTGCAAAGAAAAAATATTGTGTCCTTAACTGACCATAACGCAGCTCAAGAAGATTCTGAATTTTTGGTGTATACGTAGATTGTTCGAGCAAAATATTAATTATGCAGAATACTGCTACCAAATGTAAGTTTAAGATTAATAGTGTACGTAAAAATCTTGATGTGTAATATCGACTACCTATGCAGCGGAATAGCTATAATTTATACATTGGACTTCTGTATATCGAAAATTAAAGCCAGCTCTGCTTACATTGACGTTATTTACAACTCGTTACAAGCTTTCTAAGACTCCATTTACCATTAATTAGTTTAAATTCCATTCTCTATACATGTATTTAGTCAATCCTTTCTCAATTCTTTACTTTTACTCTCTATGTTGCCAGCCACTGCTGACTCATATTGTGTCGATTTTCATTCTACCTGCGAAATAACCTTCCTTCAGGCAGTGTACTATCCTCTATCCAAGTTCTACCTAATCATCGTCGTCATCTTCGTCATCGTCATCATCGTCGTAGGAACTCCACAATCTGACGTCTTTCATGGTTCTCCTGCTCCGCTTCTTCTTCACAGATCTCGTTGGTGCTTTGCTCGCGCGCTCTGGGATGTAAGACACCTTCCTGGACATCAATCCGATTTTCCCCATGTATGACGCCCTGCGTGCCTTCGTGACGTTGTGGTCCTGTTTCCTAATGACCGATGCAATGAGAAGTTTAAAAAGTTGACATTTTGAATTCGAAATACAGAAATAGGTGGTTAGGTGAACAGAACTCAGGTCTGCAAGTTGGATTTGTGGAGTTTAATATTGAAGCGTTGTTTTTTTGTGCTTAGGGAATTAAAAATGGAGACAAGTTTTGTTTGGGGATTAAAAAATGGAGACAAGTTTTGTTTGGGGATTAAAAAATGGAGACAAGTTTTGTTTGGGGATTAAAAAATGGAGACAAGTTTTGTTTGGGGATTAAAAAATGGAGACAAGTTTTGTTTGGGGATTAAAAAATGGAAACATGTTTTGTTTGGGGATTTAAAAATGGAGACATGTTTTGTTTGGGGATTAAAAAATGGAAACATGTTTTGTTTGGAGATTTAAAAATGGAGACAAGTTTTGTTTGGGGATTAAAAAATGGAAACATGTTTTGTTTGGGGATTTAAAAATGGAGACATGTTTTGTTTGGGGATTTAAAAATGGAGACATGTTTTGTTTGGGGAATTAAAAATGGAGACACGTTTTGTTTGGGGATTTAAACATGGAGACATGTTTTGTTTGGGGATTAAAAATGGAGACTTGTTTTGTTTGGGGATTTAAAAATGGAGACATGTTTTGTTTGGGGATTTAAAAATGGAGACATGTTTTGTTTGGGGATTTAAAAATGGAGACATGTTTTGTTTGGGGATTTAAAAATGGAGACATGTTTTGTTTGGGGATTTAAACATGGAGACATGTTTTGTTTGGGGATTAAAAAATGGAAACATGTTTTGTTTTGGGGATTTAAACATGGAGACATGTTTTGTTTGGGGATTTAAAAATGGAGACATGTTTTGTTTGGGGATTTAAAAATGGAGACATGTTTTGTTTGGGGATTTAAAAATGGAGACATGTTTTGTTTGGGGATTTAAACATGGAGACATGTTTTGTTTGGGGATTAAAAAATGGAAACATGTTTTGTTTGGGGATTTAAAAATGGAGACATGTTTTTTTGGGGATTTAAAAATGGAGACATGTTTTGTTTGGGGATTTAAACATGGAGACATGTTTTGTTTGGGGATTTAAACATGGAGACATGTTTTGTTTGGGGATTTAAAAATGGAGACATGTTTTGTTTGGTGATTAAAAATGGAGACATGTTTTGTTTGGGGATTTAAAAATGGAGACATGTTTTGTTTGGGGATTTAAAAATGGAAACATGTTTTGTTTGGGGATTTAAAAATGGAAACATGTTTTGTTTGGTGATTTAAAAATGGAGACATGTTTTGTTTGGTGATTTAAAAATGGAGACATGTTTTGTTTGGTGATTTAAAAATGGAGACATGTTTTGTTTGGTGATTTAAAAATGGAGACATGTTTTGTTTGGGGATTTAAAAATGGAAACATGTTTTGTTTGGGGATTTAAAAATGGAAACATAATTTGTTTGGTGATTTAAAAATGAAGACATGTTTTGTTTGGGATTTAAAAATGGAGACATGTTTTGTTTGGTGATTTAAAAATGGAGACATGTTTTGTTTGGGGATTTAAAAATGAAGACATGTTTTGTTTGGGGATTTAAACATGGAGACATGTTTTGTTTGGGGATTAAAAATGGAGACATGTTTTGTTTGGGGATTTAAAAATAAAGACATGTTTTGTTTGGGGATTTAAAAATGGAAACATGTTTTGTTTGGGGATTTAAAAATGGAAACATGTTTTGTTTGGTGATTTAAAAATGAAGACATGTTTTGTTTGGTGATTTAAAAATGGAGACATGTTTTGTTTGGGGATTTAAAAATGAAGACATGTTTTGTTTGGGGATTTAAACATGGAGACATGTTTTGTTTGTCGATTTAAAAATGGAGACATGTTTTGTTTGTCGATTTAAAAATGGAGACATGTTTTGTTTGGTGATTAAAAATGGAGACATGTTTTGTTTGGGGATTTAAAAATGGAGACATGTTTTGTTTGGGGATTTAAAAATGGAAACATGTTTTGTTTGGGGATTTAAAAATGGAAACATGTTTTGTTTGGTGATTTAAAAATGAAGACATGTTTTGTTTGGGGATTTAAAAATGGAGACATGTTTTGTTTGGTGATTTAAAAATGGAGACATGTTTTGATGGGGATTTAAAAATAAAGACATGTTTTGTTTGGGGATTTAAAAATGGAAACATGTTTTGTTTGGTGATTTAAAAATGGAGACATGTTTTGTTTGGGGATTTAAACATGGAGACATGTTTTGTTTGGGGATTAAAAATAGAAACATGTTTTGTTTGGTGATTTAAAAATGGAGACATGTTTTGTTTGGTGATTTAAAAATGGAGACATGTTTTGTTTGTCGATTTAAAAATGGAGACATGTTTTGTTTGAAAATTAAAAAATTGGAATGTGTTTTAATTGGGGGGATTTCAAAATTGACAGATCTATAGAAGCAGGTCTAGTCTGACTTCACTTTTTCATTAAAATCTCATGACTTATAGCTTCTTTTAAAGGAAGAGTCCAAGCCAAACCATTTAAAAGACGTTTAGATAAATATTTTAATTAGATATATTTGTTCCGTAACCTTCTTCAGAAATTAAGATCATCAAGTCCTATCCCTGACGATCTAAAGGTCGGAATGGAAAGGCAGCTGTCAGGGTTTAAACAAAGGACAACAGAAATGGTAACAAAATTATTTTTTTTAAATACCATTTTTAGTCAAAACCAATACAAATTGATAAATTATGGAAAAGTGACATCGAGAGACAGAGTAAGTGATATCTAGAGACGGAGTAAGTGATAAGTACGACATTTTAGAGGCACAGAAAATCTTATTTAGAGACACAGAAAGTCTTATTTAATGACATGGAAAGTCTTATTTAGAGATACAGTTGTCACGTGCAGAGACACACTCACACAAAAGACCTAATACAACGCATCCAAAGTAGAACGCTACCTAAGCTGCACACTCAGTTTAATCGGACAAAGTGTTAACATATGACTTTGATACTTACTTTCTAAACAATATAAATATGACTTTGATACTTACTTTCTAAACAATATAAATATGACTTTGATACTTACTTTCTAAACAATATAAATATGACTTTGATACTTACTTTCTAAACAATATAAATATTACTTTGATACTTACTTTCTAAACAATATACATATGACTTTGATACTTACTTTCTAAACAATATACATATGACTTTGATACTTACTTTCTAAACAATATACATATGACTTTGATACTTACTTTCTAAAAAATATATATATGACTTTGATACTTACTTTCTAAACAATATACATATGACTTCGATACTTACTTTCTAAACAATATAAATAAACAGGGTGCAAAGAGCAACAGCAAGACTAACAAGAGGGCGTACTGCTCATAGCCACCTGGGAAAGAAAGGCAGACATCACATTACTTATGAAAACATTACGTAACAAGTAAATACAAAACAGCAGTAACAATATTTCTATATTAGGAGTCGATTTGTGGATCGCATACTGCGTCTACGAATAAGAAGGTATATAGTCTTTAACTTGGTAATAAAATGACCCAATAAACAACACAGAGTTATGTATAAATGTACTCTAAATGGGCATTTATCTGTTCTTGATTTTATTGCATCACTATTGCAATTCTCCACCCTTTGTGAATCACAAAAGCCGATTTTAAATAAATTAACTTAATGTTTTATGTTGTATATTATTCTCTACTTAACCCTAACCCCAGTTACGTAAAATTGTTATTGCTTGCAGTGGTAATGGATATAAGCACTCTGCTAACTATGAAATGTTTACCATGGCATGCGTCTCAAATAACCTAAAACAACTAGCCCAAATAGAAGCATGGTCGAGAGGCTAACTGCGCTTGAACTTGGCTTGGCTACCTAGAAGGGCGCTCGAGCTTCGACACCCGACTCGTACAGAGTTGTGTTTACTGAGCGCCTAAAGGAAGCACGGAAAACCAACTCCTAGATACCCCCTCCCCCCGCCACTGGTCCACAAATGAGATTGGACCAAAGCGCTCTGAGCATGCTATAAGCATGAAAGTAGCGCTATATAAAAACTATAATTAGAATAATACCATTCACACTCAAATATTGGGCCAGACGTAATTGTCAACAATAACAGCAAAAAGGGGAAAATGCGAGTCACTGAGGCTTAAATTAGTAAGCCTCGGACAGGGGGGGGGGCTCGTTATCCATGGCTGGCTACCCACCTAGGAGAAGGAAAACTCTGAATTTTAACTTTCGCTACCTTGCAGCTATACACAAACATTTTTGTATGGGCATATTTGTTGAGGGTGATATCTCGGGAAATGTTTCTGTGTATAGGCTCACACACAATTCATCTCAAGCCCCCTTAGGTAGCCAAGTAGCTTGTAGCCACACAAGTAATGTGCGTATCCCAGAATACATATAAGCAGTTCTACTGTGTCAAATAAATCAGAAAAAAAGAAAAGACTTGAGCAGCGACCGTAAACTTTTTCTGCACAGTCGGCCCCACATTTCAGAGTACAGTCCCCTTCGCAGTTGAAGGCATAAAAGAAACGTCCGCACTCTGCAATCACATAAATCAACACAATGCTCACAAGTATCTACCAAAACAAAATCCTAAACATGTTATATAATAGTTTGCTACATAGCAATATTATATACTTACCATTAGATCTATAGTGTTGCATAGCTATTATGGATCATCTTATGATGTAGACTACCTAAGGGCCATTGGCTTTCTCAGGGTATAGCGCTACAAAAAATAAAGTGTCACCGGCTCTGCCAGGGTGTAGCAATGCGTGCTACTACCTACCTATAAAAACCAGCCCCTGATATTTTCTTCTAGCGGGTACCCACCAAAGACTAACGAGCTCCTCCTACAAGAACGTTACTGGTTTGGGCGCCAGTTGTTAGCCTTTGAAAATTCTTCGCCAGGCCAATATCTGAACCACACGTAATAGTCATTGGATGCATTGTATTGGAAGGGGAGTACAGGGATAGTAGTGTGCTTAAATGAAATAATGAGGACCCGGACCACCACCATCCGGCTACGCCCGCCCATACTTTTCACTTTATATAGTAAGTGATCGTACGGTCTTTACGTTTTGTACATTTTAAGAATGAACAAGGAGACTTCACCTTCTAAAAATCCCTTTTTTGGGTTCTTGTATCCGGGTTTACATTGCTGACAGACTCCGGTGAACCTCTCACAGTCGTGTTCGCAGTGCTCACAGCTGTAGACGCAGTTGTCTCCCCATTTAAACGGATCACAATCTAATAATAGAATACTTAATATTGTAACCCTAGGTGTAAAACCTCCAGTATTTAAATGTATTTGATGTTAGTTCGACCCCTCGATTTGTCTCAAGACCGATCGTTATAGAAGGCCTGAGCACTGACCTGCAACGTCACAACCTGTGGGCAGTTTAGACCAATAGCTCGTTATCACGTCACAGGTCTGTACGACGTTCTGGCCTTCTATAACGACTGGTCTCAATTGTCTAGAGCAAAATGAATTGTAGAGGCTCGGATACGTTGGACCTTACAATATTTTTTTTTGGGGGGGGGGGGATCTTGCGACACTTTATAAGACATCCCTTCCATCTAACAGGCTGAAAAAAAGTTGAATACACGTGACATGCGACATATAGTACAAGACTAAAGTTCAAAGGTTACTTATAGAAGAAGGTAAAAAAAAGGCAAAATATGTTGGAGGAATGGAACCACGGTCTATCTGGAACCAGCCGCATCGCCCTAGCGGTGACCAGGACCAGGTACCAGTTTAATATCTGACTTATCAAGCCGTGTCCCCAAGAAATGAACATTTGATGTCAGAAGTGTTATATTGACCCGCATCGTTACCCAGGGTCACGTGATTATAAACTTCTCTAAGAGCCCACTTTCCTAACACAATCCTTCTCACAAACATTTCTCTAGTTAAAGCCAACACATTCTGCGGCTTGAGACTTCTTCCAAAGACAAAAAAACAAACATCCATTATGACATTGTTCTCTCGACACTAAAACACGATGAGGCCGGTTCGCAGCTTGTATTCTTCCACTTCTCTCAATAACGTTGGTACCTTTAGTGCTGTTATTACTATACGTAACATGCAATCTGTTGTGTCAGCACTAAAAACTTCATACTTTATGTTTCACTGGCATACAGAAGCACAATCAAGTACTTTATATTTGTGACATTGTTACACCTGCTCATCCTTTCTGTAACGCTGTCACCCTCTGGCACTGCTGACTTGACACAAATATATAAAGTAAAGATCTCTAGGGCAGATGATGTGAAGGTAATCTGTTTCCGTGGCCCACGGTTAACGAGGGTGTCATGTAGCCAGTAGGCTACAACGACCAACCGCCTTTACTTTTCCCCAACTAATGTCAGGTACCCATTAGAACTGGGTGGACTCAAAGGCGCCCAAAGATCCCAAAATTAAAAAAAATGTAAAAAAAAAATTAAAATTCCAGGATTTGAACCCAGTACCCCCGGTTCGGATCCCAAGCACTTTACCGCTCAGCCACCGCGAGACCTTATCAGGTAAACTATTCTTAAATTAATATAAGCCAACACAGACATTCAAAGGGCACAATACCAAATAGAAATCAAACATTACAGACTGTTTGGGCACGTTATCTCCACATAGCAGTTGCCGTCCTTGGACTCTGATTTGTATCCTTTACACACACTGCCAGGCTTGGATCTATCACATACTCTGTAGACAGACAAAAAACACTTTATGTGTGTGGGGGCTGAGTAGTTAAGCAGTTGGCTTCTGAACCTAAAGGCCTAAATGCAACACGGAAAACCTCCTCCCAGATACCCCTCCTCCCCCCTCTCCACAACTGAGATTGGACCAAAACGCTCTGAGTATGAAAATAGCGCTATATAAAAGCCATAATTTATTTTTTTTACTTGATTCAATTCTCGGTGAAGACTGTGATTATGAATTTCGGGATTTTTAAGGCGCCCCCCCCCCCTGAATCCACCCAACTGTAATGGGTCAGTGACTGTAGTTAGGGAACGCAGAGGCGGTTGGTCGTTTGCTGGCCACATGACACCCTACGCATTAACTGTTGACCAAAGAAGCCTATAACCCTATAGATCGCAAGGTCGGAAAAGGGAGGCTTTTTTTTTGTTTATTTAGACCAATGAAACGCTGGGACTAAAACACAAAGGAATTGAAGCAGACATATGAAAGAAACTCTCATTTCGATAAAGAAAGAGATGAATGAAGAGAGGTAGTTAACAGATCTTATCTTATAAAATCTTATAAAATACAGATGTTACTTCAAAAAAGAAGCTGAAAACGTCCTATGTATGTTTTTAAGCCAATCTAGTCATGCATGTTAATCGATGACTTAAACTCTGCCAAGTCGTTAGTTTTCCTGGATGACTCATTAATGATTAAAAACACAAGTAGGGAGTATCAAGTATGAATCCAGTTTATGTTATTAGAAGATTGTCGGCAACATGTATGGTGACACATCAATACAACAGGACTTTTTTTTTTTGTAAGCGATCTAATAGAAGGCAGGAGAGCCGCTGGTCGCCCACTTTTAGGGTTATATAGATGTATGCAAACATGACATGAAGCTCTTCAAAATCGACGCTAGCAGCTGGGAAAAAGTAGCACTGAATAGATCCACACGGAGAGCTAGCATAAAGGAAGGGTCTCGGATTACAGATGCCATACACAACAGAAGCATAAAGAAGGGTGAAAATGCAAAGGCGCCTGGTGATTACATATGCCCTTCCTGCGACCGCAACTGTGTATCAAGGATTGGCCTCTTGAGTCACACAAGAAGTTGCAAAGGGAAAATATTACCTCTTGAGACGTGAAATGCCACAAACAATACAACAGGTTAAAAGACTCTGGCAATAGGTGAGAACGGATAACTCACCGCTCTCTGTAAGCCTTAGTGTCAAGACAACTCCTGGAACAGTGCCACTCGTGCCATTGTTCAAACACATCTGCCAACATGACAAACAAAGTAATTTACCGAGACGAAAGTTAATCCTAAAACTCATGTAGGAAATGGCTCAGAATGAATAGTTCCTACAAACAAAAAGAAAGTTTTTGGTTTTCTTTACCGTAGCATTGTCCTGTTACTCTGCTCATGCAGTCATCACTACAAACGTCAATACAGTTTAGTTTGCAGTCTATCCCATAGGTGTAATCAGGGCAACCTGTATATATGAAGTTACGAAGTGTATTTTTTTTACAAAGCTTATATCAACTCACTGTCTGTCTGGTAAAAAGGTTGTACATGTTATTTCTCCGACCCCCTATCTCGGATCAAGCTGAAATTTTAAACAATTTTTTTACCTGACAGCACAAGCTTCAATAAAAAAAATTTACTACTTAATTATTGGTAATTAATTATTTCGTTTAATATATTGAACAAGGGAAAGAAATAGTACTTAGCCGAAGTGGTTGGATAAGCTGAATTAGTCCCATTTAGTCCCGCTATAAATTGAAACAAACAATATAGAACTATACAATCCTCCACTCATGAGTACCTCACTAGCAGAGTGGTTAGCACGTTGGCCAGAGGAGGCGTAGGCCACGAGTTCGAATTCGGGTCGTTCCACTCACCTTTTCTTTGTGTCAATTCTTCTAAAAACTAATTAAAATCCACCCAGATATCCCTTTCTCCCCCCCCCCCCCCCATTTTTCCAACTGTCCAGGTAAGTGATAGGATCATAGCGTTCTAAGAGGGCTCAAAGGATGACATAGCGTTCAACAAAAACAAAATGGTACAAATATTATTAATCGCACATATTTTTTGTTGTAGGTCTAGATCTATTTCAAATTTAATTACATGACTGATCCAAATTAATTGAACCAACAAAAAAAAAAAGTCAAAATACTTTTTCGGCACCCAGTTGCGGGGTCTGTAAAGCCGGCCTTGCACCTTTCACACTGACCAGTGAACTTGTCGCAGTCGTTGACGCAATTCTCACAAGACATTATGCAGTTCGTTCCCCATCGAAAAGACGGACAATCTGTGGAGAGTCAGCAGTCTATTGCTGTCTGTACACAATAATAAAACACACAGAAGTCTCTAAGTTGAATTATTTTACTAATGATGTTACTCTAATTAAATGTAAATATTCATTTGTTATAAATCTCATGTAAATTAAAGATTCAACGGTTCTGGGGACAAAATTACGGCTTTCAAAAGAACATAAACACTTGAGACTCTGAAGATACAATGTTCTTTATAGAAGGGGAAAGTCAAATACATCAGCATATTATAACTGGCCCTAGTGTACTTATGGTATGTGCAGAATTCAAGCAGTCTCTGTTATTATCACCGAAAGCAAAAGAAGCCTTAGCCAAGAGAAATACACAGAAAGCTGCCCTATCAGCTAGCCCTTAAACAGATGCATACAGATGCACGGCCAGTGGCGAAATCTGCCGCTCCCTAATTGGCTTGATTAGCCACACCAGATTCCTGGGCATTCCTGGCCCTAGTGTACCTATGGTATAAGCAGAATTCAAGCAGTCTTTGTCCGTTCTTTGTTTAGTACGATCCTCGCTGAGAGCAAAATAAACGAAGCTACATCAGCCAAGAGAAAGAAAAAGAAAGCTGCCCTGTCAGCTAGCCCTAGGACAGATGAATACACATGCACGAACTATGGCGAAATCTGCCGCTTCAGAATTGGCTTGATTAGCCACTCCATAGACTGCCCCGTCTCATGTTGAAACCAAAACTAGTAACTCATTTGGGAGCATCCATTGTCTTCCGTGACAGGAGGAGCCATATATTGCACCTAGCAGGAGGTAAGGATTTTATTATTTTATGTAATAGAGGTATTCTTTGTGAGATGTGCACACTGCATGAAAGGTGAACTGTGTATGATGTATGAAGGTTAGAGTTAAGAGCGAGAGAGAGAGAGAGAGAGAGAGAGAGAGAGAGAGAGAGAGAGAGAGAGAGGGGGGGGGGGGAGAGAGTCTAATCGGAAGAAAAGTAGAATGGGGTTGATCCGAATCTTTTTCAAGTCACGTGATAGCGTGGTGGAGAGGCTAAGTGTGCTTGAACTTGGCTTGGCTTGGCTACCTAGAAGGTTCGACACCCGACTCGGGCAGAGTTGTGTTTACTGAGCGCCTAAAGGCAGCACGGAAAACTAACTGCTAGATACCCCCTCCCCCCACCGGTCCACAAATGAGATTGGACCAAAAGCGCTCTGAGCATGCTATAAGCATGAAAGTAGCGCTATATAAAAGCTATAATAATAATATATATGTATATATTTTTCGAATTATTTGAACTATATATCGATGGGATTAAAGTTATCAGCATGCTAGAGCTGAGAAGGAAGTTATCCTAATGATCTAAAGTTTCTTATCCTACAAATTATACAGAATAATCACGTTATGAGTCCGAAAACATTGCTATCAAAAGTGTAAACTATCTTCATATTTCAACAGGTAATGTCGTTTCAGTAAAATAACAGTTATAAAACGAATAGCCAAGAGCAATAGTACTGTCAAACATAAAATTGCGCAGTTTTTAGGCCACGGTTTTTTCAGTATCCCACCCCATCCCTTTCAGACCTTGCGCTGTCTAGGGCAGATGATATAAAGGTCATCTGTAAAGGTCATCTGTTTCTATGGCCATCGGTTAAGGAGAGTAAGGCCAACCGCTCAGACTTAACCCAACTGAATGCAGGTACCCATTGGAGCTGGGTGGACTCACGAACGTCTTCACTGGAATTCGAACCCGAGTACCCTTGGTTTGGAAGCCAACCGCTTTACTACTCCACCACACCACATATTGCCTTGATGGTCCTTGATCCCCCCCCCCCCCGATTTTTGTTAGTGTCGTATATTTGTTTTACTTCGTATTATTCATTCTCTACCATGCTAGAAACTGCTTATTTTATTTTTTAATGTGGAAAAGCCGCTTTAAGTTGTATGTAATTTCTCTCTCTCTCTCTCTCTCTCTCGTCACGTTTAGGTATTAAAAACTAGACTAAAACCCAATTTTACTGAATTTGTTACTGGTCATTTTTTTATTACAAAATTCAAAAACTAACTAAAACATCAAATAATTAAGTGTTAATGTGAGGTTGTCTCTGAAGCTTTGCACCAATGTACCTTGACCGACACGTCATGGGAGAACCACTATCATACCTGATTCAAAACGTCTGTTTATTTCTAACCTTACCTCAACCCAGCTCCCACTGGTCGGCAGATGAAAGCTCTCCGACTTAGTTGTTGATCATCCAGTGATGACCACTGCTGTATCATCCTCGCCGGCCACCAAGAAGTAAAACAAGCCGGACGAGGGTTTGACCACCTCAAAGGTCAAGAATTCACGGCCATACGTCTCGTACGGAAGAAGCATTTCTAAATTTATGTAGAGATCAAGAAAAAAAGGACATTTTTTGTTTTTTTTTATATAAAGCTCACATTAAGTCACTATGTCTGTTTGTCTGTTAAAAATTTGTGTACACGTTTTTTTATACCAAACCCATTCTGTATATAATGAAGTAAAAATAAGTGTATAGCTCTATGTGAAAGCATTCAATGACTATGAAAGGATTATTATTATTATCTATTGAATGTGAAATAAAGTGCAAGGGACTAGTGAAGATTTATTTCCATTATTTGTCTGTAAGAAATCAGAAGCACTACTGAAGGTGTGACTGGTACCGTATGTCTTTTATAGTTCGTCCATCGTGGTTCGATGATGACCACTTTTGTTATCCAGGGAGCTGAGGGCTTTGCACTGGGGTTGTGTGACTGGTGAGACTTATGTGAGTCCGGAATATTTGGCTGCACGCTGGGCAGGTTATTCCTGCTGGAGCTAGTGTCATTGGCCTTGGCAGCGCAGTTCTCTTGTCCTCAACAATTTGTGAGCCAGTTTTCACAGCGGGACGCCATGATGCTCTGTCATATGTGCTACTGTCTCCCAGGTGGATGATATGTCTACTTACTATTGAGGGGCTAAAAGAAAACATCTGACTTAATAATTTACCTGCAGCAATGTCTCCAAATCTATATTTCAATATGCTGGTACTATTATAAACGTGAGACAATGTGCTGGCATGACAGTTTCCTGAAATCAACCCGAACTCCAGCTGACCAGATAACTTAGTTCCTAAACAGTTAAAACAAAGAAATACTGAAAACAAGAAACACATTTTTTAAAAATAATGTTTAAAAAAAAACAAACGCTTATATAAAGTGCAATCGTATCAATTAGTTTGAACCTGCGTATGAACATTTACCTTACACACAGAGACAGAAGGAGAGACAGGATGTGTGGCTGGGTGCAGGGCCGGCTTTAGGTATAGGTAAACTAGGCAGCCGCCCAGGTACCTCCGATTGTTAAGAGAAGAAATGGCGGAACTTGTCTTCAATATTATTGGAGTACACAATTTTTTTTTTAAATGCTGTTTATTTTTTTATTATTTTCTTTATTTCCTTTGGGGGGCCACAAACTTTAGTTCATCTAGGGCCTCCATATATCTAAGTCCAAACTTCTCACTGGAAGACGAGTGATGGCAGTGGGCAGGGCCAGCCCTAACAACGGCCGGGCCCTATGCGAAACGGATTGCATGGGGCCTAGTCTGGGTAGGGATAAGCAAAATGTCAAAATTAAGGTTTTGTATTAGAAAATATATTCGTCTTTGCAATAAATTTTTATTCAATGAAAGCTGACAATACCTGTTTTTTTTTAATCGCGCGTATGATTGGCACCCAAAATGACAATTTATCTATTTTTGTGGAGTTTTTAATGAGTTTTCATGAGACTTTAATAATTTCAGGATATTTCCAGAACTTTTTCATATATTTTGCAATTTTAGGAGATTTTAAGGAGGCCTGGACAATCAGGAGGCCGCGGAAATCTTGTTTTTATGTATAAGTTATAATTGTTTAATTTAATAATATTCACGTAGAATTAGCGAGGGGCCTATGAAAGTGCGGGGCTCACAGCGGCCACATAGGCTGCATTGGCCTAATGCCGGCCCTGGGCCCTGGCAGTTGGCCAGGTATGAACCCGTTGCCCATCAAGACGAACGAATGACATACCGCTCGACCAGACAGTCATCCTAAGAACTTTGATATCTTTTGCAGAGAGTCCGTGATGCAAGAGTGTACAGACGTAACCAATCGCAATAGGAAAACAATTTCACTTGACGAAAATTTATCACATAGTCGTGGGGAAATTTAAACCAAACCGAAAAGAAAATTAATGCAATTATACCTGTTAGAGTTCCAATATCCCTAGAACTATTGCAAGTAGCGAAAACAAAAGCCTGGTTCCTGTTTGAAATTATAGATAAGTGCATTAAAACTATTGGTCGAAATTCCCTTGTGATTCATTAACTCGGAATTATTGTGGGACAAACAGACTTTGTACTTTAAGATAACACACAGAATCCCTATATTGTTGTGACGCCCACAAGACTAACTCACTTTGCTATAGAGATGGTGTACATCTGATGCATGCCAGGTACTTGGCTGTTAATGACCAGATGAAAGTTTTTGTTGGAGGAGCGAACGAAAATCAAATTTGGACCTCTATGGGTGACGACTGTTATAGAGATTCGATGCCTGCAAGTATATATTCAGATGAGACATTTAAACAATTTCATTCTGTACAATCTATCTCTATATTACTTATTAGTCTGTATGCTTGTTTTATCAGTAACCTAGAAACTAATGTTTTTAATAATCTCTTACAGTAGGCCTACCTGACTCACCCAAGTGTGACTGCAAAATAGACTTTCCCCCAACTATTCACCGGAAAAGCCATCATCGTTGCTATGGAACTGATGCTGTCTATCATGGTTACAACCAAATAAAAACGCCTTATTAGCTTCCAATTTAATGGATAAACGAATCCAAAATCTTCTTGATTTCTGGAGAAAGATTTCTGTACACGAGTGATTAATATATTAGTTATAGTTAATATATTGTATAGCAAATTTAAAAATAAAATACACATGTATGTAGACTGAAAACATCGGGACCTGGTATACAGTAGTGCGTGCAATGCAGCCACCAAGGATCGCACCCTCAGAGGGGGAACACAACAAACAAAAGATGAAATCGGCGCCATTACGTCCTAGCTGCATTGAAGGAAAGTAGCTGACAGCATAAAGGCCCCAGAAGACATATTTGAAATTAAAAGATAAGAATTAGCTGAAGCATACGCAGAAGTCGAAAAGAAAACTTAAATTGACCACCTGCGAATTAAATTATTTTTTTTTGCCAATTTTATTATTTTACAAAGCTTTGTAAAATAATAAAATTGACAAAAAAATTAAAGCTTTGTAAAATAATAAAATTGGCAAAAAAATAAAAAAATTTAATTTAGATGAATTTTGGCTTTCTTATATTAAAACGATGAAACTAAACTCATTTAAAAAATCTGGCTAACATAGATATTTCATTTTGCCAATTTAGTCAAATGGGTTCTGATTTTTTTTTTTCAAACTGTGGACAAAAAAAATCTTTAAAAAAAATAAAGTGTATAGTCGTAGACCACGAAAGGGGACAGCCTGATAGAGTCTCGGAGAAGTTGAGATTTCTCCTGGTACCAAAGACTTTCTATTGCAACCTGCAGATAAATAAATACAGGTGTGAAATTTATGCAAAGAATTAAAAAATGTAGGAAAAAAAAGGAAACAAAAAAAAGGAAACAAAAAAAAAAGGAAACAAAAAAAAAAGGAAACAAAAAAAAGGAAACAAAAAAAAAGGAAACAAAAAAAAGGAAACAAAAAAAAGGAAACAAAAAAAAGGAAACAAAAAAAAGGAAACAAAAAAAAGGAAACAAAAAAAAGGAAACAAAAAAAAGGAAACAAAAAAAAGGAAACAAAAAAATGAAACAAAAAAAAAGGAAACAAAAAAAAATTAAACAAAAAAAAAGGAAACAAAAAAAAAAGGAAACAAAAAAAAAAAGGAAACAAAAAAAAATGAAACAAAAAAAAGGAAACAAAAGCAAATCTCATCTCTAGCATGAAGCCAGAGCGTTTCTCAATCTGTGGTTAGCATTTCTTCAGGGTAAGGAGGGCGCTGTGTCTGAGTGGCTAAGCTCTTGGCTTCCGAACCTGCAGGCCTGGGTTCGAATCTCGGTGAAGACTGGGATTTTGAATTTTGGGATTCTAAGAAGACGGCCCAGGAAAACATGGCGCCGCGATTAGGAATCAGATGCCAAGCAGATGGGCAAGACGTGGGGACAGGTGGAGAGACTCACCCAGAACTGAGATGCCTGGAGGTAGCCTGGTTGGTGGCCTATGCCCCAGAAGGGACCACAGGCAGAGATGAGAATGGCCCCTTTAGTCCCCCATCTCTAACGGGTGCCTCACTTTAGTTGGGGAAAGTAAATGCAGTAGGTCGTTGTGTTGGCCACATGACACCCTGCTCATTAATCGTTGGCCAAAGAAACAGGGGACCTGAACATGATGTATCCCTTAGATTGCAAAGTCTGAAAAGGTACTTAGACTAGACCATTCTTAATCGAACTTTTTTGATCTGCGTTTTTTTTTTTTCATAGAAGGAATAGTATGTTGTACCGAGGCCAATTGTGAAAGAAGGCCCGAACACTGACCTGTGACGTCACAACCTGTGGGCAGCTTTGACCAATATAAAGTAAAGTAAAAAGTAAAGTTTCCCCTTTCAAACCTTGCGATCTATGGGGCAGATGTTGACCAATATTGCGCATAATCAAACGTCATCCAACATGCGGCATGATCGGAAAGCGCTAATCGCGATGCATTTTTATTGAGCGATCTTAATATTACTAACTTGTTTTATAGGACTCATTTGTTGATTACGTATTGGCCGTACAAACCTGAACATCAGAAAGTGGTGTGGTCAACAGAAACAAAATACAGGGCGTACCAAACAGCGGATGAGGCTCTGACATCATCTTCGGCATGGACACAATAAACAGTTTGCCTAAATGTGTTTTCTGGCCTTACAATAGTAGACAAAAAAAAGTTGAAAAGTAAAACATAAATAAAAAACAAAACAAACAAATATTATAATTAAGTGTACTTATATCAATTAGTTAGGATCATTCAATTAAAAAAAGCATTTATAAAAATACATTTTAAACGAATGGAACGACTAAGGTAATTTATTTCCAATAGTTATTTTTTAATTATTGATTCTTGTGTAGTCAGGTAAAAGAAATAATTGTGCAAAATTTCAACTTTATCCAAGATTGGGTGTCAGAGAGATAACCTTCTACAAATTTTTGGACAGACAGACAGAGAGAGTGAGTTGATATAAGCTTTGTTAAAAGTGACCTTATTTCTCCAGTTTGTTTGTGTGTTGTATAGATCAAGATTGTGTAGAGAGACTTTGGGGTTTTTCGTTACAAGAAAACAGTTGTTGGATGACCACGTCCTGGAACGAATTCACTTAAGGACATCATTTGCATTACAACTCATTGTGATTATGTGTGTGGGTCTAACTCTCTTTGTTTGTTTTAACCCGGACCAGAATGCTGTAGTTTGTTTTACAGCAGTTGGTTTGGAATCTAATATTCAAAAAATTCATTTGACGCGATCAAGAAACTTTATTAAATGTTTGGATGCGTGGCTGTAATACCGAGTGAGGCTGGGCTTTTGATATTCAAGCGTTGTAGGACATCTAAAATTCGTCAAAAATCTAAAAGGAAACTAACGTAACAAAACACTTTTAAATAAAAAGCTTATATAAAGGAAGAAATGCACTTTTACCACCATATATCCAATACCCCAAGGTTTATCTCCCCCTTTCTATATGAAAAACAATTAGCTGCAACTAATTAATTAGGCCTAGCTAGATGGTGAAATGACGTTATCTAGATGATTTTCGACAATGAGTAAATTGCGCAAAGTTTCAACTAGATCCGAGAATGGGAATAAAAGAAATAACGTGTAGAAGATTTGTACCAGACAGACAGACAGAGTAAGTAAAAAAATTTGCTTTAGAAAATTTGCTAATTAAGGCAATGACGTTGCTTCGTACATTAGATAACTGGTTCACTCTAAAAAATAAAAAACCCAGTGCTGCCAAAGTGTGGAGTTTTTTTTATCTCCCATCGAGCGCCTCCCCAGGTGGTGGATAGGGGAATGCCTTCCAGATATGGTGGGTACCGAGGAAATAAAATACCCGTGGTGGACCAAAATCAAACCTGCTGCCTTGCAGGAAGTGGAGTGATCCACAAAGGCTAGGGCACCTTAGCCGAAAATAAAGGCAGCTATCCAGAGAACTGAAAGGGGCAGCCCCCCAGATGGTTATGCACAGGGCTAACAACTCTGTCATATAAAAAATACTGTTACGAAAGCTAATACACACAAGAAAACCCGGACATATGTCAACGGAAAACGACCTAGGCCTGAAAAGAACATGATTTTTGTTTTGCGACATGGAACGTGCCTTTATAGAGCAGGTGCGCTAGAACAACTTACGGAAATCAGGTGGAAACACTCGGACATTCTCAGAACCAAGGAGTATACTATATTTTATAGTGGTGGAAGCACTAACAACTTAGGTACAGGTTTTGCTGTTACAAAGGAAATGGTAGGTAATGTCATTGGATTTAAACCTGTAAGTGATAGACTCTGCTCACTGCGTTTTAAAGGAAAATTCTTCAACATATCATTTATCAATGTTCATGCTCCTACTGAAGATGCAGATAATAACACAAAAGAAGCTTTCTATGATGGACTGGAAAGAAATTATGATGAAGCACCAAAGCATGACATCAAAATAGTCCTAGGAGATTTCAATGCAAAAATTGGAAAGGAACCAGCATTCAGACCAACAATTGGCAAAGAAAGCTTACATGAAGAGACCAACAATAATGGCATAAGATTAGTGGATTTTGCATCAGGATAAGGAATGTCTATCTGCAGCACAAAATTCCAACATAAGAATATTCACAAGGTTACCTGGATCTCACCTGATGGCAACACCAAGAATAAAATAGATCATATACTATTAGATAAGAGACATGGATCAGACATACTAGATGTAAGAAGTTTCAGAGGATCTAATGCTGACTCAAACCACATACTAGTAAAAGCTAAACTTAGACAAAGAATAAGTACCATACACAATTACCAAAGAAAGAGAGCACAGCAATATGATAGTCAAAAACTCACAAAGGATCCACTTGTTACAGAAACTTATAGAATGGCACTCCAAACGCAACTGACAACATTGGAAAAGGACAGCGAAAATAACATAAATGAGCATTGGGAAATAATAAAGCATGCTATCAAAAGAACAGCAGAAGAGGTAGTTGGATTTAAACAAAAGAACGAGACAATAGGGTGGTATGATGATGAATGCAGACAAACTATAGAAGAGAAGAACAATGCCCGAATGATAATGCTACAGAGAGAAACCAGGAACACTAGACAGCAATACAATGAAGCAAGAAGAAGGGCCACAAAAGTTGTAAGAAAGACAAAACGGGAATGGGAAAAGTCCAAGATTACTCAAATTGAGGAACTAGCAAAGGAGGGAGACATAAGAGGAATGTATATGAAAATGAAAGATGAAAAGAACGGATTTCAAGCTGGATCACACATGTGTGAGAACAAAGATGGTCACCTTATTACAGAAAACAGCAGGGTCATTGAGAGATGGGCTGAATACTTTGAGGAGATCCTAAATACCACTGAAGATGGAGACAATGGAGAATATGAACTGCCACATGGGGGACCAGATCCCTTAGTGAGCCCTCCAACACTCATTGAAACATCAGAAATAATTAGGATCATGAAGAATCACAAAGCACCAGGAGAGGACCACATCAAAGCAGAACTAATTAAATATGGAGGGAAAGACTTACATTCCCAAATACACAGACTAATATCAAGAATTTGGGAAGAAGAAGTAATACCAACAGAATGGGAAACGGTTCGTATAACCCCAATACACAAAAAAGGATCCAAGTTAAAGTGCTGTAATTACAGAGGAATCTCTCTACTAAATGTGAGTTATAAGATACTGTCTAGGCTTTTAACTAAGAGACTTGGAAAATATTCAGAAGAAATCTTATGTGACTACCAATGTGGTTTCAGACCCAACAAATCCACAACCGACCACATCTTCACACTAAGATGTATACTAGAAAAATGCCATGAATACAACATACCAATCCACCAACTCTTTATAGACTATAAAATGGCTTATGACAGTATCAGAAAGAAATACCTATATGACACTCTACAGGATTTTGGAATACCCAACAAGCTGACAAGACTTATACATATGACATTAAACAACTCAAAAAGCAAAGTCATAATACAAGGAGAACACTCACGGGAATTAGGATTAAACGAAGATTAAGACAAGGAGACGCACTTTCCTGCATGCTTTTCAATTTAACACTGGAGAGAGTTATAAGAAATATACACATAAACACAAGGGGAACTATTACTAACTACTTCAGGAGAGAAAACACGGGTCCACAACCAACAGGGACAATATACAGCCAACCTCTACAATACCTTGCTTATGCTGATGACATTGCCTTATTGGGTAAAGAAACCTCTGACATCGATAGAGCCTTCATACAACTAGAAGAAGCATCTCGACCAGCAGGACTTGAGGTCAATGACAGTAAAACCAAGTACGTCATACATGACAAGAGACAATCAAACAGAGGGACAAAATATCAAAATCAAAGACCACGAATTTGAAAACGTCCAAACTTTCAAATATCTAGGAAGTACTATTATTTAAAAAATGACCTACTAACAGAAATAAAGGAAAGAATAGCAGGAGGCAACAGGGCATTTTATAGCACCCACCATTTACTTAAGAGCAAAACGATTTCAAGGAAAACCAAGAAAATAATATACAAAACCATAATAAGACCAGCAGCAATGAATGGAAGTGAGACCTGGACACTGACAAAGACATCTGAAAATTTACTTAACACTTGGGAAAGAAAAATTCTTAGGAAAATCTATGGTGCCGTACAGGGTGAAACAGGGTAGAGGACGAGCACTAACCATGAGATATATCAATTGTATGAAGACCCACCAATAGTGAACGAAATAAAAAAGAACAGACTACGTTGGGCAGGTCACCTTGAAAGAATGTCAGACAACAGAGGAGCGAAAATCGTATACAGGCAAAAACCAAAAGGCAGGCGACCCAAAGGCAGACCCCGAATGCGATGGATAGATGATGTGGAAGCAGATCTGAAGCAGCTTTGGGTTAGGGCGTGGAGACGAAAGGCCAAGGAGAGATCTGAATGGAAGGATGTGTTAAAGCAGGCCAGAGCCCCCCTTAGGCTGTAGCGTCACTGGGATGGATGGATGGATGGATGGATGCCAAAGTATGCGTTCTCTCTACTATAATTACACCCTGCCCTGTTCTCAATGCTTACCTTGAATAAAGTCTGTGACAAGAAGTAACACAACAATAAGTAACGAGAGAAGAAACATTTCCATCAGAAACAATGTGTGTTGTATTATGTATTTGGTACCATCAGCTAGAAACATCAGAACACAATTTTGTATTTTGTCACATTACATTCAAAAGTCGGAGAATGAAAGTGTAAACAATGTATCGCTTTTCTAGATTTCATCCCAATAACTATTAGCGATTTAATAAAATAGAGATGATCTAAGTAACTTATATCCGTACTAATTTATCTTAATATGTGAGATATATATATATATATATAATTATTTAAGCAATGTCTTAAAGTCCAAAGATTAAAAATTTGTAGTAATTTTAGTGACCTGTACATGTTGCCGGTCTGCTTGCAATAGATTTTTTAAAAAATATTTTAAACTAAATAAATTATATGAATTTCTTAGGGTTAGGGTTAGGCTTGCCTATATAAAGTTAGCTATCAGCTACAGATCCATTGAAAACCTAATTAAAAGCAAACCCCAAGCTACATATTTTTATGGAATCAGACGGCCTTGTTTTAACAAGTCTAGATTTAAGTTTTACAAAAAAAAAAAGTTTTAAATATTTTTTTTAATTAAATGATGCAATTATTTGTTACGCTAGTAAAGGCACCTAACATTAACACCGAGGACATGGTATGGTTTGTTTCAGTCACAAAACTCCAGCTAAGATTTTTTGTGTCTCTTCTCATGGCAGTAGATTATCCGCTACTGATTCCCGCGACACCTCCTCGTTAGGAAGGCTGACAACATCAAGCGATTATGCTTAATACAAAAAAATTTTTAAGCAACTCAATAGTTATCACTAGACAATATGGCCGATTGGACCTAGATCAAACTAAATCTACATTTGTAGACCAGATCAAAATCTAGTCAAGAACAGCCTTCAATACTCTCTATAAATGTCTAGGTCAAAATCTAGACAAATCTAGTTTTGATCTAATGACAGTCTAGGTCCTGATCTAGACCAATCTAGTTTTGATCTTTATCTAATGACAGTCTTAGTCTAGGTCTAACTCTAAATCTAGACCAATCTTGTTTTGATCAAATGACAGTCTAGGTCC
This sequence comes from Biomphalaria sudanica, assembly GCA_036873155.1. NCBI lineage: Eukaryota > Metazoa > Mollusca > Gastropoda > Planorbidae > Biomphalaria > Biomphalaria sudanica. The sequence continues at coordinate 1,748,432 of JAZGLO010000013.1, forward strand.
TGATCTAGGGATTCTAGGGCTAGGCCAATCTAGTTTTGATCTTCTGACAGTCTAGGTCTAGATATAGACCAATCTAGTTTTGATCTAATGACACTGACAGTCTAGGTCAAGATCTAAAACCAACTAGTTTTTATCTAATGACAGTCTAGGTCAAGATCTAGACAAATCTAGTTTTGATCGACTAGGACTAGATCTAAAGACAAATCTAGTTTTGATCTTATGACAGTCAGAAAGTCTCTCGTAGTCTTCTGTTTGATTAAAACATTTTCTGTAATATAAATAGAGTCACTAAAGCTCTAGTCTAGATCTACTAACTTTTTGTAATGTATTTAACTAAGTTATTAGTAATATAGATTTTAGGGTATACCGATTTTAGATTTCTACTAGTCTAGTCTAGATCTAGATTTATTTACATTACAAACAAAAACGTATCTCATTAAAAAAAATGAATCGAAATATTTATGGATCGCAATGACCTGGTTTAATTAAAATCTGTGACATCTAATTAGACCTGAAGAGATATAAAAAAGACTATAATTGATCTATGTCGTCTATGACTTTAAAGAACGATCGTAAAAGTCTTCCTTATACATGGATGTGCACTCATGCCAGTAACAGTGTTTGGCTGTGCGCGAACACTTTCAAGATCGAAATATGCTTTCTTTAAAAAATGCGCACCATTCAATGATTAAAAAAACTGAACTATATATGTGAACCATTTATAAGTATGACACCACAGACATATATATATATATATATATATATAGGTCTGTGTCTGACACTCTGTGGTATCATGGCTATTTAAAAATTGAAATGAGATCACGAAACTAGTATTAACGTTTGATTTTGGTAACACTAAAATGAACTTATATATTAGGTTGCTGTAACATTTTCTATAGAACTATCTAGATCTGGCAATAGCGCCTTATAAAGATTGATGAATTTTATTGTGCTAAAAATATTATCATAGATCTAGATCAATATTGTCGATCTAGCAAATGTAGGCCTATTTCCTATTCCATTTCTAAGAATCATGCTTTCGCTAGCAATGTGAATGTAGCATTCTTCATTTTCTTGGCACTCTTGGTTCTAGCTAAAATGGTCTAATAGTGAACCTCGTATTCTCGACCTAGATTAAAGCTTTTCTAGATTCTTGAGTTCTAAAGGCAACTTGGAAGATTTATAGGTCTCTCTCTTATCTTATAGAATACGGCTTTGATAAAACCAGGTATCTAGATGTCTAGTTTAGATTAATTTGCTGACATAAAACATAAATATTCAAAATATTCAACTGGATTTAAAAAGACCATATCAAGTCTGTCTGTCTGTCTGGTACAATGTTTGTACAATAGATTTCTCCCACACCCAATCTGGTACAATGTTTGTACAATAGATTTCTCCCACACCCAATCTGGTACACAATGTTTGTACAATAGATTTCTCCCACACCCAATCTGGTACACAATGTTTGTACAATATATTTCTCCCACACCCAATCTGGTACACAATGTTTGTACAATATATTTCTCCCACACCCAATCTGGTACACAATGTTTGTACAATATATTTCTCTCACACCCAATCTGGTACACAATGTTTGTACAATATATTTCTCCCACACCCAATCTGGTACACAATGTTTGTACAATATATTTCTCCCACACCCAATCTGGTACACAATGTTTGTACAATATATTTCTCCCACACCCAATCTGGTACAATGTTCGTACAATATATTTCTCCCACACCCAATCTGGTACACAATGTTTGTACAATAGATTTCTCCCACACCCAATCTGGTACACAATGTTTGTACAATATATTTCTCCCACACCCAATCTGGTACACAATGTTTGTACAATATATTTCTACCACACCCAATCTGGTACACAATGTTTGTACAATAGATTTCTCCAACACCCAATCTGGTACACAATATTTGTACAATATATTTCTCCCACACCCAATCTGGTACACAATGTTTGTACAATATATTGCTCCCACACCCAATCTGGTACACAATGTTTCTACAATAGATTTCTCCCACACCCAATCTGGTACACAATGTTTGTACAATAGATTTCTCCCACACCCAATCTGGTACACAATGTTTGTACAATAGATTTCTCCCACAACCAATCTGGTACACAATGTTTGTACAATAGATTTCTCCCACACCCAATCTGGTACACAATGTTTGTACAATATATTTCTCCCACACCCAATCTGGTACACAATGTTTGTACAATAGATTTCTCCCACACCCAATCTGGTACACAATGTTTGTACAATATATTTCTCCCACACCCAATCTGGTACACAATGTTTGTACAATATATTTCTCCCACACCCAATCTGGTACACAATGTTTGTACAATAGATTTCTCCCACACCCAATCTGGTACACAATGTTTGTACAATATATTTCTCCCACACCCAATCTGGTACACAATGTTTGTACAATATATTTCTCCCACACCCAATCTGGTACAATGTTTGTACAATATATTTCTCCCACACCCAATCTGGTACACAATGTTTGTACAATAGATTTCTCCCACACCCAATCTGGTACAAAATGTTTGTACAATATATTTCTCTCACACCCAATCTGGTACACAATGTTTGTACAATATATTTCTCCCACACCCAATCTGGTACACAATGTTTGTACAATATATTTCTCCCACACCCAATCTGGTACACAATGTTTGTACAATAGATTTCTCCCACACCCAATCTGGTACACAATGTTTGTACAATAGATTTCTCCCACACCCAATCTGGTACACAATGTTTGTACAATATATTTCTCCCACACCCAATCTGGTACACAATGTTTGTACAATATATTTCTCCCACACCCAATCTGGTACACAATGTTTGTACAATATATTTCTCCCACACCCAATCTGGTACACAATGTTTGTACAATATATTTCTCCCACACCCAATCTGGTACACAATGTTTGTACAATATATTTCTCCCACACCCAATCTGGTACACAATGTTTGTACAATATATTTCTCCCACACCCAATCTGGTACACAATGTTTGTACAATATATTTCTCCCACACCCAATCTGGTACACAATGTTTGTACAATATATTTCTCCCACACCAAATCTGGTACACAATGTTTGTACAATAGATTTCTCCCACACCCAATCTGGTACACAATGTTTGTACAATAGATTTCTCCCACACCCAATCTGGTACACAATGTTAGTACAATAGATTTCTCCCACACCCAATCTGGTACACAATGTTAGTACAATAGATTTCTCCCACACCCAATCTGGTACACAATGTTTGTACAATAGATTTCTCCCACACCCAATCTGGTACACAATGTTTGTACAATAGATTTCTCCCACACCCAATCTGGTACACAATGTTTGTACAATAGATTTCTCCCACACCCAATCTGGTACACAATGTTTGTACAATAGATTTCTCCCACACCCAATCTGGTACACAATGTTTGTACAATATATTTCTCCCACACCCAATCTGGTACACAATGTTTGTACAATATATTTCTCCCACACCCAATCTGGTACACAATGTTTGTACAATATATTTCTCCCACACCCAATCTGGTACACAATGTTTGTACAATATATTTCTCCCACACCCAATCTGGTACACAATGTTTGTACAATATATTTCTCCCACACCCAATCTGGTACACAATGTTTGTACAATATATTTCTCCCACACCCAATCTGGTACACAATGTTTGTACAATATATTTCTCCCACACCCAATCTGGTACACAATGTTAGTACAATAGATTTCTCCCACACCCAATCTGGTACACAATGTTTGTACAATAGATTTCTCCCACACCCAATCTGGTACACAATGTTTGTACAATATATTTCTCCCACACCCAATCTGGTACACAATGTTTGTACAATAGATTTCTCCCACACCCAATCTGGTACACAATGTTTGTACAATAGATTTCTCCCACACCCAATCTGGTACACAATGTTTGTACAATAGATTTCTCCCACACCCAATCTGGTACACAATGTTTGTACAATAGATTTCTCCCACACCCAATCTGGTACACAATGTTTGTACAATAGATTTCTCCCACACCCAATCTGGTACACAATGTTTGTACAATAGATTTCTCCCACACCCAATCTGGTACACAATGTTTGTACAATAGATTTCTCCCACACCCAATCTGGTACACAATGTTTGTACAATAGATTTCTCCCACACCCAATCTGGTACACAATGTTTGTACAATAGATTTCTCCCACACCCAATCTGGTACACAATGTTTGTACAATAGATTTCTCCCACACCCAATCTGGTACACAATGTTTGTACAATAGATTTCTCCCACACCCAATCTGGTACACAATGTTTGTACAATAGATTTCTCCCACACCCAATCTGGTACACAATGTTTGTACAATATATTTCTCCCACACCCAATCTGGTACACAATGTTTGTACAATAGATTTCTCCCACACCCAATCTGGTACACAATGTTTGTACAATAGATTTCTCCCACACCCAATCTGGTACACAATGTTTGTACAATAGATTTCTCCCACACCCAAGCTCGGATGAATTAGAAACTCTGCACTTACAAGCATTTCTGATATCTACAAAACATGAATCAATTCAAAATTAACTAATTAATTATTATGTATTAGTAATTAGTTAGTTGTTGTTGTTTATTTTTATGTATAGTGAAGGAAAGACATTGTTGTTGATGGATCAGGCGGTAGTATTTAAATTAATCCCCTTTGTGCTTTGTGTAGAGAAATAGGTCGTCACTTTACAAAATTTGAATCTAAAAATAGCTATGAAACCATCTATTTTCATTGGCACGTAGTAGGCACAGTGGTTGGTTTATTGGCTTGAGGAGGCTTGAGAAGGCTAGAGGAGGCTTGAGCCCTCGACTTCAAATTCAAGTCGTACATGTTTTTTGTTTTTGCTTTTTTTAAATAATGCATTTAAAAAGTGATCACGGTAGCCTTAACCCAGATGCCCAGTTCCTTCTCCACCCCCCTCCCCCCCACACCAATCCTTCTAATCATGTTCGGAAAAGTGATAGGATCATAGCGTATTGAGAAAGCTAAAAGCAGGACATTGCGCTAAACAAAAGTAATTGATAAGATAATTGATCTAATCGATCAGATTTATTATTCTTAGTCCACATCTTTTACTAATTGAGTTACATGACTGATCCAAACTAATTGGTACAATTAATCTTAGCATAAAATGTATAAAAAAAAAGTATTTATTGATATTTTCTAGTTTTAGAATATTTCTTTACATTTTTCTAAAACATAATAACATCAATACATTTTTGTATTGATTAGATATAGATCTAGTCATCTTAAGCACCGTCTTTCGTCGCAGGGATGCTGTGACAGCTTACTTAACCAGATCCCTCCACATTTCCTGGTCAGCAGCTGTTCTTTGTCGTGTCGCAGGCCCTGCCAGGGTGTAGCACTAAGTGTTGCAAACTGCCTAAGGTCGCCGGCTCCTGTTTTTTTCTCAGGGCTACTCCCAAAGCTTTTCCCACGATTGGGTATAGGTGCAAGCCAGCAGAGGTTGGAATTCCGGGTTTTCGTCCTCCTAGGTGGGTAGCCAGCCATGGCTAACTAGCCCTCCTGCCCAAACCTTACTGGTTAAGGCGCCTTCGCCCCTTTTTCTGTTAGTGCAAACATTTCCGCTGGACTCAATATCTGAGCCACATGTCAAGACCAGGAGTTGGACTGGTTGTCAGAGGCTATTTGAGATGCATTCCATTAGGAATCATTTTATAGGCATTCGGCACTGACAATCTTGCGGAACCATGTACAATAATTCGATGGAAAAACAACTCTACATATAAAGCCAGATTTGTAATTACGGAAGGATTTCCGATGTTAGTTTCAAATACAATAATAAATTACCAGTAATTAATTGACTAATTGAATATTTTACAATTGATTCATGTCTTGTCTACTCCAATGAATTGTTATGAAAGGTTTAATTTTGATCTGTGTATGGGTGTGATAACTTGTAAAAAATTTTTACCACACAGAGAGACAGACAGAGTGAGCTGATACAAGCTTTGTATAATTGTCTTATCATTTTGTAGCTGACGTAACTGATGAAACTGTGGAAACCATGGAGCTCTCGACAATCACTCAAGTGATGACGACAATGGTCTCTAGTCAAGTCGTGAGTTCGACAATCATGACAACTAAAAGTAAGTCTAATAATGTTTCGGACAATTTTTAAAAAAATCAGCTTGAATGTTTGTTTTAGGTGTTTCGGAGGTTGCTTCAGATTTGATGGTTATTACACCCTAGCTTGAATCTCCAGCAAACGATGGGGCATGGAAGCGGTCAAGGTTCAAACTGTCAAAAATATATATACCTTACCATTAGGCAGCCATCCAATAATGTAGTTGCAATCATACAAATGAGTAAAATATAATATCTTGTTAAATACAGGTAAAGCGCTTGACTTCTGAACCGAGGCTCCTGGTTTGAATCCTGGTAAGACAGTAATATTTGGGTGCCTCTTATTTCACCAAGCTCTAATGGGTACCTGACATTTATTGGGGAAAAGTAAAATTGGTTGGTCGTTGTTCTGGTCACATAACACACTCGTTAACCACAGAACCAGATGACCTTTACAACATCTGACCTATAGATTGCAAGGTCTGAAAGGGGAACTTTACTTTTTTCTTTTCTTTTGATGTAGTGCAGTGTCTAGCAATCGAAATTTTAGCGGTTTTCTTTTTACCGAAGCTATTGAATATAGGTTTTTCCTTTTATTTGTTGGATGTATCTTAAATTAATTACGACCTAGCCCAAACCACATGCAGTACAGTAGTAATGGTAGAGGAAATTGTTGTAACTTAGGACCATACAGTATTTCAGTCTGTAGGCATACCCCTAGATTAGTTGGCCTTACATTGAATGGACTCGCTTACACCATAAAATGGTAACATTTCTTTGTTGCCAAGTGAGTTATTCTTATAATGATCAAATATATATCTCAGTATTGCGTAGAAAAATGCTACTTTACGCCCTAGGTTCTGATTATCTCATTTTAAGGACCACACCTTGACCTGCAGCTTTTTTTTCTTTTTGTCTCATTTGTATCCAGAGACGTGCGAACGCTACTATTGGGGCCCTAAATGCTCCTTGACTTGTTACAACTGTGATTCAGACTGTAACAAGAGTGATGGCAGTTGTCAGAAATGCAAGTCCGGTTTTAAGAACCCAGAATACTCCTGTGAAACGGGTAAGTAATTTTTGTTTAAATTTTAAATATTCCTTGAATTGGGGGCGTGGTGACTGAGTGATTAAGCGTTTAGCTTCCGTACCTGGTGTCCTGGGTTTGAATTTCGGTGAAGACTAGGATTTTGAATTTTTGGATATTTAGGGCGTCCCTGAGCCCACCCAGCTCTTTTGGGTACCTGACTTAAGTCGGGGAAAGCAAAGGCGGTTGGTTGTCGTGCTGGCCACATGACACCCTGTCAATAATGACGTCTGACCTATAGATCGCAAGGTCTGAAAGAGGAACACACATATACACAGTATTATGATTGAATTACTAATCCTAATTTGTGTTCTTTTTGCAAACCAAATATCAACGCACTCTGTCAGGTGCTAATTTTAAACAAGCTATTTCCTATTCTCGGATTAAGTTGAAACTTCACATAGCTATCTATCGATCCTGAGATAACATGAATCAATTTTAAAATATGTACCCAAGTAGTCAATTAAATAGTGGTTATTAATACCGGTACTTTTTTTGTTGAGATCGAAAAAAAGGAAATAATTCTTACATTATTTAGATATATGATTGTAAATGTGTAGTTCTTTTACTTAGATAAACTATTTTTTTAGGGTTTTTATTTTATATTTTGTTTTTTTTTTTTTAGTAAAACAGTTAATACATTAAAAAAAAAAATTAACGTAGCTAAGCTGTAACTTGAAGGTTTTACAAGAGTGAGATGTTGCTAAAGCGACTTTGGATCATGTTCATGGATGATCGAATATTTGCCTGATATTAGCCGTGGTCGGGACCATATCATCCGCACATTTGATCCCTCCATCTCTTCACGCAGCTGATGCATCCAAAGGAACAGCAAGTGCAGATACAGTATGAGGTTATCGGCTTCTCAGGCTCTGTCAGGGTGTAGCAATGAGTGCTGCCTAAGGGTCACCGGCTTCTGATTTTTTTCCTCAGTGCTGACTCCCGAAGCCTTTTCCATGGTTGGACATATTTGCAAGGTCAAAGTCTCCCGTCTTCTAGGTGGGTAGCCGGCAATGACTGATGAGTCCCTCTGGCTTGAAACTTACAGGCTAAGGCGTCAGACGAAGCTGATAATGACGTCTGTAATCATTGTCTAATCTGTATGTATATCATGGATGCGTGGTCTAGAGGCTAAGTACGCTTATCAAGATTGCTTGGCTTGGCTACAGATGAAGGGGGGGGGGAGAGCTCGACACCGAACTGTGTTTACTGAGCGCTCAAATGCAGCCTTCTCCCAGAAACCCCCTTCCCCCCACTGGTCCACAAATGAGATTGGACCAAAGCGCTCTGAGCATGCTGTAAGCAGGAAAGTAACGTTATATACAAGCTATAATTTAATTTAATTGTTATTATATCTGACCGAATCATGTTTTAACTTTTTGAATGTTGACACTTTTTAGCGTGTGAAAAACACGAATATGGCATCAACTGCCTTGGAGACTGTTATAAAGTGTGTGGGGCGAACTGTATTGATAGTGTGACTGGTCGTTGTCCAGGTGAGTCCCCTTTTTAGTCGTCTCTCTAGCTTACAATCGAGTTTGAAAAATAACAACTATCCATAATATTTAACATTAAATTAACACTAACCTTAATAAACATTAAACATTGATCCTAAAACCTGTGTTGTGGACACATAGCTATCTCAAAAAATGGCTCTAAAAATTTGCCTGTAAAATTTAACAGTTAATACATATCGCCAAGAGGGGATTACTAACTCGTTCGCCCCGCGGTGGGAAATTTTAGTTTGACCGTTATAATTTTGTAAGTAAAAAAAAATAAAATTTGGCAAGAGTAAACATGCGTTTTTGTGTATTTCCGCATGTAGGCATTATATTATTCAAGCGTTTAATAATTTATTGTTTAATCTAATTTTATAAAATATAGACGTTACTTCAAAAAAAGGAAGATGACTACGACATACGCGTATTCTTAGGTCATTTCTGTCTGTTTCAGTTGCCCTTATGTCTTATAAAATCCAGACGTTACTTTAGGAACATTATGCGCATCTTTTTCTAGGTCTAGATCTAAATACCTATCACTATGCTATTTATAATAAAGTGTAGAAGATTTATATTAGCCCATAATAATAATTTTGAAATAATAAACCACTAATAAATAAACCCATCATACCATCATACCATCAGTTAATGAAGTCATTACAAGAGTTAACCCATCACGCAATCAAACCATCACAAATTTAAGTCATTTTACAATAAAAGTCATGTTCAAACCTATCAAAACACTATCAAATCATGATACAATCATACCATCACATTATCACATCATGAAGTCGTTGCAAGGGTTAATCCATCAAGCAATCGCTGTCATAGCATGTTACAATAGCTACAAGATTTTTTTATTAAACTATAATTGCTATATCACAGGCATATAGTTGTCGATGCTTCAAGTATATATAGATATAGTGTCCTTTGTAAAAAAAAAAAAAGCAGGTGCTGGTACTCAGTGATGGATCGCCTAACTTTTATCTAATAATAAATTAATAATAAACGTGAAAATACAAGAAAAGTTATAATTTTTGCCTACATTGAAAAAAGTGCAGGTACGCCGCCGTGTCGTAACAAAAAAAAAGGACTGTATATATATATACATACCTATACAGTATATATCATGGGCGTATCCGGGGGGGGGGGGGTCAACCCCCCCCCCCCGAAATGAAATCCCCCCCTCAGGGGGGGATCGGGATTTAGTGACTGATTTTTTGCTTTGATTTTGTTTATTTTAGGTGAGATTTTAATACTTAACTATCACTTGCCCCAGCACAACCAAAGGGGTTTTGAGTTTAAAAGCCCCTACCAGGGGGGGTTCGACTTTAAAACCCCTACCAGGGGGGTTTGAGTTTAAAACCTCCTATCTGGGGTTTTCTCAGTTAAATCGCCCTACTTGGGGTTTTTGCAGTTAAATCTCCCTCTTTTATAGAACAAAACAAAAAAAAAAATGCAAAAGAAAATCCCCAAATTCCAAGAGCACAGTTAAGGAAGATTTTGATTTTAAACCCCTCCAAAATTTACGATAAACCCCCACTTCAATATAAAAAGCAAATTTTACACTCAAAATGTTATGAGCGTAACTAAATGGGTTTTGACTCAGTTTTGAGTTTAAAACCCCACTTTAGCGTGGTTTGAAGGTAAAAAAATACCTCTTTAATAATAAAAACAAAGCAAATTATACACTCAAAATGTTATGAATGTAGTCAAAGGGGTTTTGAGTTTAAACTCCCCTCCAGTAGAGTTTGAAGCTAAAAAGTACCTCTTAATATAAATAAAAGCATATTATTCACTCTAAAATCTATGAGCCAATAGGTTTTGAGTTTAAAAAAGCAAAAAGAAGCAAAATGCTTTGAGCGTTGCCAAAAGGGGTTTTGAGTTTAAAAGCCCCTTCAGGGGAGTTGATGCTAAAAATACCTCTTCAATAAAAAAAAAAGAAAAGCAAATTACACACTAAAATTATTTGAACGTAGCCAATCCAATCGGGTTTTTTTAGTTTAAATCCCTCTCCTACAGATGGCTTTTTTAAAAAGTTTCATACCATTAGAAAGATTGTGAGAGAGCGTCGCATGAGGTTTGCGGGACATGTTCTCCGACAAAAAGAATTACGCATAAGAAGAGTTGCGATGATATCCTAGTACAACTTGACGCCAAACATTCATGGAGGTCCTCATGGCAGGTGGGAAGAGGCTTCAGACATTACCAGTGACAGATTGTTATGAAAACAGCTTGACGGCAAATGCTCCGAACGGCGCGGGAGGGTCTAAGTCAGTAAGATTAGCACATTATATTTTTGAAATAAAACTTTTTAATAGCAGGAAAATGCAGTGTAGATACCTCAGAATATGCATTTTGTTGGCTTTCAATACCAGAAATAGTGCTTAGCGGCGGGACTTCGCCCCGCGCTGGGGGTGCTCCTAGTGCTCCCCCTAACCCCTTTGATAATAATGGCAGGGTAACTTCAATTTTATGGAAACAGCTTGACGGCAAATGGGCCGAACGGCGCGGGAGGGTCTAAGTCAGTAAGAATAGCACATTAGGTTTTTGAAATAAAACTTTTTAATAGCCAGAAAATGCAGTGTAGATACCTCAGAATATGCATTTTGTTGGCTTTCAATATCAGAAATAGTGCTCCTAGCGCTCCCCCAGACCCCTTGCTAGTAATGGTGGGGAATATACAATTTTTCCACTAACTTATGGAAGAACCTATTCTAGGGCACAATAAACGTCTTCCGAAAGAATGAAGGTCTGAATGTAATAACGATTATGTACACACACACACATAAATACATATAAAAAAAATTTCCCCCAACCCCCCCCCCCCCGAAAAAAAATCCTGGCTACGCCCATGGTATATGTATATATATTATACGGTGGCACTAAACACCTCGGAACACGATTCTGGCCATTTGCCCCTTCTTGTGTGGATACACTGCTTCGGTCACAGCTGTGTATATATCGTGTATATGAATATATGGATTTATGCCTTGGAGTAACTTTGATCTATCTTGTGTTTCTTTAGAATCTCTAGAAGATACCTTATGGTCTTCGCTCCTGATCATCTTCATGTTTGGGTTACTAATTACAACCATTATTGTCTACATGTAGGTCAAGTATCATGTTGGTGTCAAAAGCGAAACGCTTGTCTATTCTTTTGTCCCTCCCTCTCTCTCTCTCTCTCTTTCTTTCTCTCTTTCTTTCTCTCTCTATCTCTCTGTTTTTTCTCTCTTTCTATCTATCTTATTATTTCTCTTTTTCTCTTTCTCTCTCCCAATATCTCTTTTTCACTATATATTTCTCTCTCTCATTCTCTCCTCTTTCTCTTTCTTTCTCACTCTCTTTTTCTCTTTCTCTCTCTCGCTTTTTCTCTCTTTCTCCCTTTACCTTCTCTCTCTCTCTTTCTCGCTCTTTCTTTCTCTCTTTCTCTCTATCTCTTTCTCTTTTTCTCATTCTCTCTCTTCTCTCTTTACTTCTCATTCTCTCTCTCTCTCTTTTTCTCTCTCTTAAATCAAATTTTTATTTTTATTTTCACCATGTGCATCGTAACTTTCTCTGACATAGAGATTTGACTTGAATTGGAACGACTCGCTTTATAACGCCCCGCCCGCCCTTCGTCACACGTTCAGGCTTGGATGCTTTGCACCCGTGAATTCTAGTATTACTTTTACTAATCCACTCCCCCTGCTTCAAACCCGAAGTTTAGCAAAAACCTTAGAGGTAACAGGAACCAATACACTCAATTTCAAGCAATCCGTACGACTGTTGATGAAATCCTTTGATAAATAAATCAGTCAGAAAGTCAGTAGTGTTTTGCGCGTAGCTCTGACAATATATATGTCAGTAAACTGAAGTTATTGAGTCTATCATAAATTAATAGAAAAAGTAGAGAGAAATATAGTACATAAAGAAATATCTACATGTAATTAAGTACATGACAGTCGTCTGTTTTATTTTACAGAGACTTTGAAATAATAGCTTGGATCTATGTTGAAGCCCAAGTTATAAATATCAAATTATTAAGAATTTTACGTAAAACTAGGGAAGTTTAATAAATTTTTTTATCGCTTTATCACATGCCGACATTTCATTTGTTCTTCTGTTCAGCATTTCGTTGTTGCTCTTTTATTGCAGGCCAGGTAACCCATGCTCCAAATACAGAATACAGCACATTATCAAAGAGGGCAAACGTAAGTTTATCAAGGAGGACCGTTTCAGCAGCAGGGATGTCTCCAGCACTGCCCAAACTGTGGAAACCCCTTTACCCCCAGTCAGAAATAGCCGGGTTCGTTTCGACTTCGATTCTGCTTCTGACAGCGAGGTCCCTGAGGAGTAAAACGCTGTGATGACCATTTGAAAAGAACAACAGAGTACTCTCCCTTTCTTACCACCAACGTATGTTAGGTGCCACATACAGCAGTGTTTCCCAAAGTGGGGTACGCGTACCCCTCCCAGGGGTACGGGAAGACTTTGGAGGAGGTACTCGTTGCACCTCATTAACTATGCAGATTTTGTCAAATACCCATTTATAATGTTCTGTTGGTAAATTAGTGTGGTCTGGGGGGTGGGGGTTGGGAGCGAGGGGTACTCAGCATTACAAAAATTATAAAAGGGTCAAAAGTTTGGGAAACACTGGCTCAGAGTTGGGCGGACTCTTTTTATCCAAACTTTTTCCTAAACGGAACATTTATCACATTCGGAGATTTACTTTGCTTATTGTGTAGGATAGGATTTTTGTTCTATAGTTTAAATTTTAACAAATAATAATTAATACTGCCACACTGGTTGACCGCTTTTTCGGTACTTGCGTATTTCATTAAAAATAAATGGATTAGAATAGAACAAATAACCTCCGGTCATAATTCAACTACATGTTTAGATTTGCGAATGTCTGCCTGCATGAGTTTACTTTGAATTGGGGTGGTTTCACATGGAAAATGTTCAGTACATTTGCTAGAAACATGTACCAGGCACGTAAAAGTTAGGCCCCAGGCTTGTAATAAGCCCTAACGTGGGACAATGTTTTAGTGGATGGAGATTCTTAGAAGTAAACATTTCACAAAGAATAAGGTTGTTGTTTTTTTTCCATTGCACTGGATAAAACTGGCCAGAGATCGGTTGGTAAGGGGAAAAAAAAAGTCATTTTCATTTGATCTAGAGCTTGACAGATACTAAATGAAAAGGGGTGTGGCTATCATTAGATCAGGACATTGGGGACAGTTTATCTCGGGGGCTCAGGGCAGGTAGGGTCAAAGCATATTCTGAATTGAGCATTTTATGATATTCTGATATATCTATCTATCTATCAATGTATATATATATATATATATATATATATATATTATATATATATATATATATATATATATATTATATATATATATATATATATATATATATATATATATATATATATATATATATATACAGGTCTTTTTTTGTGACGGTACGCACCGGTACGGCGTACCGGCAACTTTTTGAAGAAAAATATTACTTTTCTTGTATTTCAACGTATATGATTATTTTTTAGTAGTTAAAAGTTAGGCAAACTACTGAGTACCGGCATCTATTTTCAAAGTTCATAGTTATAGTATAGGCTAGATTTTTTTTTGTTATCAAGTTGTTGTTTTTTTCTGCAATTAGAGATGTATTCACCTGTAGGCCAACTAATTAATTATTGCAGTAGTTTGTGGAACTAGTCTGGCCTCGCTGAACACGAGGGTTCCACGGATCACTGTTTGGGAAACACTGTTATAACATGAGAAAAAAAGGATTCGTATGTCCACATTTTTTTATTTTTTTTGGCAAAGCTTTAAACAATTGACTTAAACCAAATTGGTTTGATACAGTTTGTGTACACGTCATTTCTTCCAGTTTCTTTGGTCCGATGAAGTTCAAACTTTGCAAAATTATTCTTTGTCTCTAACCAAAACATAATTAATTAGAAAGTAACAATTCTATTAAATAATTAGTAGTAATTTATTAGTTTAGTTTGAAAATGATTAACTTAAACAGATCTTACAGTAATAATTCATTAGGCTATAAAGGTACAGTTCTTACTTTTGTTTAAAAAAAAAAGGATTTAAAATGCTGTACCATTTCTTTTTGATCCGTAGACAGTCTGACAAAAACAAAAAGATGTCAGTGTTGTTTTATCATTGAGACACCCTCTTGTGACTTTATCGGTAACCTACACAACTATAGACATCTATTAGTAACTTAGACAACTATAGACATGTATTAGTAACTTAGACAACTATAGACATGTATTAGTAACTTAGACAACTATAGACATCTATTAGTAACTTAGACAACTATTGACATGTATTAGTAGCTTATACAACTATAGACATGTATTAGTAACTTAGACAACTATAGACATCTATTAGTAACTTAGACAACTATAGACATGTATTAGTAACTTAGACAACTATAGACATCTATTAGTAACTTAGACAACTATAGACATCTATTAGTAACTTAGACAACTATAGACATCTATTAGTAACTTAAACAACTATAGACATCTATTAGTAACTTAGACAACTATTGACATGTATTAGTAGCTTAAACAACTATTGACATGTATTAGTAACTTAGACAACTATTGACATGTATTAGTAACTTAGACAACTATAGACATCTATTAGTAACTTAGACAACTATTGACATGTATTAGTAACTTAAACAACTATTGACATGTATTAGTAACTTAAACAACTATTGACATGTATTAGTAACTTAGACAACTATTGACATGTATTAGTAACTTAAACAACTATAGACATCTATTAGTAACTTAGACAACTATTGACATGTATTAGTAGCTTAAACAACTATTGACATGTATTAGTAACTTAGACAACTATTGACATGTATCAGTAACTTAGACAACTATAGACTTGTTTGTTTATACATTATTTCATCCTCCATGATTCTTGATTAAATTTTTGTTTTAAATACTATGTACAATAAATAGTCATAAACAAAAGGTTTTATTTTTTTTTTATTTTTTAAAAAGTCTTCTAGATTTCAACCATGGCAAACATAAATCTTCTCTTTCCCCTTTCTCTATCTCTCCACCTATTTCTCCTAATGTCTCTCTCTCTCTCTCTCTCTCTCTTTCTCTCTCTTTCTTTCTCTTTTCACATTGATAGCCTATCAGCGGCGTATCTTTAATTAGAAATTTGAGAAGCAGGGGTAGGGTGGTTGCACCCACACTTTTACACAATACGTTTTGTTAGTAAGGCTGAACAAAAGGTGTCACGTAGCATGCAGAAGCTAAGTTTATTTTTAGATTTATGCAACCATCGCCATAGCAACGTCAAAGTTGATTGTCGAGGGGCTCTGGCTGCGAGCATGCTTTCTTGGAAAAGATGGAATTCAATGACCATAAAAGGAGCAGCGTATATATTTAGCGGGGTGAAAGGCGTGGCTTGTTCGCGAGAGGTTAATTAATTAAAAGTTTGGAAAGGACAAAGAAAACTCAGTTTTAGAAAAAATCAATTTGAGTGAGGTTGTATTTTGAGTTGTAGAACCTTAGCTATTGTTAGTGGCTGTTAAGAGCTTCCAACGAGGAGAGTTAACTTGTTTCATTTTATTGTACAGTGTGTTCAATTGATTCAAGTGATTCCTAGTGCCAGAATTAGAGCTTTTGTATTTATTTTTTGAATTAATAGTTTGTGTTTAAATCTCTGGCATAACGATCTTACATGAGTGTTCAGTAATAGCTTAGTATAGAAATAAAATCTACACTAAATATTAAATCAGAAACGCACTGTGTGATCAACACAATCTCATAGTAACATCAAGACATCTTCACATAGAAACACTCAAATACAAATACTGATTCATAACAAACGAATATTCACACTTGACTAGAGTAACACCTTTAGTAAAATCACTAAATTTAGAAAGCCTTCAGGAGAGAAGACTTAAAAGTAAAGTAGCTATTATACTTAAAACACTGAACCATAATCTTCAAATACAATAATAAAATAAAATACTTAGAAAGATAGACAGAAATAAAAGCACATTCCTTATCCCATATGCTAGGACAAATGTGTACAAATCCTCCTTCTTCCCTAGTGCTATTAGAGCATGGAATGGGTTGTTTGAGCTAGCCAGGAAAACCAGGGACTTTGCAGAATTTAAGTCATTGGATAATATGCAAGACTGAATGCATGACGCGTAGGACGTTTGAGAAAGACTGGCCTACCGGAAGCGTTATAGAGATTATCTTAGGCTCCAGTTTGCTCGAACGGAAAGGGGAATAAACGCTTGCAGCATTTGGCTTCAAAAGGGACAGAACTATTACAAAGGTCGCGGGATGCATATTTTAGATACAAATAAAAAAAAAAAAACGTCTGTAATTCATAAGATAAAATAAAACAGGTGCATAGCTTAATTAGACCCATGGTAAAATATGAAGTTTGGAACAGGCAAGGCCGGACTAAAGAAATTGCTAGGCCCGATTAGATGGATGCTTGCCAGGCCCCTCGTCTAATGTTTTTTTTTTACAATAACAACTATAACTTTTAATTAGATCATTATATCTTAGTTTGCTATACAACATGCACAGGAAGCAACTCAAACGCAATAGACGCCAGTGGGTTAATTAAAGTAACGTCTATTGTACGATCCTATATACTTAAAAGCCTCTGACAAGAGCCAAGTCTAATAGTGATATGCTAAATGTAAATTGCACCCATCCTTAATCTTCGGACTTGAAAACAGATTAGGCAAGTCGGCGCCCAAGCTGGTCTTTGAAGCGTTTCGTGGGGCGCCTCTGTTACGTCGACCACCTTTTAGCTCACCAAAAAAAGACTGCTTTTAGCATACGTTCGTCTCCCATAAGGAATACGTGCCCTGCCCAGCGTAACTGTCGGACCGTAAGAAGTCCCTCTAAAATGCCCTTCCTACGTTCGCAAGGACATCGCTGTTTGTAGTGCAGTCTTCCCACCGTATGTCCATGATGGAGCGCAAGAATCTTTGGTGAAAGCGCTCAAGTAGTCTTAGTTGCTTTATAAATTGTATCCGTGTCACAGATCCATATAGAAGGGTTGAGAGAGCCACTGCCTGATAGACATTGGCAGGTGGAGCGATTTATTTCGCCAAACTCTCGCCTGAAGGCGTCGAAAAGCGCTACTAGCCCTGGCCAGACGGTTATCAACTTTCCTTGAAAGTGAGGCGTCATTTGACACTATACTTCCTAGATATGTGATGTGCTCTGCCACGTTAAGGACAAGGGAGCTGTCCGTTTACGGTGATCTTTGGGGCTGAATAGGATTTATTGTGTGGCTTCTGCAACATGACTTCTGTTTTCCCGAGGCTAATTTATATAGATAGTATTCAAACTGTCACTCAAAGAATGTAGCTTAATATTGGGCTTAACTATGGGCACAGTACGAGTTTGTCAGTCATAGTACCATGATTGTCATAATGTATGTGAATTTTGTTAAGTGTAATAGTGTTACCAAGATAATTAAACAAACCTATCTATCTATCTATCTATCTATCTATCCATCTATCTTTCTCCCCCCCTCTCTCTCTCTCCCCTCTATCTCTCTTTATATATATATCGGGGATTGCGTGGGAAGATAGAGGGAAGGAAAAGAGAGGAAAAAAAGATATGTATAAAGAGAAGGAGGTAGGGAGTGAAAGAGTCAAAGTGACAGAGCGAGGCAGAGAGACATTAAGATAAAAGAGTGACAAAAGAGAGAGAAAGAACGAGGTCAGTCTATATCTGTCAATTGGCTACCAGGCGTTTTACATACAATCTCGTTTTTTATTAGCTTTATCAGATAATTTGTTTAATGCTAAAAAATATTTCTGCTTTTTTTTTTTCAGAGACATGACAACGTCCAAGTCGATCCACTCTGAAGACAATATCTAACAAATCATCTTTTGTACATCCCTTTCAATTGAAACGATTTCCCTTCTATTTAAAAAAAAAAAGAAAGAAAACTTCGATGTCAACTTGTTGACTATCGTCCCTTATATAGATCGTTCGCTGTATTTTTTGTTAACTTTTCATACAATCGGTTTAAATGTTGTTGTTTTAAAGTTTATAATGCCAAGTAAAGAAATATCAAATTAATCTATGTTCTCAAATACAAACTTGGTGTGACTGACTGACTTTTATTTCCTTTCTTTTATTTTTAAGTTGTGTGTCTATAAAGTAAGTCAATGTTATCCAGTCCAAAGATTAATGGAATAATGGAACACAATATTTCACATTGAGGTGCGGTGGCTGATAGTTAAAGCCCTTGGCTTCTGAACAGGGGGTCCCGGGTTCGAATCCTTGTGAAGACTAAGATTTTTAAAGTTGGGATCTCTGGGCGCCTCAGAGTCCACCCAGCTCTAATGAATACCTGACATTAGTTGCGGTAAAGTAAAGACGGTTGGTCGTTGTGCTGGCTACATGACACCCTCGTTAACCGTAAACCTAAGAAACAGATGACCTTTATATCATCCTCTCTGTGTAGACCACAAAGTCTGAAAGGGGAACTATTTCACATAACAATTCAGACCCAACTGCGACCTGCTTATTTTATCACACCTGATGCAGACAAAGCCGTTGTAAGCTGCTACTATAATAAGCTCACTTTTGTCGCCCTCTGATGTCTTTAACTTTAACGTTTGAGAGAGTTCTCCGATGTGTCTCCAACGACATTTGGAAGAGTTATGTTGCTGTCTGGAACAAAAGAGCTTCCAGATGTTTTCCTGTACGTCAGTGAGGGGAGACTATATTCCTGTTTTGGTCTTGCAAGCACATAAGTTGACGAGCGTTGTTGTTTGCGATGTGTTTAATCATACAGACAAAGGTGGATATATATAATCTATAATCGTGTCTTAAATACCGTTTAGATGGTTCGAGGTGATCGCATCCCTTGTATGAACCGTTTGACCCGGTGAAGGATTTTATCCCGTGGCCAGTGTCAGGGGTTCATTTGTATGCTTTGACTTGACTTGGTTCCTGTGGTTCGCTATGGGGGTGCTTGATTACTCTATTCCAATTTAATAATACTTGCTACACAAATACTTGTAACACAATTAAAAAAAACTTAATACTTAATATACTTCAACTTTAACTCCAGCTTTCAATGAATAATGATTATACTTTAATACTTAATAAAGCACACAATTATATTAACTGTCATTAAATAATACATAAACACCAGTTCAGGAAGCGACTGTCCAACCTTCCTGGACCGGGAACAAGAACTCACTAACTTAACACACTCTCTCTTACATTCAACGTCAAAGTATAAAATAAATTTCACATTTACATCTGATGATGCGGGGTTTCTCAAACTGTGATCCGCGGATATAATAAATATAAATTTTGTATACAACTAAAATAACTTCTTGGCTAAAAGCCAGACTATCCGATCAGATAATTTGAATAATAATTCATTCGCCCATCTCTCAAAGTTTGGCTACGCTCAGAGTATTTTGAGTGTATAAAATTGCTTTTTTTATGTATTTTTAGCTTCAAACCCCACTGAAAGGGGTTTCATATTCAAGCCACGTTTAAATTTGTCTATAACATTAAAGAACAAAAGCCTGTTTATAGCTTTATTACAAAGGTCAGCATTGACTTATAAAATACTTTACAATAAGGAATAGCCTTAGTACTGTGTTTGATAAACTCCAGATTTAAGTTAAGTTCTTCTATCCCTTAGTATGTTGGACCGACCGGGCACCACACAAGATTTGTAGCCGTCTTTCTCCATTCCTCTCTGACTTTTTGCCATAGATAGAACCTCTTTCAACGGCAGACCCGTCTACTTTTTTGTATGTTGTCTTCCCATCATATTCTCCATCTGCCTCTTCTTTTTTTCCTGGTACTGTTCCCTGAAGGAAGATCACTGTGAGCCCTTGTAATATTCCCTTAGATAGATTTGTAAAAAAAAAAATTTAAAATATATTTTCCTTGTCTTAATATTTTATACGTTTTGTAAAAAGAAATTATAATTTTACTAAATGTTAAAACGCCCTTTAGAGGTGAGGGCAGTTGTTGCATTGTGCAATGTCGTAAATTCGGACCAGACACTTTTTAAGATTTTCATACATGGCGGAAAAAAAACTATAAAAAGCCAGCCTTTTTGGTGTATCCGGTGGGCACGGTACAGAAAGCGTTGATAAGCAATGTAATAGGCTCTATTATGGCAATGAAGCTTGACAAGAACTGCAATTCGGCCTCTGGGCAGACATGGCTCTATAGCCAGCCTTAGAGATGGTAAATCCGATATCAAACCTGCGATTTTATGTTGCTCACAGCCGTATCAGACTTCTGTGCTCTGTGGAATGCATTTAGTGTAAAGAGTGGAGGCCATGTAATACGATTACTTCTGGCGCCTAAACCAGTAAGCTTCGAACGGGAGGGGGCTCGTTAGCCTTGGTTGTCTACCCATATAGAAGAAGGAAAACTCAGATTCCAAACCTCCACTGCCCTGCGCTGTACCCAAACATGGGAAAGGCTTCGGGAGACAACCCTGAGAAAAAATCAGGAGCTGGTGACCCTTAGGAAGTTTGCTGCACACTGTGCTACAGCCTGGCAGAGCCTTCGGCGCTACTGTATTCCCAAACTGTATCGGATATTCCGTTCCTTTGTTCTCATCAGCTGCGCGGGTAGCTACTGTATTCCCAAACTGTATCGGATATTCCGTTCCTTTGTTCTCATCAGCTGCGCGGGTAGCTACTGTATTCCCAAACTGTATCGGATATTCCGTTCCTTTGGTCTCATCAACTGCGCGGGTAGCTACTGTATTCCCAAACTGTATCGGATATTCCGTTCCTTTGGTCTCATCAACTGCGCGGGTAGCTACTGTATTCCCAAACTGTATCGGATATTCCGTTCCTTTGGTCTCATCAACTGCGCGGGTAGCTACTGTATTCCCAAACTGTATCGGATATTCCGTTCCTTTGGTCTCATCAACTGCGCGGGTAGCTACTGTATTCCCAAACTGTATCGGATATTCCGTTCCTTTGGTCTCATCAACTGCGCGGGTAGCTACTGTATTCCCAAACTGTATAGGATATTCCGTTCCTTTGGTCTCATCAACTGCGCGGGTAGCTACTGTATTCCCAAACTGTATCGGATATTCCGTTCCTTTGGTCTCATCAACTGCGCGGGTAGCTACTGTATTCTTAAACTGTATAGGATATTCCGTTCCTTTGGTCTCATCAACTGCGCGGGGGAGGGGGGGATCTACTGTGTGGGCGTCATCGTTCCGACCACAGGCAATGCCCCAGGCTTTCATCTCGCTTGTTCGAGATATACCATAGTCGTTTCACAACTGAAGGAAGCCAATGACTCATGTGCACTTTAAGCATAGCGGAAACAAATTTTCTATATTCTTCCGTTTAAAGCTTTTATTTAGTTGGCAATATTAAATTTCAATTTAGAGTCCTTAGCGTTCTTTTGTTCATCTTAAACATCTCCAATAGATCTCGTAAATGAAGGAAAACGTTCCGTTAAAAGTTTGTTTTGTTGTTTTTTTATATAGAAACGAAGATATTTGAACATATATTTTGAACGGAACTCTTAAATGTCGGAGTAGACGTTTCTGCTTGGAAACGAAACAAACGAAATTAAAATTAAAATAAACAAAAGCTGGATTGCATATTTTTAAATTGTCTGTATTTCCTGACAGAAATTAATTTATATCTAGAGCTAGGTCGAGATCTACACATTGTGATTTGCTTTTATATCGAAATCACTGTTTGTGTTTTTAGTTCAATTTCTAATATTGTTAATCAAAACTAGACTCTAATTTACAGAAACACTTCACTCTTGTTGTCAGAGTTTGTATTGGATTGTGACACATATAGATTTAAACCTTAATGAAACGTGCCGCTAGTCTAAAGTCTAAACCTAGGAGTCAGTAGGAGGTAGATTTCAGGCATAACTTTTCTTCACTAGATCTAGATCTACGTTTCTTTGTTTATATATATATATATATATATATATATATATATATATATATATATATATATATATATATAATGTAGATTTTGAATGTAGGTTAGAAATAGGACAATGGTCATCTTTCTGTTGATACAGTACATCTTTGTGCTAACAATCAGTTGGCATGGTACGTAGCTGCTTTGTTTTATGTAGTCTTGTGTCGTTAAAATTCACTCTTTACAAATCATCCTACGCTAATCAAACCTAATATTTCCATAAAACTCAGGCCTGACGCATCACAAACAATTCCATATAAATCACTCAACAGTTTTCACGCCATTCTGATCAGTTCATTATCAGACACACCTTACAAAAACGTCCATTAGAGTAATGCATACAAATCACTCTTAACAATTTATCCATTCAAATCACCCTGTTCAAATCATTCCATAGATATAGCTCCATACAAATCATTTTACATAAATCACTTTATTCAATTTTTTTTTCAAATCACTCCATGCAAATCACTCCAAACAATTCGTTCCTTACAAACATTCCTTACAAACAATCCATAACGAATCTGTTATTATAAAACCGTCATGTCAGGTCTGAAATGTAAAACAAACACTCACTTAGATGGTTTATACTTAAACTTAACTGTAACCATTAAACCAATATCCAATAACAAAATGTCCACATGGATGTTAGATTCGGTAACAGTGAGTTCTATTTTCCACACCAGTTATTGCAGTCAGCCTGTCAATAGGAAAAGAGTATTTGATTTCCACTCCCGCCATAGTCTCTTCCAGTGGAGCCAAACAAGTTTCCTCCATCACTATGTACCTTGTGACCTATGTTCCTCCTATACATGTAAGGCCATTAACTAAATTTCAGGTATACATATTTTAAAAATTGGTCTTATCCTTTTTTTTTAAGTGAGGGTTTAAAAGGAAATAGAAGTACCAATCTAGCTCGAGTTGGAATCATGGCTTCAGGATGGAATATCGGTA
Organism: Biomphalaria sudanica; assembly: GCA_036873155.1. Lineage (NCBI taxonomy): Eukaryota > Metazoa > Mollusca > Gastropoda > Planorbidae > Biomphalaria > Biomphalaria sudanica. The sequence continues at coordinate 1,772,157 of JAZGLO010000013.1, forward strand.
GTGTTGTGTACGCTCAGACTGGCGCTACAGTTGCCCCGGGTTCAAACCGCACGTCCTGCATTCCCTTGTCTTACTGCAGGGGTCAGGGTTCATGGCTAGGACGTAATAATTCTAATTTCTGATAAAAAGCCAAAAAAAAAAAAAAGAATAAATACATAAAATCCTTTCCAAAAAATTCTAAAGAGCAAGAACTCCGTCCTTAAAACTATATCTACCAACAATGTACAAGCTACTTCCCTTATTCGATATTCAAACAAAATACCAATAATTAATTGACAAATTGAGGACTAATGTTGATTGATTCATGTTTTGTTAGGTACAATAAATACTTTTTTTTTAAAGTCTCCACTTGATACGAGAATGCGCGAGAAATAGCGTTAAACATTATTTAAGGGACAAAACTTAACATATTTAGCTATTTATTTGAATACTAAAGCATTAGTTTCCCTTGTTGTTATTTAAGAAATAATGAATTACCTTTTTTTAAAATCGATTCTTGTCTGTGTCTACGAATAACTGTGCGAAGTTACAGTTAGATCCGAGAATGAGTGTGGAGGAAATAACGTGAATATACTTTTTACTAGACAGACAGAGTGAGTTGATATAAGCTTTGTAAAATAAATTATCTTTCTTTTGGATGTACTCATTTGTAAGTACCACTTTCGAAGAGTGAATTGCGCATTTAAACAACTGGATTATTAGCTTCCGATAAAAAAACAACAACATACAAACGTAGTTTGAAGTGAACTATCAATTATTGTCTGCCATAGTAGCTCTACTGGAGTGCTAGGTAGTTAAATCAGTACAGTACCATGTATTAGTTAATCAGCTCAGTGCTGTACTTTGAACTATTTTCTTTACATCTTCTTAAAGTTAAGCTTTTTAGTTCGTTGGACACCACAAGGCAAAAACAAGAAAATCCCGAACTATGTGATCTCTTCAAAAGTCTACACAATAGTCGTTGATCCAATATATTTGTAAGTATTTTTTAACTGAAAATAGAAATACATCTGTATCGCAAGACCATAATCTATGGCAGGCATTTCAAACATTGTTCACGTCTAAACGTGTCAGGAACTAAAAAGATTAAATACGGCTACAACATTTGGTCAATATGTCCTACACCTGGACTCGTTAGTAGATGCTTTCAATGACCGTTTTCGGACATAATTTCATACGAGCAAGAATGTTCGTTGTTTGTATCTCTATTTTCATTGGCTCCTGAAAATGCAGCTAATAATGTGCAACTAGAGCTGATAGAATTGCAGACAAAATCTTTGTTGAAAGCGAAGTATAAAGAAGTGTCTGTGCCAAAATTTTACAGCTATTATTTACAGTCATAGTTAGATTTTTAATGGCCCATACACCTTATGAGTTTGACATGCCTGATATTTTGTAAACAATATTTAACAAAATGAGGGAAAACAATCTTGGAACATTGAGAACTAAACAATGCCTAGATAAAATAAAAGACGAAATGTTAAAATTAAGTAAGAATAAAGTAAAGCACACTTAAACTAAATCCGAACTCAGTTTACAAACACTGAAACGCATATCATTTTAAAGTTCTGTCTGTTATTGAAAACCATATGAATTTCAAAGCCATTTCTTTTGTGAAAGACATTGTTTCTCTTTGAAGTAGCGAGATTAGGTTTTATTGAGATTAGGGATCATTTGGCCATAGTTCGTGAAAAAAGAATTAAATTGTCTAAGGAGGCACTTTTCTTCTTTCTCTTGTCTAAGAGCTCCTCTGCCAATTTGCTCTGCACAGAAACTGTACCACGCTATTTCGACATGCTGTCCGATCTCAGATAATCTCTTCCCACATAGGCCAACATTCAAAGCAGTACTCACACTTCTAGACTTCTTTGTTTTAAGTTTTACACGACGACTATAAGTGCCAAAACATAATTTATTTCTGTACAAGATTGACGTGTGCCTATCTCCCTGCCAGTATAAGTATATGCAACTTTATTTTACTCATTAACCCTTTCTCTTCTAACTGACGATACCAACGTTGATTTGACCCCATACAATGAAATTAAGTTTTGGTTTTATATACTTTAATTTGTGTTATATAAAGCAGAGCATGCATTTTTCTATAATTATATACTTGATATAACATTTACTGATTACATACAAAAAAAATTATTTAAGTTTAATCATAGCAGGGTAGTGAAACGCAAATTAGCAAAATTAATAATTCAATCGGAACGTGAAAAATAATTACGGAGAGAAAGAGTTAAGTTAAACGTCTCAGAAAAATATCAGAACATTGAACGGTAATTGTTTTAAATTGAGTTGACCTGTCGACTTTGTAAATACAGTTACAACAAGTTCCCTGGTATACGGTGGACCTTCCATTTGATAGGGTCCAACTATTTTGGATTGGTTGTGAGCCTTATGGAACATGGCGCCCCCCACATGGAGACATTCGTCCCGTTACCTGTAGCTGGCTGGGGCAAGGAATATTTCGCTGTGACAATGGGGTGAGTCTTGAACTAGAAAGAACTAGTATTATCATTTGGTACTTCGTAATTTTCCTAAAAGTTGTGTTTTCTTCTTCCTCTTCTAGCCCTTTCGGGGGCCGCTAAATTTTTTATTTATTTTACGAAATGTTAAAAAATTTAAATTATGGCATTTATATAGCGCTACTTTCATGCTTGCTCAGAGCGCTTTTGTCCTATCTCAGTTGTGAACTGATGGGGTATCTAGGAGAAGGTTTTTCCCTGCTGCCTTCAGGCGCTCGGTAAACACAACTCTGCCCGACTCGGGTGTCGACCCTCGAGCCCCCCTCATAGGTAGCCATGCCAAGATAAGTTCAAGCGCACTTAGCCTCTCGACCACGTTTCCCATGCTTATTCTTGAGGAATAAGAGATTGACACTTTACAAAACAATTAGATCAATTAGATATTCATTATAAGACATCAGTTAGGCCAGGTTCACATTTAACTTCACATTCACTTTCACCTATCCTTTGGTCTGTTGGACCGCTGGGGCACCACACGAGATCTGTAAACCTTGTTTTCTCCATTATTTTCTGTCATTTGTCTTTGATAGAGTTTCATTCTGATATTATTGAAACCTGCCTTTTTACCTGCCTGGGTGGACCACTTCGGGGGTCCGATTTTGAGTTTGTGTTTCCACACAAACTGTGTTTGTAACCTTGTTTTTAGGTATTGTAATATTTCGCTTTGTTTCCGTCTAGGTACAGATACTCCATCATCATCATCGCTAATGATGGGCCGAACCAAATTTTTTTTACCATAAACGCAGCAAAGCGTGACTTCCACATGAAGTTCGACAAAACACTTTTTGAGGATGGGGAGATCTGGAGTATTGAACTGAAAAAGTAAGTCAATGGTTGTCTGCTTCAAATAGTTTCTGTGACGATATCTACTATTTTGTTTTGACTGGCAGCTGTGGTGGAATAAGTCCGCCGATCGGTCCGTTTGCACTTCCCGATGGGGACGATGGCCTGCGACTTCTAGGGGTAAAGTCTTAGAGCCACAACGTGGTAAATATTTTGTTGGTATTATATAGGCACATAGACAGGCACAAGCAAAACGCAAAGCTTAATGACTTTGTGGAAGAGCAAATATTTAATAAAGATTAATTAAGAAGAAATACAATCGGCGGGTAAAGGGGGGGGGGTGTACAGGAAGATTTAGGATTTTATGATAACTTGATAATATCATCACTGGGATGTTGCTCATTAAACTCGTGTATGGTTTGCTTATTCGGCTGTCTCTCACTTATCTGTTATTCAAGGTTCTCCTTCGGGGTGGGGTAAGTTGAAGCTCCGTTGTGCTGGCAGCCAGGCACTAGTGTGATGAATATGGGGATGCCACGCGGTTGGCTTACTCCCGTAGTAGTTGCAGACCGGTCCTGGGACTTCAGTCTGGAATGCCTTCAGTTCTGGTCGAGGGTGATGAGTGACTAACCCTCAACGGAAATGTGTGGACAGCTGCTGGGGTCTACCTTAAGGCAACAAAACACGCCAGCCCTGATGTAGGAGGCTATAAGATGAGACGTGAGAGGAGCCTGAACTACTAAACCATACAGGCTGGTTGGCGAGGGGCGCATCCTTGGTAGGAGCGTCTCCCTCAGACTAAGATACATGTTAACAACATTTTACTAGTCTAATAATAATTGCTGTACAAATATAATAATAATAATAATACGAATACACATATAAATGTACAAGGCAGGGACATAAATGAGGAGGGAAACAGGGGGACCATATAGCCCCTGTGACATTATTGACCTACAGGTAAACAAGTCCACGGTCGCTCGTGACCAGAGGACCGTGACAAGAAAAAAAAAGTGGGGGGGGGGGTGTAGAAGAATGCGCATAACTAATGCAGGCCGACCGGCCGAAACTAATGGGGTAGACACGCGAGACTGATTCTCGGGCCTAAGGATGCATGGTGCAGAAATTTTCAATAGTGATTATGAAATTTTTAGAAAAGATAGGGCTGATAATCATGGAGGAGTTCTTTTAGCAATAAAAAACACTCTTATAGCAGAAGAAATTACCTTACCTAACTCAAAAAATATAGAATCTACATTTTGTAAAATTAATACAACCTCAACATCCCTAATAATAGGCAGCATTTACAGACCACCAAATTCTAGTTTAGAATACATGCAGGAACTATGTAATCAGATTACTACACTTAAAGAGACAAATAAAAATGCAGTTTTTTGGATTATGGGTGATTTCAACCAAACACAAACCATAGATAAACACCAAAACCTTAAGGACATAAATGAGCTTTTCATAGAAACTTTACACAACCTAAGTTTAGATCAAATCATTAAAAAGCCAACTAGATTAAACAACACATTAGATCTCTTCTTAACCAACAGACCTGGATTAGTAGTTGATTATGATATTATCCCTGGTCTATCAGACCATGAGATCATAAAAATACACAGTCAGATAAAAGCAGTAGCCAATACAAAAACCAAAAGAAAAATCTTACTCTGGAATAAATGTAACCTAACACAACTACACCAAGCTGCAGTAAACTTTCAACAAACGTTCTTATTAGAAAAAGACATTAACCAACCAGTCGATGACCTCTGGAATTTCATTAAAAACCATCTTAAAAGCATTATAGAAAATCATATACCAACTAAACAAAATAAATAAATGCTGGTTTAATAATAGACTAAAGAAGCTTTGTAAACAGAAGGAAAACCTATATAGAAAATTTAAAGAAACCAAGGCAGAAAGAGTTTACAAAAAGTATATAAAAATTAAACACCTAACCCAAAAAGTAAGCAGACAGCTGCAGAGTGAATACATAAACAATGTAATATCTAAAGATAACAACAAAAACCTATGGTCATACATTAAGTCTAAGAAAATGGAAACAACAGGCATAGCGCCATTAAAAGATGAAAATAACATAATACATAATGGTAATGAAACTAAAGCAAACATCCTAAACAAAAACTTTGCATCAGCATTCTCAGCCCCAGGAGACAAAGACATATTTCTTAATTTGAACCAAGTAGACAACATAGAAGATTTAGTAGTACATGAAAATTGAATTCAAAAACTATTAGCCAACACCAAACCAAATAAAGCGTCTGGACCTGATGGTATTCCAGCTAGATTACTCAAAGAACTAAGCAATGAGCTAGCCCCAGTGTTCAAAATACTCTTTCAGGCATCGCTTAACCAGGGCAGAGTACCAAAGGACTGCAAAGAAGCTAATGTCACCCCCCTATTTAAGAAAGGAGAAAAATCTGATCCAGGAAACTACAGACCCGTTTCGCATAGATCCCACAACTGCTAGGGCCGGCCTTGAAGGTAGGGGTCAATAATAGAATATGCATCCACCGTTTGGGACCCCTCAACTCAAGAAAACATTAAGAAACTGGAACAAACACAAAATAGAGCAGTGAGATTCATAACAAACGAATATTCACATTTGACTAGAGTAACACCATTAGTAAAATCACTAAATTTAGGAAGCCTTCAGGACAGAAGACTCAAAAGTAAAGTAGCAATTATACATAAAACACTGAACCATAATCTTCAAATACAAAAACAAAATCTAATAAAATACTCTGAAAGACACAAAAATAAAGGCACATTCCTTGTCCCATATGCTAGGACAAATTTGTACAAATACTTTTTCTTCCCTAGTGCTATTAGAGCATGGAATGGGTTGCCTGAGCTAGCCAGAAAAACCAGTGACTTGGCAGAATTTAAGTCATTGGTTAATATGCATGACTAAATGCATGACGCGTAGGACGTAATCATCTTCTTTTTTGAAGTAACGTCTGTATTATATAAGATAAGATAAGACAGCACAGTATGTGCATAGCAATAACAAGCATAATTATATGTATATATATGTTCACATATACAGGTACATATGCACATTGCACAGGTAAGGAAATAATCTAGACGCGAGTAGGTCCAGATGGATATGGATATGAATAAATAACAAATGCATAAATAGACATTAGGATTAACTAAATTGTAAGGTGGATGTCCACCGTTGGGAGTGCAGTCAGCATTGACGAGTACATGAGGAACACATATTCATAGAGATTTACAAATGTAATATTTGGAAGCAAACAAGTGTTAACATGGTATGATACATGAACATAAATGTTACAGGCGAAGACAAACTAATTAATAATAATAAAGTTTTTTTCCAACTCACCCGCTTTGCCTCACAAAAGTTCCCAAATGAATCGTTGACTTGAGAGTCTTCTGACTTCTCAGTGATTCTGACCTAGAATGGCATTAACCTGAAACTTTCGTCTCCGGCTTTTATAGGTTCCCGAGCGGTATGTTAAGAGTAGCGAAGAACCTATGGCCATCGAGTCTTTCGAATTTAGAATTGTTAAATTGGACCAATCTTTTCATTTGGGGCTCACTCACCTGACTTCTTTAACCCGCGACCCGGGTGGGGGGGAGGGGACGAAGGAGGATGAAAGCGGAACCATGCAACAATGATCAGGCTGGACCATCGCTCGATGGCACAGCGTACGGGAGCTATTTGAATTGCCGTGCGCGTTAGGAGTGTCGACTTAAATCGGTGTACGTGGACACCAAATTTTAATGTCCCTGGACTTTACGACACCGTGTGTTTGTTCTGGCGTTTGGGGCGTAACTTTCAATTTTAATGTTCCTGGACTTAATGGCTGCGTACGTTTGTTTCGGCGTTTGGGGCGAAACTTGGTATGTGTGTTAATGGCCTATAATTTGGTGGTTGGATCTAACCTTGTTGTAATAGGATTTTTGTGTTCTACACTGGTCAGTTTAGTGTTGAGGGGAGGCTATACAATGCTAACTAGTGGTAAAAAAAGGGGGGGGGGTAGTTCCGCACTGGTCGGTTCTGCATTGAGAGGACGTATTTCGTCACAGCAACACCATTGCAGACTCCTTGCAGGGAGGGCAAACACCACCCTCCGAAAAAGCTGTGAGTTTTCATCGAGATCTGGCCATAATTAAAAAAATAAAAAATGGAAAAATGGTGAGAGTGCTGTAACAAGTCCCGAAAAGCCTGTGGCGTCTAGGAGTGCATGAGGCGCCATGACCGCACTTCCCCGTGGTAGAGGCTGTCCAGGCCTGAGCAAGCTATTATAGCACAGTGCATGACAGGCCACTTGGCTCATATTTTCATGTCAATGGACACATTTTGACTCACGGTGCCTCCCGCTGCTGGGAAGAAGAGGAAACCGTGTCTCATTTTCTTTTCGACAGGTCTGGGAAACCAAAAACTCTCGACCTGCATGGTGACACGTATGCACTACCTAAACAGTAGGGTTTTCTGTCCAGGGCTATTGCAAGAGTGGATTTGAGCCTCTCAAGCCCTCACTCTAAACGGAGTTTGATGATGATGATGACTAGTTTGTTTTGTGTTACATGTTTCTAATGCTCTTTCAGATTTTAAGTTGGTTACATCATAGCTCAAAACATTCTGCACGATGCTGAATTGACTTATAGTAGGCTAAAGTTCATGGGCCCTCTAAAATTGTTTTAGTGATCTTTCCCATCATTGTAAAGAAATAGAAAAGAAAAAAGTTACCCTTATGTCGATTACAAGAGGCCCCAATCTCAAATAGCTTAAGACCTCTGCTTTGGACGACGGGGGAAAGGAAGCGGACAAGGTTCGAACCCGGATTATTCAGACGACCAGAGCGCATTCCACACGAACACGTAACGCTGTTCTGGTTCAAGAATGAAACTCTATCGGTATTTCAAGTTACATTTTGACTTCTCAGATACAATTGTTATTTTTTTTTTTGTTTTAGATTTTTTGCTGTAAGAATTTGCCATACATGTATTAAATTACGATAATGTCTCTACTTCATTTGTGAGAAGACATAAAGTTATCGTGACTGATTCTTCTCGTATGTCCAGATTTCAGTCTTACGCGGTGACCAACTGTGCTGAGGACACCTTCGTAGGCTCACTTACAGGTTGGTCAACATTCGTTGTGTCCGTAGAGAGTAGTTCACACATCAGACGGGAAAGCACTCTGGGTATATCTCCAGTAAAGAAATGAAGCAATATCTAAATATATAGAGAAATGGTCGTTTTTGTCTTGTAGTCCACAATTATGGATTTTACTGTGGTTAGAAGGTAAACACTATTTTCATAAGAATGATGTTACACAATGACATCCGCAAATGCGAATTTATTTTGGGGGTATGATTGAAGATAATTTCTTTAACCCATGAACAATTAATTGACCCGCTTTGCCCTTACCCCTTTTTTGTCAGTAGGTCGCTTCCGGTTGCGAGTATTTGATGTGCCCTCCCCACCCCCACCTCTCAGTGTTAGTGGTAAGAGAAACGCTGCTCAAGTACTTCCAATCCGATTATTTTTTTAATTTGGACGTCGCAAAAAAATGTATTTTTAAGAGTACTTCAAACATGGTTTCTGCTAGACCTATTTTATATCTATTTTTATTATTATAAAATCTAAAAAAAAAACAATTATGAGTTATAGCGGTATGACGTATGCTATCGATAAATGTACGTGGGTAGTTACATAAAATAAGGCTAAAATGCATTTATGCTAGCTTGTAAACACTAATGCTTACGAAATAAAACCTGTATTATTTTACAGCCACGCCTGTCATCGAGGCATTCTTCTGTACCTCAGCCCCTTGCCTTCTGATCATTTGTTTTTTTATTTGCACCCCATCTCCTTGCCCACTGGCTTGCCTAGCGTTTTTATTTGCACCCCATCTCCTTGCCCACTGGCTTGCCTAACGTTTTTATTTGCACCCCATCTCCTTGCCCACTGGCTTGCCTAGCGTTTGTCCCTCTTTTGCTCCTTCCTTGCGCTGCTCGTTTTTTTTATATCATCAATGATTGCCCCTAATTGTTGTACAAATGAATGCCAGGTTCATACCTACGAGGGACCCACGCCTTTGGGGTGGTCACTGGCAATTGTTTGTCCCAGACAGACGATGAGGCATGCGGTGTTGACCAGAATGAGCCGGACGATATCTCGTTCAACCTGCTGGCAGGTAAATGTCATCGCAAAGTCAGTATTCGAATAGCGATTCCCCAATTAAGTCTAGACAACAATGAAAAGTAATCCTCAAACACGTTATTTATGACATGAAAAACAATTGCAAATGTTTATGTATGCCTAATGATTGTCTGTGGGTAACTCTTAACTTATTTAGCTGCAAATATTTAACCCTTTATAATGATTTTTTTCAATATTGTTATAATGTGTCACATAGCATAAAGCAGCTGTTGCAATAAGTTTATTTTTAGTTTTCTACACGCTTCTGCAGTGCAAGGTCATAGATAATTGCCGACGAGCTCTTGGAAAAGCATAGTTCCTTGGAGCAGACGCCGGCAAAGCTAATTCCATGATCATAAAAGGGGCGAGGGTCAATTGTTTTCCAAATATAATAATATAGTGGGAGGTAGATGATAATAAGTGTTTAAAATAACGGGGAAAGTAAGTTGTGGCCTAGAGGTTGAGCGAAGAGAGTTAACATGTTTAATTGTATTGTACAGTGTGTGTATTTTATTCAGGTGATTCCTAGTTACATAATTATAGCTTTGTATTTATTACTATAGAATCCTCGTTGTTTGAATTAATAGTTTACATTTAAATCTCCGGCATAACTATATTATTTGAGCGTTAAGTAATTATTTAAAAAAAAAAAATCTACACTAAATTATAACATCAGAAACGCGTTGTCTGATCAGCACAAATCGTATCGTAACATCAAGACATCTTCACATCTCAAATAGAAATGATTGTTACATAAGACTATCAATAATAGCGAGAAACATTTTTGTTTTTCTAGTATGGCCCAATCCAGTAGCGTAATGAGAGTGATACCTGGGTATTAGCTTTGGTGTAAAAGAATATCACCCACACAGTTCTGCCACTCCCCCTTTTCTACGCAGCTGATGTATCCAAAGTGGAAATAAGTGCAGATACAATTTGGGGTCAGCGGGGTGGCACTGTAAAGCTTGAAACTGTTTAAGGGTCACTAGTTCCTGATTTTTCATCTGGATGTACTCCCAAAGCCTTTTCCATGTCTGGGTATAGCTGCAAGGCAACAGATGTTTGAATTGAGAGTTTATCTTCTCCTTGGTGGGAAGCCAGGCAAGGCTAAAAAGACCCTCCATCCACAAGCTTACTAGCGCCAGTTACTCGCCTTTGCTCCTTGTCTTAGCGGAAACAGTTCCGCCGGACTAAATGTGTGGCGAGTAGCATTAAATGCTCGAAAAAGAAAAGACATAAATATTTCAATGTCCTTGGTATATTCGTTTTTTTGTTCTTCTCTACGGTGACACGTTGAATGGGAAGTCCTGTGCCGGGTTGCAATGTCACCAGTGGTAAATCCGGACACGCAAAGAAGTTTCAACTGATTCTTTTTGGACTTGTTTGTTTCCCACAGAGATGTTGCTGCCTCGTGAGAGCTACGGCAAGACGTTCATACTATTTCGACATCCACGCCCGGAGACAAAGGGCCACTACATCATTGTGGCGGGCAGTGACAACACATTCGTGAAACTTTACAACGAGACACTGGGAACTTTCGGCACTCTCAAACTACAGGGCGTGGGATCGTGGCGCAAGGTTAGAAAACTCCAACCTCAGATCCCTCTTGGTTTTCCAAGGCTATGTGAAACACTGGAGGCACGGTGGCTGAGTGGTTTTGCGCTCGACATTCGAACTGAGGGTTCCGGGTTCGAATCCTGGTGAAGACTAGAATTTTGATTTTCGGGATTTTGGGCGCCTCTGAGTCCATCTAGGTCTAATGGGTACCTGACATTAGTTGGAGAAAAGTAAAGACGGTTGGTCGTTGTGCTGGCCACATGACACCCTCATTAACCGTGGGCCACAGAATCAGATGACAATTACATCATCTGTCCCATATATCTCAAGGTCTGAAATGGGTAGTTTACCTTTACTTATGTGAAACACTGCACTTATTCTTAATCTTTAGAGTCGAAAACATTGCCATTTATTTATACTCAATTCGACCTCTTCATTATGGTTCAATATAAACTAATTCTCGTTGTAATTAGTATTTAATATTGATTTACTTCACAGACGGAGGCTACTTCTAGCTACATGACCAGTAACAAGGGTATCCAAGTGACCTATGCCCTGGCCTCGTCGTGTAAAGGAATGTCAAACGACGCTCCTAGTTTGTGCAACATTATACCAGTCGAGTTGTTTTACTTTAAGTACCTATGTAGGTATGGATGTGCCAAGTGAATGATAACTTGCTCTAGTTTAAAATGTCTTTCTACTCGCTCAATGAATGCGTAGACAGATCAGTTTGACTTAATGTAAATATGTTCTTTTAAAGTCATTAAACAAGTAATTCTCATTACGAAGCTCTTATACAAATATACCGTTTGAATGTCACTTTAAGGCAACTCCTTATTACACTTATCATGACCTATGGCACAATATGCATGGCGAACTGAATTAGCCTTGATAAGGTCAAGAATCACTTGAATCTGAGCTCATCGCGCAATAGTCTTTAAAAAAATGTTGACTAAACCATTGATCATTCTTTTTCTAAAAGGATCTCAAATCAATGGAGACCAACAAATAACGACACATTTCTCGCTCCATTCAAGCGGTAACACTTTTTGTAAACTCCAGGTTTCTTCATCAACTTATAAAAATATTGTTTCCCCCAAAGAGGTAGTTGGGAGTAGTCCAACAACGGGTGTGGTGGTAGGTTGGTTAAGCGCTTGGCATCTAAACCAAGTGGTCCCGGGTTTGAATATTGGTGATAGGAAGAAAAGCAAAGGCGATCGGTCGTAGGCCACACGACATCCTCATCAGCCTCATCAGCCTCATCAGTTACAGAAGACCTTTACATCATCTGTCCTATCGAGCTCAATGTCTGAAAGAGATTCTTTAATGTACTTTAGTAGGCCGACAAGGACAGTTGATATTTCTATATTTGATAAATGAGTTTTTATTTATGTATTCAACCCTCTTTGTCTCTGATTTTAATACTTTTTGTTTTGATCGAAGCGTTCCCAAGAACCAGGAAATGTTCCACTATATTCTGTACACCGTGGAACTGAAAGTTAGTAAAGACATCCGGTTGGACTTCGCGGCTAATACTTCCAGGTGAGTTTTGAAATTTTGGAACATCTAAGAAATTCGATTCCCACTACAGGTCATCAAGGTCCCATGGACCAGATGAAGAAAAGTTAGCACATTTTTTTTTTAAAAGAGTTTCTTGTAATTTCTCATTGAGATGAAAGAAAGTTTTCTGAGTGGACGGCGGGGAACTCTTGTCACTCTTTCAATACAATAATTTTAGACAATGTTACAATAACCTTTTTTTTTGTACGAAGTGGATAATATAAAAAGACACAGTGCTTATGCTGATGCAAACAATGTACGCACGATAACGAAACAAATCATTTGTTTTACGTTTGTTATTTTCTCCACTTACCATTTTCGGCTCAAAGCTTAAAAACATTCTGTGCAATGTTTCATTGCTGAAGGCAATACGGTCCGTGCCCGAAGATCCAGAATTTGTAAAATCTCAGTCTTAAATAAATTATGGCTTTAATATTGCGCTACTTTCATGATTATAGCATGCTCAGAGCGCTTTGGTCCAATCTCAGTTGGGGGGGAAGGGGGTAACTAGGAGAAGGTTTTTACGTGCTGCCTTCAGGCGCTCAGTAAACACACCTCTGACTGAGTCGGGTATCGAAACTCGAGTGATAGGTAGCCAAGCCAAGCCAAGTTCAAGCGCACTTAGCCTCTCGACCACGTTTCCCGCAGTCTTCAGCAGGATTCAAACACTGGGATTCCGGTTTGGAGGCTAAGCGATTTACCATTCAGCCAATCTATAAAGCTTACCAGTACCTCACACAGACTGTATACTAGCAGGGCCCCAAAGAGATCTGGGACTTTTGATTTCTAGACCCGTTCGTCCGTACCAAATAGCTAGCTATTTATATTTACCTTACATATATGCTTATCGTTGATGTTACATGGCGTTGCTAGGGTGGGGGGAGGTGTCAAATTTGAAATCCTCGCGGGTCCCCACATGAAGGGGGGTCCGAAATGAGTATGTGAAATTTCCTTTACATTAAATATTACGCCATTATCTCATATTACAATGTTGGATGTCAAAATGCATGGGCCCATTTAAAGATCAAGCCCACCTTACCTCCAAATCCCTAGCTGCGCCACTGCTGATGTTCTGAAAACAAAACAAAGTTGACTTCTTTTGACGATAAAATAGGTATTTCCAGAAATACTGATGTCCAAACTGTCACTGTATTGCATGAGAAACCTGCTTAGGAGAAAAAAACAACAACAGAATCCTTCTTTATGAGCTAAAACTCATCAAATTCTCAAGTTGCAATCCATCAAATATGAGGAGACATACACAACATCTACTAGATGTTAATTATAATTGTAATTGTAGATTTACAAAAGTAAAGTTACTATGATGTATGTAACTATTTTAACCGAATACGCTTATTATGCTTTATATATATATATATATATATATATATATCCACAAATTTGAGAGTACATAAATCAATCAAAATAAAATGTTAACGAATTAGTTAATCAATTAGTGATAATTAATTAATTCCGCTTTATATTAAAAAAAGGAGATATTTGGCAGTGATTTTAAGATTGTTCTCTTAGATAAGTGTTGTTTGTTGTTTGATATTTTAAAACATATTTCTGTTGATAGTGACTTAACTTCCTATTCTATAAGTTCGCAGTTATTGTTACAGTTAAGCTATAAACATAATGACTTAACGCATTAATTCAGTTATTGTTACGGTTAAGCTATAAGCATAATGACAACGCATTAATCAGTTATAGTTACGGTTAAGCTATAAACATATTGACTTGACGCATTAATCAGTTATTGTTACGGTTAAGCTATAAACATAATGACTTAACGAATTAATCAGTTTTTCCCAGCAATACGTGCGAGGTAACAATGTCTGGAGAACCTACTCCGCCACTGTGCTGCCAGGCTCCACCTTCGTCATCTACTCAACTCAGTCTACCTTTGGGAGCTACTTGTTCGGGTGGAGCGCCCGGGCCACCTACATGCACCCTGCTGGGTTTATATCTTCGCCAATCAACCTGGTAAGCTAAGTCTTGACTTAAATCGCCTGGTATTTTTTTTATGAAACGAGAAATGTAAGAACCGCGGACCACTATGTTACGGCCCACAATCCATACTGCGGGTTTCTGTTAATTTAATCTTCTTTAGTTTTATGTCGTTCTTCGTGTAGATAAAATGGACGAAGACAGAAATTTAAGACAAACAAAATAAAAATAAAATAATGCAAAAAAAAGATAGATTAACACATTGGTTAATGCTTTGATTGATTGATTTATGTGTTGTGAATGTGATCAACGATGAAAAATTGTGCAAAGCTTGTGCTTGATTCGAGAACACGCCATGTAATAATATATATTTATACTTACATATTTTACCAAATCCCAAATTGCAACAGCTTACCATTCTTCGGACCCGGTCAGTATGGATGAGACGCGAGAGTTCATGTGTGGGCAGCCCAGCAATCGCGAATTTACCGCCCAGGCTTTTCCCCACCTATTATAGGTCACTCCATCTCTAAGAAATTGCAAAGGGAAAAGATCGTCTATCGAGAGGCAAAATGCCACAGAGAGATCTGTCCGAAATACAAAACCAAAGAGAAACAAGAAAACATTTGTTTTCTTAAAGAAAGTTCCTTAACAATTATTTCTCAATAACAATCAATAAGTTTTTTTTTTTTTAAATATCTTATATACAGGTTTGTATAAAAAGTATTAAAAAAATGAGACCCTTGGATCTTATTGACAATGACTGCGATGGGAAACTAGACGAAGAAACCAACAACCAAATTGGTAAATGGCATTCACTACTGCAAGTACATACACTTCATTGTCTGTGTCCATGTAGCCTACACACTTTTTAAAATCAAGTGGTCATCCTTCATTCGTTGGCCATCCTTTAGTTACAGTCAACTAGTTTGGAGTGTTAGTATCTTAATATATGCAATTTATGCACTTGTGGAAGGCTTCGGGATTCTACCCTGAGGGAGTACTTGGGGAAGGCTTCGGGATTCTACCCTGAGGGAGTACTTGGGGAAGGCTTCGGGATTCAACCCTGAGGGAGTACTTGGGGAAGGCTTCGGGATTCAACCCTGAGGGAGTACTTGGGGAAGGCTTCGGGATTCTACCCTGAGGGAGTACTTGGGGAAGGCTTCGGGATTCTACCCTGAGGGAGTACTTGGGGAAGGCTTCGGGATTCTACCCTGAGGGAGTACTTGGGGAAGGCTTCGGGATTCTACCCTGAGGGAGTACTTGGGGAAGGCTTCGGGATTCAACCCTGAGGGAGTACTTGTGGAAGGCTTCGGGATTCAACCCTGAGGAAGTACTTGGGGAAGGCTTCGGGATTCTACCCTGAGGGAGTACTTGGGGAAGGCTTCGGGATTCAACCCTGAGGGAGTACTTGGGGAAGGCTTCGGGATTCAACCCTGAGGGAGTACTTGGGGAAGGCTTCGGGATTTAACCCTGAGGGAGTACTTGTGGAAGGCTTCGGGATTCAACCCTGAGGGAGTACTTGGGGAAGGCTTCGGGATTCTACCCTGAGGGAGTACTTGTGGAAGGCTTCGGGATTCAACCCTGAGGGAGTACTTGGGGAAGGCTTCGGGATTCAACCCTGAGGGAAATACAGGATACGGCGACCTTTAGGCAGCTTTCGGTAGACAGTGCTATATCTTGGCAGATCATGCGACGCCCCTGATCCTAGATTGTATCAACACCCGTTGGTACTTTGAAAATATCCATAGCATGAGTACATTGGACCTTGGGTAAGGTTACACCGCTTTGCCTATAGCTAAAGCCTAGGTCTTTTTTTAAAAATCATACTCATTGGGGGCGTGTTGATTGAGTGATAAAGCTTGTGGCTTCTGAACCTGGGGTCCTCGTGCGGTGAATACTGGGATTTTGACTTATGGGAATTTTAAGGCGCCTTTGAGTTCACCCAACTCTAATGGGTACCTGACTTGTTGGAGAAAGTAAAGGCGGTTGGTCGTTGTGTTGGTCACATAACACTCTGCTCGTTAACTGCTGGCAAAAGACACTAATGTCCTTACTTTATCTGCCCTGTAGATCACAAGGTCTAAAAGAGGAACTGTACTTTTTATTAATTGTATAGATTGATTATTTATAGTCTCTTTGTATTTGAAAGAGACATTAGGTATATATGTAATACTTTGTGTCTGGTTTCCCCTTAACATAGATGATGATGGAGATGAACTTATTGATGAAGACTTAAATATTTTTACAGGTAATGAATTAAATTCCCTCAAACAAGTATATTTCTAAATAATGTAGAAGTTGTTTCCATTATTTGATATAAAACAAAAAAATTGATTACCAATAGTTTATTGACTAACCGTTTAATTTTTTAAATTGCGATTCATGTTTTGTTAGATACAAAAAATAATTGTTAAAAGTTTGAATTTGAACCGAGAATTTGTGTGGGAGTAATAGTATGTACACTTATCTAAGGGGACGAATTCTACACATGGCTGCCTGGTCGTGCGGTTTGCGCGCTGGACTGTCGTTCGGATTTATCGACGGTCGAAGGTTCAAACCCTGCCCGCTCCCATCCCCCGTCGTCCTGCCGGAGGTTTGGACTAGGAAGTAAACTATCTTCAACTTTACAGGAACATCCGAAATATGTAAAACATTTTACAAAACAAACATTTAGCTTTGTTTGTGAATACTGAAGAACTCATTTCCCTTTTTATATAATAGTTAAACTAATAATTTATTAAAAATGATACATAATATTTAATTATTAGCAATTAGATGTCTAAATGGTTAATTCTTTTTATTGATGTCTTGTCTATGCAATGAATTATTGCGCAGTTTCAACTTGATCCAGACAAACAGACAGACAGACAGAAAGACATACAGAGTGAGCTGATGTAAGCTTTGTAAAATTTGCTTTGATCACTTTATCTCTACAGACAATAACACAGTTTGGACAATGTCATTGGTTAATTTCTTGTCAGGTAAACGACTCATCTTAAAACACGTATGCTGACCGAATGAGATTGTTTATATGTTGTATGTGATCTGCAGTATTTAATGCAATAGGTCCAACATTTCCCTAGCCTTTATTCTAATCAGGTTTTATAAGCAAAGATCGGACTTGACCGAGAACAGAAGTTGTATTACGTCAGACCTGTGATATGGCAACGATGGACATTAGACATTGATTGATCCAGGGAAAAGTTAAACATGTATCAAGCTAGGACACAAGAGAAAGTTTGATATAGAAAAAGTTAAACATACAAGCTAAGGATACAGGACAAGGAAAGACATAGGACAGGGAAAGACATAGGACAGGGAAAGACATAGGACAAGCTAAGGACACAGGACAAGGAAAGACACAGCACAAGGAAAGACATAGGACAAGGAAAGACATAGGACAAGCTAAGGACACATGACAAGGAAAGACATAGGACAAGATTTGATATAGAAAAAGTCAGACATATCCCAACCTAAGAGCATAGGAGCAGGTAGGATTTAGAAAACGTTTAATATACGACAAGCTAAGGACAAAGGACATGGAAGGACATAGGACAAGGTTTTATGTAAAAAAAAATTGAACATACGACAAGCTAAGGATATGGGACTAGAAAGGACATTTGAGAAGGTTTGATAGTAGACAAGTGCTAGGTTTTACATGTAAAAATGCTTAACAGGACAATTCATATTTGATAAAACTCAAGGTCTGAGACTATGTATGACAACATTGGATATGCGATAAAACTTGACATAAACTAATCTACGATATATTTCTAAGGGCCCACGTTGATTATTGATGAATTGACTGACAAATCACTAATTTTCCCAATCGCCGTGGACACGAAAAAGTTTTTTTTACAAGTTACTATTTTCTATTAGCCTTTAACAACTAACCACCTTACAAGATCGAAACCGCAGCGGTTTAAATTTACCGCAAGCAATTATTTATTCCCAATTTCGACCCAATATGTTTTTGAAAGACAACATAATACAAATTTAGCACTTCCTTTTCGCTTTAGCTTATAGGCCTAATTCTAATTCAATGCATTTAGACCTAGACCAGAAAGTCTTCAGTATTTGAAAGTATTATTTCATTCGTTACATGATCTTACCGTCATGCCACTCATCCCAGCAGTAATCAGAACATCATCGTGGGGTTTCAATCGTCATGTGACCCTGTTTATAACGCGGTCGTTTTCTGTGCTACATAGAACACTTTCGTAACATATCAATTCCATGGTTTATCAATGTATCAAGTCTATAAAACTAGAAAAGGAGGCGCGGTGGCTTAGCGGTAAAGCGTTTGGCTTCTGAACCGAATCCTGGTGAAGACTGGCACCTTTAATTTGGGGCGCCTCTGAGTCCACCCAGCTCTAATGGGTAGCTGACATTAGTTGGGGAAAAGTAAAAGGGGTTGGTCGTTGTGCTGGCAACCTGGTCGTCTAGTATGCGCGCTGGACTATCGTTCAGACTTGTGCATGGTCCCGGGTTCATATCCTTCCCGCTGCCATCCCCCCGTCGTCCTGCGGGAGGTTTGGACTAGGAAGTAGATTATCTTCAGCTCTGAAGGAACATCCGAAACAAGGTAAACATTTCACAAGCAAAAACATGATACCCTCGTTAACTATAGATTGCAAGGTCTGAAAGGGGAAACTTTACTTACTTTTATAATACTAGACTTGTAATGAAAATGAATACGTAAGCATATAGAGGAAACAATGTGCTGTTATCATGCTTTGGATTAGACTAATGGAAACTCATGTGCTAATTATGTTTCTTTTCAGCGACTCCAAACTTACCAGAGACAACGATGACACCAAAATGGTCACAAATGACCACCAACCCCCAAAGTGTAAACAGTTCCAGGCCTACAGGGAATAGCAGTATCTCATCCAGAAGTAAGTTAGCTTACTTAGCCCTTTTTTTTTAAAAAATAAATCAGACTTCAATAATGTTACTTTTGCTTCTCTAGAAGTTTTCTTTGTTTTTTAAAATGAGGACATCTCTTTATGAATGAAGATGAGTCATTGTTTAAACTTTATGCAGGACAGCATTAGATGACGGTCTGCAGGGTTCAAATTTGATCCCATAGGAACCACATTTCGATGCGCATACCACGCAGCCATCTGTGTCTAGATGTACAAATGTGGCTCTTCGAGTTGATAGTCAGTCATTTTTGTTGTACGCCTTTCTGTTCGACTACATACACGTTTAAGACTGTTATTTTTCACACCCTACGACTTGTACGAACATTTTTTTTCAAGTACTCAAGGATGTACTATTACTTTTTTTTACAACCACACAAAAGATGTACTAATAAATTTTAAACCACACAAAAGATGTACTTTTTTTTACAACCACACAAAAGATGTACTAATAAATTTTAAACCACACAAAAGATGTACTTTTTTTTTACAACCACACAAAAGATGTACTAATAAATTTTAAACCACGCAAAAGATTTACTATTACTTTTTTTCAATCAAACAAAAGATGTACTAATAGTGTGTTTTTTTTCAGCCACACAAAAGATGCATGAATAGTTTTTCAACCACACAAAATATGTACTATTACCTTTTTCAACCACACAAAAGATGTACTAATAGTTTTTTTAACCACACAAAAGAAGTACTAATAGTTTTTTTCAACCACACAAAAGATGTACTAATAGTTTTTTTTTTAACCATTCAAAGGTTGCACTAACATTTTTTTTCAAACACACAACTACATTGACAGTTTCTTTTCAAACCTTCACAGCTTGCACCACGCCCTATCATTACGGAGAGAACTGCCGCTACAGCTGTAAGCATTGTTTATCAGACTGTGACAAGGTCAACGGCGCATGTGATGATTGTTACCCAGGATACGAGGATCCGGAACTCGCTTGCACCACAGGTAGTATCTTTAGGCCGTCTTTAATGCCAACTAGTTTGTATTATTTCATCGATAGATTATTTTGGTGTATTTAAAGTAACTCAATAGGGTGAAGTTTTCATAAGCTATGTTCTGTGTAGGGGTCGACGTTTCAGCTAGGCGGGTTGAACCAAAACGTCTTAGGTAGACAAGATTTATGAGAATTATAAAACGAATGTATAAATAGTTCGTCCATCTTTCTTGATGACCACTTTTGTCATCCAGGGGACTGAGGGCTTTGCACTGGGGGTTTTGTGCCACCTCATGTAAGTGGTGAGACCTATATGAGCCCGAAATGTTCGGCTTCAAACTGGGCAAGTTATTCCAGCTGAAACTAGTGTCTCTGGCGCTTTTCTGCTGCCAGTGCTGTTCTCTTTTCCTCAGCAATTTGTGCGCCACTTTTCACAGCGCGACGTCATGATGCTCTGTCTGTGCTTCTGTCTCCCAGGTAGCTGGGTTTATGCTGAACGCTTTCAGGTTTGAGGGTGTCCCCATTCGTTTTCTTTGTCCACCTTACGAGCGCTTTCCTTCCCTTAATTGACCAAACAGGAGTCGTTTAGGGATGTGGCGGTCTACCATTCTGCAGACGTTGTCCTGCCCATTGCAGCTGGGACTGCATCAGGATTGTGTGGATGCTTTGCAGACCCGCTCGTCGAAGGACTTCAGTATCTGGTATTTTTTCTTGACATTTGACATTCAGTATTTTTCCTAACCTAAACAAATTTAGGACCATTTAAAGGAAAGACAATCCATTAGCATTGTCCAGTATGATAGTTTACGTCATCGACATTATCTTCCTCTACGACAACCATTGTTCTTAAATATTTACGGGGTTTAGCCACTACACATCCACAATCGTTGACTGAATCGCCTATCGTAGCTCGATTGACCCTTGTGTCCCTCATTAAGATCTGTGTTAATGAAGGTGCTCTTAAGATTTCATGAACGAAGGAAGCTTAAAGTGCCATCACGTGCTAATGTAAGGGTATTTTAAGTCCATCACTTGCTAATCTAAAAGGTATGTAAGTCCATCACTTGCTAATCAAAGAGTATTAAGTCCATCACTTGCTAATCTAAAGGGTATTTAAGTCCATCACTTGCTAATCTAAGAGTATTTGAGTCTATCACTTGCTAATCTAAGAGTATTTAAGTCCATCACTTGCTAATCTAAGAGTATTTTCTTATTCAGTGCAAGGAAAATATGGTGACTGGTCCCAATGGCATTGCTTACAAGATTGTAAGGACACAAGCATGGTGAAACATAGGTAATCGCACAGATAAATAGATAGGTAGATAGATAGATAGAAAGATAGATACAATCCAATATAACCGAGGAAAACAGTGTGTAACGTGGCTACGCTGTCCCAGCTACCGCCTGAATAATTTGTCACACCCAGCGCAAACATGACCATTGTCCGTCTGTGGTTATTTAGGGTAATCATTTCGCTGTTTACGTCTGTCATCGGCAACGGATTTTTTGTTGGTCTCAAATGTTTAGCCCGAAGCCTTTGTAAAAGATCTCCAGCTGTCTCGTTGGTAAACCGCCTGCAGACTGTTACCCTGACCACCTTTCTTAAGTACGTCTTTCATACGGGTACGCTCCTGCCTAGCCTGTCTGTCGAAGTACAAGCGAAAAGAGTAGGTGAAAATACACAGCCCTGCAATAACCATTCTCTGAGGGGGAAGAAATCTGATAGGTCACAATTTTGTCAAATGTTGGCTCTTTGTCCCACATGACGCTGCATAAGAATGGATAGGAACCTAGGTAGTCTTTTGAGCTAGGACAAAATCCTCCATAGGCAATCGCGATTGACCGTGACAAAAGCCTTGTTGAAATCTACAGTCAGAGGCTCTTCTCTCTGCGTTTTACTTCTATCTTGTCTGATGTGCTTTTACCAGCTGTAAAACCAACTTTGGCATCTCGTTCACAAAGAGATGGTCTGTCGATGAAGCAGGACTCTTGCAATGGATTTTTCTCGTTTCTTCTGTGTGATGCTTCGATAGTTAGAGCTGTCAGACTTGTCACCCATTTTGTATAGGGATACGATGCTAGCATCTCAGAGTTCTGGTGGAACAGCGAAATAGTCCCAGCGTACAGTGAACAAGTTTGTTGGTCTTTCAGTTTGGGAAACACTTCTGATTTCAATATTTCCACCGGAAGTCCATCAGAGTCAGATGCTTTGTGATTTGTTTGTTTTTCTGTTAAGGTTAACTGATTGCAATTACGACGTCCTCAAATGTCGGCGAGTCATCGAGTACAGAGCAAGAGGGAAATACAGAGAAAGAGAGAGAGAGAGAGAGAAAGAAAGAAAGAGAGAAAGAAGAGAGAGAAAGAGAGAAAAAGTGAGAGAGAAAGACAAATGTACAAAGATCATTTTTATTTTTAGTCATTTTTTTTAGTTTATGCCTTTAAGGACTTAGTTAATATACAATCATACAATTTGTACTAGATCCACAAAACTTAATTTCTAGATTTAAATCTAGACCACTTTTACCATACGAAGACATCAGTTATCGAAATCGCCTCTTCTGAAGAATTATACTTATTGATACAAAAATAATACATTCTTAACGTTATGTGTTTCTATGAAAACAGGTTGTGTAAAAAGTCTTCCAAATGTTCCGGGGACATAGAGGTCAGACGATACGGGAATTGTTACAGAAAAATGTGCCCAGAAAGTAAGTAAGCGTGAACTTTCGTTACAGCATTCATAATGTAACAGTTATAATCATTTTTATATAGTAGTATGCATATATAGGCCTATGTTTGTCATGGATGTAGCATAAATATGTAGGTCACCGCTGGGGCTCCTTATCCATGGGAAATACTGCATTCCTCATTAATCTTCGGACTCGTAGACAAGCGTTATTATTATTATAATATATGACATTATATATATAATGACTTCCATTTAGAGATGAATACCCCTGTAAAAATGTTTGTTTGTAAAATGTTTTCCATGTCTCGGATGTGCCTTCATAGTTAGAGATAATTTATTTCCTAGTGCAAACCTCCCGCATGACGACGGGGGATGGGAGCGGGCATGGTTTGAACCCGGGACTTAACGGCAGTCCAGCGCGCAAACAACAGCCATTCACCCCTGCAATTAATCTTAACTTCACTGCTAAGTAACTCTTCATGTCTGAAAGGGGACATCTGCTACAATAACCTGCCCAGTTTGCAAACGAACATTCCGGGCTCACATAGGTCTCACTAGAGGAGGCACAAAACACTAATGCAAAGCCCTCAGTTCCTAGGATGGCAGTAGTGACTTTCTTCAAACCACGATGGACGATAAATCTCAGTCTTCACCAGCATTTGATACCCGGACCCCAAGCATGTGATTTAGGAACGATTAAAAGTAGAATAGTAATAATGATGATAAGGTAATAATATAGTAAACAGTGGAAGTGAAGTAAAGTTTCCCTTTCAGACCTTGCGATGATGTTTAGGTAATCTGTTTCTTTGGCCAACGGTTAAAGAGCAGCACAAAGACCAACCGTAATTACTTTCCCCAACTAAAGTCAGGTATCCATTAGACTTGGGCGAACTCAGATGCGTCCTTAAAAATTCTGAAATTGAATAACCCAGTTATCATCGAGATTCGAATCCAGGACGCAAGTTTAACCACTCAACCACCTCACCCCCAAGTCCCAGTTTACAGTGTCATGTGATTGTTGTAACAATCTGTCTTGAAGGTTGTCAAAAGTTTACTTGGGGCGTCGACTGCGCTCATGACTGCTCAAACTGCGGTGAGGACTGCAACAAGTTTAACGGGTCTTGCAAATGGTGCAGAGCTGGATTCAAAGGACACGACAAAGCCTGTGCAGACAGTAAGTAGGCTGGAGGATGGCTAAATGTTGAATCAACAGATTGGCTTTTAGGACAATAAACAATTCATCGAAAATAGTTTAAAAAGAGGAAACATTTAATTATTTATTAAGCCGGAAGATAGAAACTAGCAAAATATAAATGTTAATTTAATGATCTAACGGGAAGAAGTTCACATTTATAACTTATAATAATTTAAATCTTAATAATGTAGAAGTTATTTCTCTTTTTCAATATAATTGTTGTTGTTTTTTTAATTGATTATGTTTTGATAGGTACATTCTCTTGTTCGGTAATAGCGTTTTTTTTTTGCTACCACTTCTGTTCAAGAATTGAATAGGCTTTCCAGATGATCGAACTATTTCTTATTTTTTCTTCATGAGCATTTAAAGTAGCATTGTGCTTCTCTGCACGGACTTACGGACAAAATGGTGGCTTCCAAACCGAGAGGTACCAGGTTTAAATCTAGGTGAAGGCTGGGATTTTAATTTTGGGATATTATCTTATCTTATATAATAAAGACGTTACTTCAAAAAAGAAGATGATTACGTCCTACGCGTCATGCATTAAGTCATGCATATTAACCAATGACTTAAATTCTGCCAAGTCACTGGTTTTCCTAGTCAGCTCAGGCAACCCATTCCATGCTCTAATAGCACTAGG
Organism: Biomphalaria sudanica; assembly: GCA_036873155.1. Classification (NCBI taxonomy): domain Eukaryota; kingdom Metazoa; phylum Mollusca; class Gastropoda; family Planorbidae; genus Biomphalaria; species Biomphalaria sudanica. The sequence goes on from JAZGLO010000013.1 coordinate 1,797,153, forward strand.
GAAGAAGGAGTATTTGTACAAATTTGTCCTAGCATATGGGACGAGGAATGTGCCTTTATCTTTGTGTCTTTCTGAGTATTTTATTAAATTTTGTTTTTGTATTTGAAGAATATGGTTCAGTGTTTTATGTATAATTGCTACTTTACTTTTGAGTTTTCTGTCCTGATGGCTTTCTAAATTTAGTGATTTTACTAAAGGTGTTACTCTAGTCAAATGTGAATATTCATTTATTATGAATCTCACTGCTCTATTTTGTGTCTGTTCCAGTTTCTTAATGTTTTCTTGAGTTGAGGGGTCCCAAACGGAGGATGCATATTCTATTATTGGCCAACCAAGGTTAAATAACATTTTAGTTGTATGTTCTTATTTGATTTATAGAAAGATCAGTAGGACGCCTCTGAGTCCACCCCACTTTAATAATATCCGACATTTGTTCGGTAAAGTAAAGGAGGTTGGTCGTTTCACTGGCCACATGACATTCTCTTTTTCCGTGGGACTTAGAAACAGATGACCTTTGTATCATCTCCCCTATAGATCTCAAGGTCTGAAAGGAGTAATTTACTTTACTATTTTCACGTATGAAAAATAAGATTCAAACTTTGCTATCATGATTATAAAAGCACATAATAGAAATCACGTTTACAATGATTTTGTTGGCCTTGTTTAATTGCGAAGCGACTTTGGATCAGCTCCATGAAATGAAAGTCTGCGTGTAAGCTAATTTTTTCCTTTTTTCCACGCTTTGAATGTTTTCAAAGGAATTTACAATATTGAACAGTTGTATAGCACACATTGAAATTTAAGAGTAAATATGGCCATATGATAAAGTTAAATTAAGTCAAATTAAAGTAAAGTTCAGACTTTACGATCTATAGGGCAGATGGGTCGTCTGTTTCTATGGCCAACGGTTAAAGAGCAGGGTGTTATGTGTCCAACACAACGACCAACCGTCTTGGCTCTCCTCAACTAAAGTCAGGTACCCATTAGAGTTGGGTGGACCCAAGGGCGCCCTAAAAATCGTGGAATTCAAAATTCCAGTCCTCACCAATAATCGAACCCAGGACCCCCAGGTTCCGAATGCCAAGCACGTAACCACTCAGCCACAGAGCCCTCCACGGACTTAAGTTTTATTGACACAATATTAACAAAGTAGTGTAAATCTACGTCAAAGAATTTATTAGTGAAATGGAACCGTAGTGGCAGGAACTGAATGGATATTTTGTATTTCCCATTTTGATTGTATATCTAGAAAAATGATAATTCTACATGAATGTAAGACCTGGAAGTTTATGATCTTATTTTAACTCTGCCACAAGAAGATTTAATGGGGTTATTACATAATAGCAACCGTAGCTATTAGCAGCAAATGATGGGTCTTATGACGTGAGATCAACTAATGTTTCTACTTCTTAGCTTGTGGGTTTAATGAGTTTGGAGTCAACTGTAGAGGCAACTGCAAGGCTGTTTGTGGTGAGGATTGTCTGGAGAGAAAAAAAGGATTCTGCCACGGTAAATATAGAAACTTACATCAGTCCGTTGTGTAGAGCAGGGGCAGCAACTTTATTAAAGCGGTGGGCCGCACAGACATGTCAAAAAAAAAAATGTCAAGGTGGGCAGCACAAAAATGTAAAAATATCTCAAGGTGGATAATGCAAAAAAAAAATAAATTAAGTTGTGGTCGGTTGGGGGAAGGGGGAAGCCACAAAAATGTTGAAAAATCTCAAGAAGGCCGTAAAAAAATATCTTAAGGTGAGCCGCACAAAAATAATAAGGTAGGCCGTTCAAATATGTAGAGAGTTGTCCGCATCAGAAAGATGCCTTAGAGAATATATCAATACCTGAATAATCTAGGTTCTCTAGAGTGTTGCAGTTCACACGTAGTCTATAGAGTCTACAGACCAATATGTAGTTCCTCGTTTTAACATTTAAGTTTCTAGATCTATGAGTAGGCCTACTTTGATTGTACTATATACATAATAATAACCAGTTTCCTAATGTTGCTTATCTTACCTTACCTTAGTCTGTTGGACCGTTGGGGCACCAAGCAAGACTCGTCAAACATCTTTCTCCAGTCCTCCCTGTCTTTTGCCTTGTTTAGGCAAAGGTATTTGTATTTGTCGACTATGGTACAGTGTTTAATGTATTAAAAGCTAATTTAAATCTTTTGTCCTGAATCGCTGAAATGTTGCTTACAAATTAATAAGTACTTCCTCAATTGGAGATTTTCATGGTCAACTAAATAAGGTCAATGACGCTAAATTAAATTTCAAGGTTGGCAAAATAAGGCAAAATATAAAAGATTGCAGCTTTAATTTTATCAATATCTCAATACATGGCGATTTATCTTCGTATCAAATCTCCTTTATCACCGGAAGTTAGTTGCCCATTTTGTTTTTTTAAGTTTAAGAGTGAAAGTCGAAAACATTTATCGTAATGAAATTATTTTGTGCTGTAGCCGAATGAGCAGAAGAACATTTCACTCTGCAGAGCTAAAGACTGCACAAAAACAACTATCCTTAACCTTTTAGAACAAACAAACCTTATCAACACTTGCGTTATGGTATACACCGGATACACCAAAAAGCTCGCTATTTATAGTTTAATCCTCCATGTTTGAAAATCTCCACAAGTGTCACAGATCAAATAAAATATGGAAATCTGGAAAAAAAAATCTTTGCGATTGTAGGAGTTGGCTTTTTAAATAAGTTAAAAATACAGATATGGTAAAGTTCCACTAGTTACCATTATAATAAAAGAGTTTGTTATTTTCATAGGAACAAAGATGGACTTGCAACTGGTAGCCGTAGTCATTTCACTTTTTGCCATAGGCCTGGCCATCATCACCTACTCTTACATCTAGTAAGTAAACAGAATGAAGTTCCAATCTCATTTTGTGCATATGTCATGAATCTTCCTCTTATATATTACAGACGCTACTACACACGAGAGGATAATCACGTCATAATTGTCTTCACGTGTCAATCTAGCCATGCATGTTAACCAGTGACTTAAACCATTAGCGGATCCAGAACTTTTAAGTTGGGGGTGGGGCGATTTATTTCCGGACCCTACCCCAAACGCCCAGTAAAGACCAACCCTATTAATAAACAACACATAGATCCCCAACGTCAAGCGTTTTAGTACATTCTTAACTGCAGAAAAGCATTCTCATGACATCTGAAGCTCTTTATTCATCCTATAGAAATATGCCTATATGAAACAAAGCCATTTCCTGTTTGTTTCCATTGAGATAATGTTTCAAAAATCCTAGATCGAAACAATTCATGTTGATTTAAATCATCATATGTACATTTAAATAGATTGATTACCTAGATTAATCTAGATTATGTATCTAAAAATTTTAAAAAAATAATTATGAGACGAGGGTACTCTTATATTTGATGTTCAATTACTAGATCTAGATCTAATAATTAAATTATATGTTACATAAGTTAGGTTTGAAAGAAAAACTTTACTTATTTTAACTACTTTTAAAACAACGTCTTGATCCGACTTTCTAAAAAATTTTCACAAAATTTTTTGTTGTGTTAAAAAACCTCCATGTCCAGTCTAGATATAGTATATTTAAGTCTATGAGTATCACATTATTAAATGAATCGGATACGAACAGCATAGTACACCATTACCCGGTAACAAAAGGCATACTATTCATGATCATAACATCTGCCTAGGACTAGTCATTTTAAGATTAAACGTGTAAATTCATAAGAGTTCTAGTCTAGACATGGTAGATTCTATATCAAGATTCTATATCTAGTTCTAGATCTAGACTAAGATCTAGATCTAAACTTAGATCTAGTTCTAGACCTAGACTTAGATCTTGAATCTAGATTTAGATCTAGCTAGATCTATGTCTATTTTGTATGACAATGGAGATATCAATTTCTACTTGCGAGGGAAAAGTCTTGTTAAGTCATTTGTACACAACTGTAGCTTCAAGTAGGTCTTCTCATTCTAAAATGTCAGTATCTTTTGTGGTTTACATTATTCTATAAATTATTTAATAATCTGTTAAAAGAATAACTTTTGCTCATGAATTAAATGTAATTGGTGTTTACTTTAATTGATGTTGATTTGGAGCGATGTGTTATTACAGATTGTTCCCCCCCCCCCCCCATATCAGGAAATCCTGAATCCATTGGTCTAAATGGCAATGTATTAGATTTCAAAGATTAAGGATGAGTGCAGTGCTTCAAATCGCTACGCAAACCTGATTGCGATCTAGTGTAATAAAAAGGAAGTAATGCCTAATTATTTTTAAGCCGTTATGATGGTGAACTTTTTCAAATGGCTTAAGTTGTCATTTAACTACTTGATGTTAGCCTATGGTTGTTCCATGCGATCCAGTGCGACCACACATCTTCATCTACCTAGTGACTCCACTGAAGTTTGCATAAAAGTAATAAATTCTTTTTTTTTGGATACAATGACACTGAACAAACATAATGTAAGAATTTACATTTATTTACAGTATGTTGTACGTTGAAACCATTTTGTAGATAAATATAAAATTATTCCCATGCTTTTCTGTTCAATTTTCAGTTTTCGGAGTACTCAAGAAGATATGGTGATCATGAACGCCATTTCTGTCTCAGAGCAATCGAGCTGTCGAGGCGCAATTTCTGGATCACAAAGCCGATCCAGCGCCAACAAAAGTCTTGCCCAGAGTCGTTCCCAGCTCAGAACCGAAGCATCCGGACCGCTACCTCAGCGGTCCACAAACACGCTCACAAACGCACACTACGTTAGCTCATCCTCCGCAGACGATTTCGGCAACACCTACGTCGGGAACTCAGAGAGGTCTCCTAAACCTCAGCCCAGCAGACAGGTGTCATTCAACAACAAGGTTCTGACTGCGATGATCAAGACGCCCAAAACTGTCCCATTAAAGGGCTATCAATCCCAGACTCGGGTATAGAAGGAAATGATAGTGACGTCACGTACTCTACGCCCTAGCAACAAATAAACATGGAGGTCACTGACGTTGTACACAAACTTTGTATTGCCTTTGGAGACGGAGTGTGTGGCAGAGCGGCATACAACATTTTGCATTTTGTTATCTGAGTGGGCATAGGTTTGAAGATCGACGGAGACTTGGACTAGTCCGTGTGATTTACCCACCATTTTGTCATGATGAAATACGATTATTAAGTGACAACGAGTAAGAATAATAATCAGTCTGAAGATTATAGTCAACAGTTATTTGTTCCTGTCGAGGTAGCCACTGCTACATGGCATGTGAAGAAGTTTTAAAAAATTGTAACATTTTTAATTCGTCTTTTATTTTTATCAATAAGAAAGATGAAAGAGAAACAGGGAGAGTGAGGGAGAGAGAGAAAGAGGGAAGAGGACAGGGGGAGAGAGAGGGAGAGAGATAGAGGGAGGAAGAGAGAACAAGGGAGGAAGAGAGAAAAAGGGAGGAAGAGAGAGAAAGAGAGAGAGAGAGAGGGAGAGAGAGAAGGAGAGAGAGGGAGAGAGAGAGAAGGAGAGAGAGGGAGAGAGAGAGAAGGAGAGAGAGGGTGGGAGAGAGCGATAGGGGGTGATAAAGGGCGAGAGTAAGACGATACGTTATAGAAGTCCTGAACACTGACTTGTGTCGTCGCAACTTGTGGGCAGTGGAGACCAATAGTTCGTTGCCACGTCACACAGACCTGTCAGCTATTGGTCTCCCCTGCCCACAGGTTGCGACGTTGCAGGTCAGTGTTAAGGTCTTCTTTAACAATTGGTCTGAGGGAGAGAGAGAGAGAGTGAGAGAGAGAGAGAAAGTGTGATAGAAAAAAAAATCTTTCAGGATATAGACGTCAATAAATTTAATTGTGAAAATATGCCTAAAAGAAATCACATATATCACAACACTGAATTTTTTAAAAATATTAATATTAATTTTTAATTTATTCTGACCTACACAACATAGATGAAGATAGAAGCTTTTAGTGCAGAAAGAAATGATTAAAAAAAAAACAACCTGGCGTGTAACTCAGTAGCACATCACTAAAGCTCAAATAGTTACCGATAGACGATAAAGAAACTTCATCGAAACATAGATACACTCTGACAAGAACTCTAAGCAGGGACAACCGATGTGCCCACTTCGTCTAACAGTGAGCAGACGACAGTCGAACAGTGAGCAGACGACAGTCTGACAGTGATCAAACGACAGTCTGACAGTGAGCAGACGACAGTCTAACAGTGAGCAGACGACAGTCTGACAGTGAGCAAACGACAGTCTAACAGTGAGCAGACGACAGTCTGACAGTGAGCAGACGACAGTCTAACAGTGAGCAGACGACAGTTAACAGTGAGCAAACGACAGCTAACAGTGAGCAGACGACAGTCGAACAGTGAGCAGACGACAGTCTAACAGTGAGCAGACGACAGTCGAACAGTGAGCAGACGACAGTCTAACAGTGAGCAGACGACAGTCTAACAGTGAGTCTGACACCCAGTTTTTACACGTTTTAAAATTGTAATTAAAATTTTAAAAAAAATCCTTTCCATCTGTCATCAATGCCAAGCCACTTTTGACAGATTGTTGACTTTATATTTAAAAAAAAAAAAAAAAAACAAGATATATAAAACATAATCTTTTGTTCTTTAAATTATTTCCTACTTTATACTCGAATGAGGATGGAACCCACGGCATTCGCATGAATAACGAGACGGTCTATGCATACTGCGGTGATAAAACATATGAGATCTTTTAGCGTACCATAAATGAATAAAAATTTGATTTGAATTTCAGACTACAAAAGAGCTCTACATTCCCACCCATGAAGAAAGTGTAGCCGATTAGTAAGAATTGTATTTGAAAATAGAGATGTGCGCTATTTTATTCTAAAAAACCTCATTCGATTGAACTTACTAAGGGCACACAACTGAAAGCACAAGTCTGACAGATCGTTTAGCTGCTTTTGTCTCCCTTTGGTGTCGCTGGTGTTTTTTGATTTTCATTACGACAACGGGAAGAGGGAGAAACAAAAAGGTGGTTTCTATACCAGCCCATGGGCGTATTTACTTGAACTGGAAGAGAGGAGGATACCAGACAGAAAGTGACTTGACAAAGAGACAAAATGGTGGTTTCTATACCAGCCCATGGGCGTATTTACTTGAACTGGAAGAGAGGAGGATACCTGACAGAAAGTGACTTGACAAACAGACAAAAAGGTGGTTTCTATACCAGCCCATGGGCGTATTTACTTGAACTGGAAGATAGGAGGATAGCAGACAGAAAGGGAATTGACAAAGAAACAAAAAAGGCTGAGAGATACGTATTTGAGAGAAAAAAATGGAAATCATTGCTCTGTCTGCGTTGATTTAAGCAAAATATGTAATATGTCAATTGATTGATCTTTTTTTTTAATTTTTTGTTATTGATTCTCATGCTTAGTCAGGTACAAAAAAATGATTGTTTAAACTTTAAAGTATCTATTTGATCCAATAATGAACGTGGAATAATATAATATTTCTCTGTCTAAAACATAACCGTTCAAATTTAGCCATTTCCTTGAATACTAAAAGATTAATTTCCTTTCTCGGTATCCACCAAAATAATTAATTACCAGTAATTGATACACTCATTTGTTTAAATTGATTCATGCCTTGTCTATACCAATGAATACTTGCCAAAAATGTTAACATAATCTCAAAATGGGTTTATTGCCATTTAACCAATTATTCAAAAAAAAAAAAAATGATAAAAGCTATGTTAAAATTTAATAAAAGCAGATTGCATATTTAATTTTAAAAAACTAAAGGTTCGCTTTCTGAATATCTTAATAACAGTTGCACCTTGTTTGAGCCAATAACATCCCATGACGAACTTTGTACAAGCGTTTTTAATGTTTGAAATCTGAACAGATGGACGCACTGCGTAGTACATTTAGCAGCTTAATTATGTATTTTTTTTTTATTTAGACTTCGAGTCCGAAGCTTAATGTGGAGTGCAGTATTTCCCGTGGTTACGCAGACCCAACTGTGACTTACATACTTTGCCACATCCAGCGCAGACAAACAATACAATCTCTTTAATTGTGTAAATAAATACCGGCAATGTCTTTGATTCGATTATTAAGAATGAGCGCAGTGTTTCACAGGACTATTCAAACCCAGTTGCAACCTTCATATTTTTTTCCTCATCTAATGCAGACAAAGCCGCTGTCCGCCGGCGGTCTATTTAAATTTTCTTTCCGTACTCTGTGCCTGTCTTCAACAAAGACTTTCCTCTGGGTCTCAAATGTGTGCTCCGCAGCCTTTGTGAGAGCTCTCTCTAATTGTCTCTTTCAGAGGGTCATCTGCTGCCAGCTATTGATCCTCTATGCCTAAATAGAGGCAGCATGCCTAAATAAATATAATGTACATATTTCTGAACCAACAGGCACAAATACTGAATGCGATTATAAAAAGTTTAACTCTAGATTAAATGTAAACATTAAAAGTAGAACATATAAGTTTCGTATTCTTATGGTTGATGTTACGAGATTTCGGTTATTAGTATTTTTACCTTTTGTCGTTTTATGTTTAAAAAGTAATTTGGTGTTATAATTAAGCTTAATTGATTTTCTAAACTTAAAAAAATATAGGCGTCAAGAGTTTATATAAAATGTTGAACCATTCGATTTGTTTTCTGTTTTGTATTGAATAAAATATTCAAGAAATTCTATGCAAGTCCTACATGTAGTTATCGATATATAGATCTAGATCTAGATCAAAAGTTAGAGTGTAGGATCTACTATTTTAGATCTAGCCTCTATATTCGAGTGTATAAGGTGTTGGTAAAAGAATTAGGTAATGTTTAGACTCGACATTTTTTGTGTGTTAGTGACAATTAATCTGAAGAGAATTTCGGACGTAATGTTACTGTAGACTTATTAATTAGTCGCAAGCCATTGTGATTGTCTACATTTAAAACAAGAGTACAAATTTTGTTAGATTGTCTTTTTCATTTTAATGGCTCTTTTGGTCACGGAAGAAAATATATGAGCCTAGATAAAGCACTGTTGTCAGTTTCTTCTTGAGTCGGGACAGAATCGCATCTTATCTTATAGATCTCAGACGTTACTTTAGACTTTAAAAATGAAGATAATTACGTCAGAAGCTTTAAATGTGTCTAAATAGATGTGTTAATAAGTGACTAAACTTGCTGATTTTGGAGCGGCAAACTTTGAAACTTTGCCAAAGTCAAATCAGTGTTTCTCAAAATGTGGTCCGCGGACTCCCAAGGTCCACGAGATGACCGTAGGGAATCCGCAGAGAGATGAAAATTGTATACAATTAAAATAAATCATTCTCTACAACTTTACGGACCTGGTTATATGTCTATTATAATTTGTCTACTATGTACTATTAAATGATGATTTTTTTTTAGCGTACCAAGGATTTGAATATTTAAACTTTAAAACTAAATGAAACATGACGGCCTAGACATAGATTTGAAAACATTCTTAATTTCAATATTCCCGATTGGGTGTTGAAATCTTTTGTGTATGGATAATCAGATTTCAAACATGGATAAATCCACAACGTTTCCGCAATGTGGATTATTTTAAAGAAATTGTTTATTGCTTTCCCATCCTTATATTGGGAAGAATAGAGATTTATTGTCGTTATGAACCTCCTCATCAATCAAAGAAATTGACTAAATCTTGTTGCTCGTCTCACGAGATTTGCAGGCACTATTCCTAAACATTGAGCCGGACTTAAAACACTCAGAAAATCTCACAATATTTTTTCACTTAGGTTTCGTAGTCACGTTTTGACTATATGCAAAGGGTCCCCGAGTTAAAAAATGTTTGAGGACCTCTGATGTAAAGCATTTGTTCTCGGTGATGGCTTTAACAGCACGCACAGTTGTGTTTCCATTCCGTCCTACCTATTTTTTCTCTCATACTTTCATTGATGTCTGTAATCCTCAGCACCTTTATTAAAACGTTTGCTGATATTAGCAAAATAAATAATACAGTGAAATTTACCAATCCGTAGAATATACAATTAAAAGTAAAATATGCACATTTATGTTTAATTAGTTTGTTTGACAAACATTCTGTTGTGGTATACTTTTATCTTGACCCAGTGGGAATTCACTACAAAATGCCTAATTGACCTACAGATGTGTGCCTACATCATTGCGCTATATATTCTGACTCAAATTATGGACAGTGAAGGTACGTTACATCAACACAGGGCCGGAGTTAGTTATGTGGATGCCCTGGGTCAGAATTTATGTGGAGGACCCTACATTTTTATTTTAAAGCTTTAATAAAAATCCACTTGTTAACAAAAATAACAATAATGTAGAACGATACCATATTATAAAAGAAAATTCTTTAAAGGTTAAATTTAAGTTCTCTTCGTTTAAAAAAATAAAGTTGTTTGATATGCATATTTTTTTTACCTTTACCTATTCCTTAGTCCTTAGGTTTCGTTGTGCTGCGAGCGTGTCTAAAACCCGCTTGCTCTTCTGATATAATGTTGTCTGCTGTTGGTTTTAGCCGATTTAATATAATGTTTAACAGTACTTTGTTGGGATGGCTTATAAGGCTGATGGTGCAGTAGTTTTAACAGAGTTGTAAATTGCCTTTCTTTGGAACAGGGAAGTGGGAAGCGTGGTCGAGAGGCTAAGTGCGCTTGAACTTGGCTTGGCTTGGCTACCTATGAAGGAGGCTCGAGGTTCGACACCCGACTTGACTCAGAGTTGTCTTTACTGAGCGCCTGAAGGCAGCACGGAAAAACCTTCTCCTAGATACCCCCCCCCCCCCCAAACTGGTCCACACATGAGATTGGACCAAAGCGCTCTGAGCATGCTATAAGCGTGAAAGTAGCACTATATGAAAGCCATAATTTATTAAAGAGTGATTGGGTACAGGGTTTGGGCCATTCTCCTGACAGACAGATCTTGTTGCAAAGCGTACAAATGGCGTTTATCTTGGTTTCTCCTCCCGCCTGTAGAAGTTCACCAGGAATGTTATCAACTCCAGGTGATTTCCCTTTTTTCAGGGCTTTTACTGCTGATGCCAGGGTAGAATTGGATAATCGTCTATGTTGGATATTGCTGGGACATTTAGTATCTCTGTATCTCCTGAGATTTCAAAGTTATACAAATCTGGACTTTTCCTCAGCTAAGCATATTTTAGTAAAACCAAATTAAAATTTTTAGGGTTTATGCAATGTATTTAGTTTATCCAAAGTATTTTACGAGCGCACTTTAAGCGGACTCTTAACACAATAAAACCTTGTGACGTGCCTGTGACGTGGCTATTACTCCTGCTTCTTTATGAATTGTGAACATATAATATTTACATAAAATTTTTACAAAATTGTTAAATTTTTACTACTATTTTAACTATGAATAGACCTTGTTTTTAATGATTTAACTGTATAGAATTTAGCCCTTGTTATATAAATGGAGAGTGATCCTTCAAGGATTACGGCAGGACAAGGCCTAAATTGTGCCGATGTGCCTAAACTCAAACTTAAACCCAAACTTATCTATCTATCTATCTAACTATCTATCTATCTATCTATCTATCTATCTATCTATCTATCTATCTATCTATCTATCTATCTATCTATCTATCTATTTATTTATATGATATCCCATTTATCTATCTATCTATATCTGTTTGTATCTACCTATTTGTGCATCTATTTTTTTTTTCAAATTCATTATTTGGTCCTTGTTCGGAGAATTGACAAGCTCGTTTTTTAAACTTAAAGCTTTGGTTTTTAACAACTCTTGAAATGCACAAGGATACAAATCTTGGACATCAGTTTTAAAGATCCTAAATACCAACCTATTTAGTTCCACCTTTTAAATTATTTAAATTAGCTACAAATTATATCAATAAAACAAACGAACACATAATATGTTTATTGATGATGTACCTCTGTGACATTAGTATGGTTATTATTTTTAATATGCTACTTTTCAAAGTAACTATCTGTATGGTTCAGAAAAAACAACAACATAGAAATAATGGATAGGTGGCTGAGTGGTAAAGCGCTCAGCTTCTGTAGCTGGGGTCATGGGTTCGATATTAGTGAAGACTGGGATTTTAAATTTCGGGATGTTTAGTGCGCCCCAAACCAGCTCTAATGGGTACCTAACATTAGTTGCGGAAAACTAAAGGCGGTTGGTTGTTTGGGCTGGCCACATGACACCCTCGTTAACCGTAGGCCACATAAACAGATGACCTTTACATCATCTGCCCCTAAAGACCACAAGGTCTGAAAAGGGACTTTATTTGGTGGATCCTCTCAAGTGGGGGTTCGGATGGATTAAAAAATTCCCCACCTCCCCTTACCCTAGCTCTGGGTCTAGTAGATTCATACAGCCACTTAACCAGGGTGGTTTTTTTTTTTCATCGGTCGAGAGATCGGGGTAGAAAAGAAATGTTCCATTTTTTTGTTCAATTCTGTCATTTATGATTTATTAAGAGTAAAATATTTCCTTTTACGAAACAGTCATGAAGGAGGAATAGTCTTTACAAATATATATATATATATATATATATATATATATATATATATATATAATACAGGGGCGTCCCTAAGAATTTTCCATCCTTTGGGGGCCTGGTAGGCTTGACCTTTTTGAGGGCTCCTGCATTTTGCGTAATATTTAATTGTTATGTTAAAAACACTCATGTGGGGACCCCCTCAATTGGGGGCCCGGGGCATTTTTATATTCTCCCACCTCCTCCCCCCACCCTAGCTTTGCCACTGATATTTTACTTATTTAATTTTACGTCATGTTGCCAGACTCCCTGTATAGAATGAAATTTAAAGGTGACGCCGTCTGTCTTGCATTCAGGGTCGGCCTATGGGTAATTAAATCTACTGCTTAGGGCTCCCCCAAAAAATATTTAGCACTAATCTATGGTAATATCTGGACTTATAAAGGGTCCCTAGGAGGGCCCCATATCTCAAAATGATTAGGGCCTATTAAAGTGGAAATATGGCACTACTGGCTATGGGTGCATACGACAGATCCGCCTACAAGCTCATACCATGATGTGTCAGCTTGTATTTGATTATCATTTTGGTTTTAGATTTACATAAATAAGTCTTCAGCAGGCCATGTTACATAATACTAAATTTCTGAATACAACTTTTTAAACGTTCTATGTTAAAATATTTTTTTAGAAAAAAAAAAAAAGCTTATATAAAGTAAAAGGTAGACAACCGTCCAATCGTTGCAATATTGCCATGTTTATCTACCCTTTTCTATTTAAGTCAAAATTAATTCATTACCACTCAATTATTAATTAATGGGATAAGTTTTTGATTGATTCGTGCATTTTGCAAACTTTAATCTTAATTCTAGAATGTAGTGGCATAGCTAGGAATTTGCCATCATTTGGGGGCTCAGGGGGCTGGACCTCTTTTTTTGGGGGGAGGGGGGCTGCATTTTGCATAACATTTAATATTTATTGAATAAAAAAACCCACTTCTCCCCCTCCCTACCCCAACCTTAGCTACGCCTCAGCGAGAATGGGAAGTGGGTCGAATAAAAAAAACGTATACATGAATCCAATTAGACAGACAGACAGACAGAGTGCTTTTTTTTTCCCAGCTTGTGGACCTTATCAGTACGGTCCTGGGTCTCAGGGAAACTGTAGTATACGATGTAATGGTGAGAAATGTCTGGATCCAGTTACTGGAGAATGTCCAGGTACGTTGCAGACCTTCTACACCAGTGGTTCCCAAACCTTTTCACTTAACGAAACACTTCGCACATTCTGAGTATTTAGCGGAATACTTTTAGAGATAAGAATTCACATGTTGGCCTACTAGTTAATTGTTCCACTAGTTTCTGGAACACCTATTTAAGTCTCGAAGAGCATTGGGGTACCCCGGAACAGTTTAGGAAATACTGTTCTACCTTTTATAAAGTTAATGTCTATTGTAATGGAAGTGTCGTCAGATTAAGGGTGAGTTTCACATTTCACGTGACCACGCAAATCCATTTGGGTTCCAAAAATAATTAAACTTTCTCTCTCAGTTTGAGTCTAAAGGCCAATCACTTAAATGTTTATAGTCTGAATAGATGTATACGTTCGCTTATTTCATTTGTGTATATTATAGAATATTATTTATTTTTATTAATTTAATTAGATCTGTTATTTTTCCACTTAATGATAGAAAGTACAGGTAAGATTCTTTTATTGTGAATCAGACTAAAATACATTTTTAGTTTGAGCTGTTAAAATCAAATATGATTTTGCCATGAGAATAATGCTGAAACTGGCATAGTAGTCAAACATTGTCGTCTGGCTAATTTTAGATCCACAAATTCTTGTACATTTCGTTTGTACATCTACTGATCTAGACTCTAATTTTGAATATTAATTTCAAAGATGAATGAAGGTAGTACATTCTAAATATATATCTTGTTAAAGATATATTTGACATTTTGTATGGACATATTTATTTCATATGGTTAAATAGAACCATAATTTGTGGATTAGATCTAGATCTATCTAATCTAGACTCTACACTGACTACACACTTCAGACTTTAGTCATATCAAATTTGAAATTGGTCATAGTTATTCATACTCATAGTCATAGTGCTCTTGGTAACTCTGGATCTAAATGGTACCATTATATATACTATAATATACTAGATTTAAATTTGTGTGACCTTAATATACAGATCTGAATATAACTCAGACTAGATTTACTCATTTACTGAATCTATAGAGACATAACACTTAAAACTTGTATAAATTTGTGAAAAAAACTTAAATATAAAATAAGTTTAAAGTATAGCCATAACCAATATAGGCTAAGTAAAAAATATATATAAATTTGGGTGAAAATATAATACAATGGCTACATCCTCATATGTGGCCCTTAAGGAGGTTAAGGAAGCAGCTATGCAGGATGGAAAGGCCATGGAGTTAAAAGGAAAGGACTTGGCAGCTTATGTACAGCAAGTTGTGAGGGAAGAAATGGAACGTCAAGATAAAATAAGAAAGGAAAAAGAAGAGATAGAGAGACAGAAAGAAGAAAAAAGACAAGAGATAGAGAGACTAGAAGAACGTCAAAGACAAGAGATAGAGAGACAAGATAGGATCAGAAAGGAAGAATATGAGAAGCAAAAAGAGGTCCAAGAAAGGCAAGACAAAGAGAGAGAAAAAACCAGAGAGCATGAGGCTAAAATGGAGAAGATGAGATTGGATGCAGCACAAGCCAGAGCTCAAACTGCACAGACAATTAAAGGAAATAACACAAATAATTGAAATAATGCTACCACACTAAGAAACAACCCTAATTCGCAAACATGGCTAAAGAGGAAGATACAAAGTTTTGATGAACAGAAGGATGACATTGGTGATTTTCTGAAAAGATATGAGGCAAAAATGTCTACATTTAATATGCCAGAGGAAGAATGGTCTGAAATACTGATAGACTTTGTCCATGGTCAGGCTCTAACAATATGCCAAAATCATGACCATCATATTGATGATAGCTATCAAGTCTTGAAAAGAGAGTTTTTGAATGCCTATGGTCATAATGCTACAACTTTCAGAAAGAAATACTTTGACAATATACCATCATTAGAAATAGAACCTCAAACTACCATTAATATGGAGAAAGATTTTTTCAATAAATGGGTAAAGTTAGAAAAAGTGGGAAATTCTTATGAGGGATTACAAAATTTCATTCTGTTAGATAACTTTATTAACAAGTGTGATCCCCAACTTCAGTCATTCATTAAAGAGAGAAATCCAAAATGTTTAGATGAAGTAACAGAAATAATGAGAATTTATAAAAATGCTTATCCAACTAATCCATTCTCTACTAAAGATAAGAATAAGGTAGACTTAATAGGATTCACAAGTGAGAAAAAAGTCAGAAGAACTGATAGATATTCTAGAGAAACTGAAGATAGGTTTGAAAATAGAAATAGAGATAGAAATGGAAGATCAAAATCTAGGGATAATCATTCTGAAGAAATAACTTGTTTCAATTGCCATAAGAAAGGTCACATAGCTTCCCATTGTAAAAAACCAACTGGAATCAAACAAGTAGAGTTTACTATACTAATGAAAACCAAGATAGGAATTATAGTGATGAGGATAGTGAAATTGAGCAACTAAATTATGGTAACAATATAGAAGAAATTAATTTGATTGAGGGAAAGAGAAATACTTTTAAACTATTTAAAGGTCTAGTAAATGAAAAATCTATAAATTTTATCAGGGACACAGCATGCACAACAATTCATTCAAAATTTGTAGAACCATGGTGTTATTTAGGTTACATGAAAAAGGTTAGATTGTTAGATGGCAGTATTGAGAAATTTAAGGCTTGTAGAATTTTTATCAAGACACCATTTTTCACTGGTTACTGTAATGCTGTAGCAATACCTAGTTTGACACAGGATATGTTATTGGGTGACATTAGAGGAATTAGGTCTTGTACCATAAGAGACATTGACAGATGGCAAAACAAATATGAACATTTATTGAACAGAAATGTGTTCAACAGAAATACTAGACAATACAATAGACCTATGAATAACTCAATACAATAGAAGAAACATGACTTGTTATAATTGTCATTAACAAGGACATTTTGCTAGAGAATGTTGGAGTAGGTCACATACCAATCAGAAGATTGCGAGTTCTTATGGTGGTAAAAATAATGAAAGAATTAACCAAAGTAGAAACAAATAGAATGACTATAGATCAAATGGGTACAGAACTTATGATAACCAAAATGACAGGACAAGATATGTAAAATAAATAAGTATTCTGAATATGGAATCGTGATCAGGTTTAAACTTGTCTATTAAAGTTTATTTATGTATTGAGAAATAATATGAGACAAATGAATTTTAAATGGAAGTATAATGTTGATTGATCAAGTATAGGACTATAATGATAATGAGTAAATTCTATGATGTGACATTCCATAGAATAGTAATGATATGTTTGAAACTTTTACAGTTATAAAACTAAGGTGAAAGTACCTTTTGTACTTTATTGACATATGGATATTGATTATTGATTGATAATTTTAAATTGGTTATATGCTGTCTAGATTGACATGAGGAACTGATACTTGTAAATACTATGTATATAGTACATTGCTGTTTGATATTATATGATATTATTAATTAACATGGCACAATTTACATGTTAGTTGAAAAGGGAGATAAGTAAATTAGATCGTTAAGCATTTGAAAGTAAGTACGGTTATATTTTTTGTGAATCATTTCATATATCATTGACAAAAGTTAGGTCAATGGAAAAGGGTGAGTATAAAAGAAAAATGGACAAAAACCGTATAAAAGGGTGGTAAGAAAAAAAATTATTAAATGTGGAGATAAAATTTATAATTTGTTTTTGAAATATTATATTTTGTCAGATTACTGCCAGAGGAGAACATTTGTGAGAGGTGATGCTGTATGTGCCCATGAGATGCCACATTTCCATGATGAACTGTTTATTAAATGAAGATAACTTTGGAAGTCTACACGGTGTTTTGATATGAACATTGGCATGAACATCATGAACTGTCAAGGCAAGATGAAGATTTTAGGATGCCTTATTCTATGTTTGTTGTCTTTTCCCATAAAATGCAAATGCTCTTGTAAGACTTGACAGTAGTAGAAAAATATTGACATTTTTTTTTTTCAAGGGGGGGAGGAATCTGTTAGACACCTTGTTTATAGATTAGTTATTTAGCGACGCACCATAGAAGACGTATATTGAACGTGACTAGTGACGTTTGGGATATTTTGTGTTAGAGACCGAAAAATCAGTTAGCGATAGAATCCTAGAGGGTAAAGACGTGTTTAGTTTGACAGACTTTTACTGTGGCCTTTTCTTAGAATAAATATATGATAAATTGTTCATCAGTTTTGACCACATCTCTTTACTCGTTAAATCGATCGTTTTGTTTATTCTGTATTGTTGATCAACTACACTGAATACACCCGAACAATAAAACTCAAACGCTTGCAGAGTAATTGGTTGAAATTCAACAGTCATCTAGAGTTAACATCAAGACAGCCAGAACAAGTACATCACAGTGTATAACAGACATATAGTATTCTTTTTAAATTATTTCAGATTTCTTATATTTATAAAGGTATTATGCCAGCATTTACACTACTTACAAACAGTGGAGTCACTGGGGGTCGGTATCACCTGGTGTGGATTGCAACCCCTGCATCACCTCCGCCCCCAGTGACGCCACTACTTACAAATATATTTTCTTCCGCCGATTCTATATCTAGCCTCGCCTTGGTGTTCCTAATTCAATTTATGAACTGCAGGAACATCAAGTAAACTCTTTTTATAGTCTTAAGACTTATTATTGAGATCTAAGAATCAACAGTTAGGCCTATATAGATCTTAAAGCATTAGAATAACCAACTCTATAAAAAAAAATCTTAATCCACACCCTCTCTTGACCATAAAGTAAATAGACTGTATCCAACTGATTTTAACAACCTGGCCAGATAGACACATGTACACATGTAGGCCTATACGGTGTACTGAGTGTGCAGTCCATAATGACAAGACCACCCTGTTTTTTTCCTTTGCGCGGTTAACGGTTACACAATAGTGTATTTTTAGTGGTCAGACAAAAAATAGCACATCGGCATGGTTAGTCAAGCATGTATTTTACACTTTGAAATAGTTGTACGGTCAAATGTTTCTTACAACTCCAACAATTTCGTTTCTATTTCATTGGTTACTACATCTAACTTTTAAACTCTAATTCAATGTAATGTAATGAGATTTTAAACTTTACCGGTATAAGAAATTAAAAGTATCCGTTATATAATAAGTTAATATAATTAAAAAAAAAAGAGTTACCGTTCTTTTCTAAAGGTTTTAATTCAAGGCTAAAATACAAGCACATATATTTATTTAGACATCTTTTTCAAAAAAAAAATAAATTATTGTACAGTAACGTTTATGTAAGAAACATATTACTTATTACTGAATAAGTAAATAAGTATGGATAAATATTTCTATGTCAACCCCGCCACACCCCTCTCCAAAAAAAAGTTTGTTATAGTTTAATTAATTTTTTTTTAGTTTAGTTTAACTATCTTTTTTTGTTGATAACTAGTTTTAGTTTAACTTGTAAAAGTGAGTTTACTTCACATCACTAATGAAGTTGTTTGTTTGCTTTCTCAGAGCCCGAAACATCACATCTGAGGATGCTCCTGATATTATTGCCGATTCTACCAGGCTGTGTAATTCTCTATCTATTTATCATGAGGTATGTTAGGACTCTTTTAAAGCATGTAACTGCAATGTCGATCTTAGTCTGAGAAACATTACCAATAAAAATACTTGATATATATATCTCACTAATGTAGAAGTTATTTCCATACAAACATTAATTACCTGTAATTAATTGACTGCCGTGTTGTCGCGCAGATAGCCCGCGGGTTATACAATGTTTTCAAAGCAGATGACAGCTGTAATGGGCTTTTTTAAAGTTGGTGATTATAAAGTATATATGTTACTAAGGACTTACCGGTTGGTCTTAATCAGGGCCGGCCTTACAACACAGCATCCTATCCTATGCGGCCCCACTTGGCCCCGCACTTTTATAGGCCCCGCGCTAATTCTAGGTGTAAATTATTAAATTGAGTTATTATAGCTTATAATTTCAGGGTTCCCGGGTCTCCTGCATTTTCAGGCGCTCCTGGAAATTTTCTGAAATCGCAAAATATAAAATAGTCCTGGAAATCTCCTGAAATTATTTAAATCTCCTAAAAACTCGTAAAAATGTCCTTAAAAATAGACAAAACTATACTTTTAAGGTGTCATTTAATATGGTAAGCGCCAATCCTACACGCGATTAAAAAAAAGGCATTGTCAGCTTTCATTTAAGAAAAATGTAATGCAAAGACTAATTTATTTTCTAATACAAAATCTTAATTTTCACATATTATCCATATCTCTACCCTGACTGGGCTGCGCGCAATCCCTTTCGCATAGGGCCGCGCGCAATCCATTTCGCATAGGGCCGCGCGCAATCCATTTCGCATAGGGCCCCGCAATTGTTAGGGCCGGCTTCCATAGGGACATTATACCCTCTATAGTTCGCTCTGTACAGTGTTGCACTCTGGAACACGATCGCGTTTCGAGGGACAGACGTCTGATGGGCAACAACTTTTATTGACCGGCACTTCACTGCATGTCACGCTTTGCACAAGCGGGGGTATAGAAGGGTGCGGGTTGTACGATTTTGTTTTTGCTTATTTTGTATATGCGCGGGGTATACATGGTGCTGGTTATAATTCTGTTTACGGATTCATATTTCTTAGGTTCTATAAATGTTTCAAGTTTTAACTTAATCCTAGAAAGTGGGTGTGGCGTGATGAAAGTTTTTACCAGAAAGACAGACAGTGACCTAAAATAAGCTTTGTAAAAATATAATGAGAATCATAAACGAGCTATCAATGTTGATCTGTAGCTAGTGTACAGCTTGGCGACCTCTCAAGGAGGCTCGATCTCAAAACACGACTCGAGCTGAATTGTGTTTTGCTAAGCGCCTATAGACAGCAAGGAAACCTTCTTCCAAAAAAAAAAAAACCATCACCCCCACTGGTTTACAACAGAAACTGGTCCATAACTCATAGAGCATCCTGTACAATGAACGAATGTGCTGTGGGAAAGTATTCAAAATTAACAACACGCAGTAGATAATACCTTTTAGGAGGCTCAGTGGCTGAGCAGTAAGGAGCTTTGCTTCAAAGCCGGAGGTCCCGTGTACGAATCCTGGTGAATACTGTTGTTTTTTTTTTATTTCGGGATCTTTGGGCGCCTCTGAGTCCACCCAGCTCTAATGGGTACCTGACATTAGTTGGGGAAAAGTAAAGGAGCTTGGTCGTTGTGCAAGCCACATGATACAATCGTTTACCTTTACATCTAGGTCTGAACGGGGGAACTTTTACTAGATATATCTATAGACATTTCAGCTTCTCCGGAAATGTTTCTTATTTTTTATGTTATGTTTGTCTCCTCAGATATAATTATAGTGGGAAGCGTGGTCGAGAGGCTTGGCTTGGCTACATAGAAGGTGGCTCGAGGTTCGACACCCGACTCGGGCAGAGATGCATTTACTGAGCGCCCAAAGGCAGCACGGAAACCAACTCCTAGTTACCCCCCTGCCCCCCCCCCCCCCCCCCAACTGGTCCACGAACGAGATTGAACCAAAAGTGCTTTGAGCATGCTAATAAGCATGAAAGTAGCGCTATATAAAAGCTATAATACTAATAATATAGTTTCAGAGCATGATAATTTGTCAGCAGACTAGCATTGGCTCTAAATGCGTAAAGATTCAATTTTTATTCCATGCAATGCTTAGTCTAGTTCGTTCAGTGGACAGTGCTAGATGACCTACACGTAGTGTACCTGATAACTGGAGCGTGTCCACTCTCTCTGGGTGTTCCGAAAGAGGCTGGTGTTGCTTAAGGTCTGAATCATGTTCGCCTTTGTCCGGTGTAGACATCTTGGAGATGGACTGAGTGCTGGAATACACGGGCTTAAAGCACTAATCTTGAGTACAGTACCAAGAGGAGCTTAGACCTAATTCTAAATTTAACGTAATGATAAGTGTCAAGCATGTTTACATTTCTAGAAACAACAGTAAACTTACATCAGAGCTAAAAATAACCATGGGGTTTAAAAATTAGCAGAGATTGTTTTGTTTTTTTTTCCTATTGGAAAAGGTCTTTTTTAGACAGTAAATAAATACAAGGGGAGACAATAAACAGGGTCAGTCAAGCGCTCAAAGAGTTATATTAAAACTCGCATAATAACTTCTTACTTTTAGATCAGCGGTTCTCAACCTTTTAGGTTCGGCCCCAAGGGGGTCGCGATCCACAGGTTGAGAACCCTGTCTTAGATCCTTTGTTACGACAGGCGTAATTGGTGGCGAGCTGTAAAACTAAAAAAAAAATGATCTCCGCCAATGTCTACAGCCCCTCACCAGCTTATTTCCACTGCCCTGAGGTCCTCCATGAAGGTTCAGCTCCAGTTTGAATAAGTTTTTCCTTCCTTGAGTTTAACTCGTATCAACACTTCCTCCTTACCTCTTCCGATGCTCGGCCACAAAAAAAAACAACACACAAAAAAAAAACGCATTTTATTTGTTGGTGTTTTTTTGTTTTTGTATTCACAGACAAAAGAACGCTAGTCAAGAACATGACAGATCAGGGTTCTCCATTAATTTATCCAAATCAAAGTCAAGTCTGCTTGGTCAGTCAAGTCAAATCGGTCTAGCAGAAGTGTGACAGAAAGCACTGGAACTGTAGTTTGAATGCCGCTTTGGCCAATAAATCAAATCTTGTTTGAATTTGACGGAAGCCTTAATGACAAGCAGGGAACTGCAGCTGAAACGTTAAAGAAGTGAATCAATCTATCACAGCGGCTCTAAACCTTTTAAGCTCGGCGACCCCTTTTTACAACCCCCCACTCTGACGCGATCCCCCCTTGACACACACATACAGCAATAGAAGAGTAGGCAATAACAATTCATATTTTTCGATGGACTTCAGCGACCCCGGGCAAATGGTCTATCGACCCCCAAGGGGGTCGCGACCCACAGGCTGAGAACCCCTGATCTATCAAGTCAAAATCTAACATATAGGCCGAAAAATTCTGTTCAAACCTCGCAGCAGCCAAGAGATCAAATCTTGTCATGTGAATGCTGCTGTTTTGTTTTTATTTGAAATTACAACAAATTTCCAGAAGGTGAAATAAACCAGTGTTAATTCTAACTCTTACTTTAACTCTTAGTTCAACCCTTAGTCTTAACTCTTTAGTTCAACTCTTATTCTTAATTCGTATTTAACTCTTGGTCTTCAATCTTATCTTAACTCTTAGTCTAAACTCTTGCGTAAATGTAGCTGGAATCTTAATGACGACATTGGATTTTCTGTTTAAATCTTACAGTAGCAAATAAATATGTCATATCAAAATCAAAATAATGTGCCCCTGAAATGACGTAGCTAGGGTGGGGAAAGAAGGAGTCCAAATCCCCCCCGGGCCCTCACTTGAGAGGGCCTCCAAATGAGTGTCCGAAATGTGTTTTTACATTAAATATAACGCCATTATATCATGTCATGATGTCAAGTGTCAAAATTCAGGGCCCCCTAAAGAGGTCAAGCCTCCACCCCCGGGCCCCCAAATCCTTAGTTACGCCTCTGTGTCCCTGAATGGACGGGAAATTCCGTTTGAACCTGCCAGCAACCAACAAATTTAGTTTCAAATTTCAGTTCAGAAAGTCATAAGATGGTCTGAGTGTGAACGTTGAGTGGAACATGTAGCTTGAGACATTGCAACAATAACAAATGTTGTGCTTTGTAACCTAGATAGGTTCAATTCAAGCTCATCAATTTTCTTAAATCTAAATGTTAAAAACCAAACAAGTAAAAAAAAAACAACAAAATATTGATTTCTGGTTTACCTAATTGAGCATGTTTAATTATTATGCATGTCAGTTTCCAATCGCTTTACAACCATCTTCGCCGATAAAGTTCCCCTTTCAGACCTTGTGATCTATAGGGAAGATGATGTAAAGGTCATCTGTTTTTGTGGCCCACGGTTAACGAGGGTGTCCTGAAGCCTGCACAACGATTAACCGTCTTTGCTTTGCCCTAATTATTTAAAGGTACCAATTAGAGCTGAGTGGACTCAGAGGCGTTCAAAGATCCCGAAATTAAAAATCCCAGTCCTTACTTGGAACCGGCAGTTCGGAAACCAAGCACCTTACCGCTTAGCCACCGCACCTCCTTGCCGATAGATTGCAAGGTCTGAAAAGGTTGACCTCTCTTTACTTGCCTAACTTTATTTTGTAATGTTTATGCCGCGACATTTCAAAACTCGTGGTGACGGTCAGTGCCGTAGTCAAACTAGAAAAAGCCCTAAGCTAATTCATATATGGGGATCTTTTATAAGCCCATATATTATAGGCCAGTGCTAATTTTTTCTTGGGGTCGTTATCTATAACTTGTTTTGCCTATAGGTCAGCCCGCCCTTACTAATATTCAATGAGACCCCAACATTTGATATTTTTATTCATACTGGGCAAACCAGTCTGTAATCAAGTAAATATCATATAAGAATTAAATTCTGTACTAATAGTGACACACTTCCGCCAGTGTTAAAACAAAAAAAAAAAACAATGGATCTTTTTTTACTTTGTTCAATCTGCTGTTGATTCCTCCACTTACAGGGTAAGCATGTACACTTGAATGCTTTACGCTTGATAAATAATAGAAATTCTTAGATTATGCAGAAAAGATAGCACTGCCATATATATATATATATATATATATATAATATATATAATATATATATATATATATATAAATAACACATTGGACTTGTGATAGAGTGGTCTACAAAATAACCACAAAATCACACAAGTAAAAGTGTAATAAAATGTTATTCCTTTCATTATACGTTGAATGTTCTTTGGTCTTTTTCAATCTTGCTATAATTTTTTTTGGCTTAATACAATCATTCATTGATTGTTTAGTTTTTTGTTCTTTTTGTTTAAATTAATGACATATATTTCTATAGGTTCAATTTTTAGTTCCAAATATACTTTTTTCTTTTTATGCAAAGCTTATATCAACTCAGTCTGTCTGTCTGTCTGTATGAAGGTTTCTTTTACACGTTTTTTTCTCCCACTTCCCATTCTAGGTCCAAATTTAAACCGTGACACTAGTTAAACTTTTTGTCTCCTAATCGACGATACCATCGTTGATTTGACCTCATTAAATTAAAATAATGTTTAATTTTATCAACTATACCTTTGTGTTATATAAAAAGAGCATGCACTCCCCTTTGATTTTAAGGAACAGAACACAACACGAGCTTTCTCTTCTAGAACCAGTTAGAGATCTGAAAGAACTTTAACATTTATCTTTTTGTTGGTCGTCAAGTTATAACTTACGAGGGTGAGATAGAAAGTGGGATGTCAAACCACGGTTTATTGTAGCGCCCATTTAATTGCTACGCCTATGGACAAAAAGATACACTCCATGAAAATGTATTCCCCTTTAATAATATGTCTACAACGACAACGTGTCTACTTTTGGGCGCAGATGATGATTGTACTATAAAATATGTTTGTTTGATCTGTTTTTTAATGAAAGTTGGTGTTCACCTTGACCTTGACCTGCCACTTAATCAATTAAGCCGTTCGGGCACAACACATGTGACGTCTGTCTCTTTCAATTCCTCTCTGTCTTTCGCCAGGAGTAGTCTCCAGACAGGTTCGTCCATTCCTTAATGATGTCCCTCCCTTCACTGCTTTTTCCTGCCTCTCCTTCTTTTTCCTGGTTTTGTTCCCTGCAGCGAGCCCTAAACATCTTTCTATACGCCGTACAGTCTTAGCATTCGTTTTTACAGTACACATATGGTCTTCATAGGTCCCTAAGTTCTTATTGGGGATGCAGTGGATGATTGGTTAAAAGCTTTGCTTCCGAACGTGGGGTCCTGGGTTCAAATCTCGGTGAAGACTGGGATAATGAATTTCGGGATTTTGAGGGCGTCCAACGAACTCTAATGGGCACCTGACTTTAGTTGGTGAAAGTAAAAGCGATTGGTCGTTGTGCTGGCAATATAACACCCTGCTCGTTAACCGTTGGCAAAAGAAACATATGACCTTAACATCATCTGCCCTATGTATTGTTATTTCTAAAAAGAAGAATTTACTTTTTGAAATCTCTTATTCGTTGCATTTGGTTAGCTTTAGGTATTTTGCATGGGGATACAGATTATTATATATATCAGGAACTTAAAAAAAAGAAAAAAGAAACCAGTCTGAGGGTAACGGTTGTTTTAGGTAAGCCTGATGCATCCGAAAGAAGATTGATGAGGCCTATGCCAATACCCTTCACACCAGAGAGATGACTATGCGGCACTGCTATATCGCGATATAGATTCGTTATTAGAGTGTCGTCCTATATTGCGATATCAGGGGCGGACTGAGTATCAAAATCGGCCCGGGCATTACCATATAAAACGGCCCACAAATGGCATGCCATATATTTTCGGTGTGGGGGGATTTTTACCCCACTCCGCAAATGTATATATATAATAATATATATATATATATATATATATAAAAATATATATATATATATATATATATTGGTGTGTGTGTATATGCAATTAATCTTCATTACATTCTGATCTTTTCATTCTTTCAAACGTTTTTTTCTACCCTAGAATACTCTCTTCCTATAATTAGTGGAAAGACAGTACACACCTCCAAAGGGCAGCTAGGAAGGCCGGAATAGCGCTGTGAGCCCCCCCCCCCCCCCCAGTGGGGTACGGGTCGAAGCCTCGGAACCAAGCATAATTTCCGTTATTTTAAGCTTTATAAACTGAGGTATTTACAGTGCAATTATCCTGATACTCTTCCGCTACAAAAATTCAAAAACCAAATCTGCTATTCAATGGAGTCCAGCGGCTGGTAGAAAATGTTAAAATGCTTTAGCTTTTGTATTGGAGGGGGAAGGGAAACCACAAAAAGTCTTTTAGCTACGCTCATGAAATTTGGTGACTGTAGTTTGCTTAAGTTTGCTGCACTGGGGCAGTAAGTAAAGTTTCCTTTTCAGATAATGAGGTCTGAGACAACTGATGGTTTGAAGACCCTCCCCTCCCGGCTACGACCATGTGTTATATTATAGGTGTAAGCCTAATTCTCTACAAACTATATAAAGTCTGATAACGCATCGAAAACTGGATGTATGCATTCGTAGGATTACATAATGTATTTTATTTATACATGTATGTAGTCTGAAAACTATAAACAATACAATGGCAGCCTAATGAGCTAGAAGCTTTTTTGGTATTACTTATAGATTACAGACGTTTCTTCAAAAAATAAGATAGTTACGTCTTACGCATTTCATGTGTCAATCTAGTCATGCATGTTGATCTGTGACTTAAACTATGCTAAATCCTTGGTTTTCCATTCCATTAAAAGATAAGAGAAAGAAGAACGGTTAGAGAGGCACTTACTTAATTAATGTGAAAAGCTCTTGCTTCCTCCTAGTACATTCTGAAAAACGCGATTTGTATATAAATATACTATGACCATTATTTAAAACTAGTCGACCGCGTAGCATACGCCGCTATTTTGCATGGCCGGTCTTAGGCCACTGCAACCTAAGCGATCGCAGTGGGTCCCCACTTTCAAAGGATCCGCACTTTCATAGGACACGCGCTTATTCAAGGTGTATAAATTATTAAATTAAACCATTTTATAACTTAAAACAGATTTCCCGCGCCCTCCTGTCGATTTACCATGAGCTCCTGGAAATCTCCCGAAATTGCAAAATATACGAAAAAGTCCTTAAAATATACGGAAATATATAGAAAAAAAAAACATTTTGGGGTGTCATTCAATATGGAAAACGCCAATCCTACGCGCGATAAATAAAAACGGCATTATGCATTAGCCGTAATTGTCTGGTCTGGCGAAAGAAGCTTATCGCGCCTCAAACTGATGAAGAGTTAGTTGAGGTCAACAACTCTGAGACATGGACACTATACAGAAAACAACTAAGACTTCTTGAGTGCTTTCACCAAAGATGCTTGCGCTCCATCATGGACATACGTGGCAAGACCGCACTACAAACAGCGATGTCCTTGCCAACGCCGGTATGGACAGTATAGAGGGTCTTCTTATGGTCCGACAGTTGCACTGGGTAGAGCACGTATCCCGTATGGGAGGCGAACATATGCCAATAGCAGTATTTTTTTGGGGAGCTAAAAGGTGGTCGACGTAACAGATGCGCATCACGGAAACGCTTCAAAGACCAGCTTAGGCGTCAACTTTCCTTGGCTGACATAGAAGAGAGCACCTGGTTGTATGCGGCCTCCGAACGAGACAGCTGGGGGTCACTCACTAATGCCGCGGGACACACATCTGAGACCAAAAGAAAATCTGCTGCCGAGGACAAACGCAGACGGCGAAAAGAAAATCTAAATCGACCATCTGCGGACAATGGTTATGCTTGCCCTGGATGTGGCAAATTATGTAGGTCACAGCTGGGGCTGCGCAGTCACGGGAAATACTGCATTCCTCACTAATCTTCGGACTCGAAGACAAGCCTTATTATTATGGCTTTAGTAAGAAACATCAAGTGATGCGAAATCTCTACGTTATAGTGTAAAACGTGCACCCAGTATTAAAGTAAAATCGCGCATTTTTTCCTAAGAGACTTAAAAACATCGCGTTAGTATTCTAAAGAAGCGTTATTGTGAGGCATCTCTGTTACTCCGACAACCTTTCAGCTTACTAAAAAAAAGATTGCCAAAAATATGTTCGTCCCCCATACGGAATAAGTGCCCTGCAAAGCGTGACTGTCGGATTATAAGAAGTTCATACCATTTTGCAAGAATATCGCTGTTTGTATTGCGGTCTTTTGTGAAGTCGTTCAAGAAGCCTTAGCTGCTTTCTATAAAGTACTCGTCTCAGATCCACATAGAGGGGTCGAGAGAATCACTGGTTGACACTGATTTTTGTAGACAGGCGGAGCGATTTATTTCGACACACTCTCGCCTGGAGGCGTCCAAAAGCACGACTATCCCTGATCACATATCAACCTCTCTTTAAAGCGATGCGTCATTTGATACTATGCTTACCAGATAATGTGAAGCTATCTACCACTTTGTCACAGCCTGGTTTTGTTATAGGCGTGATGACGTGAATGTCTCTGTGTTGTAGATACCTCTACAATGCTCTTTGCTGATAACTAAATACTTCCACTCGCGCACTAGATTTGCTAGTGCGTGAGAACATTAACATGCCGAACTCTTTGACCACAATATTTATAATAATTAATAGACTCACTTGTAGCAGACATGGTTTTTATTACACACAAATAATAATTTATAAAGATATTGGCGACTTCAGCCATCACAAAATACATCCAAGAAAATTAGTCATTAATACAAATCAATTCAATGACACTCTACTTGTACATTAATATCCAGAACACTCCTCTCTTTACGAGAGTCTAAAATCAACTGAGATGTCCACCTCGTGGTCAGTCCCCGACCAAAAAAAACAAAATCTCGTGCGAATCATGCACGGAATGGTTCAGTGATTACTAGTCACAAAATATTACAGGGGTTCTAAAACTGACGTGACACACTTTAAGGGATGTCTATGCGCGGTGATCTTTGGGGCTGAGTAGGTTTTATTGAGAGACTCTTGGAACATGACTTCTGTTTTACCGAGGTTTATAGGTTAACCAAAAAAAAAAGCAGCAGGGTGATGAAAATTCGTTGACAGCGAGCTGAATATCATCAGGGCCAGTCTTAGGCCTATGCTGCCGCCCGCAGTGGACCCCGAAGGTTCAAAAGCCCCGCGCTAAGTCTAGGTGTAAATTATTAAATTAAACCATTATAATTTATAATAGGGTTCCTGTATATGTGATGTCTTCGTGTAAATAAACATCTATATCTCGTTGATTAGACTCTCCTATGTTAATTCACTAAATTGCATGAAAAATATTTTATTTTTTTTGTGGTAGTTTTTTTCTTTCACCCAACATGTTTTCCTGTAGGTTCGCGCATATGAATTAATTCATTTAATGGGCGTAAGAATAGTTGGTGGGTTTGGGTTATTTTTAAAAACTAAACGATTCAATCAGACACCAAAATAAAACTGATTTTAGTAATGATTGAATGTGTTAGTCTGTTTATGTGTGTGTGCGTTTGTTTAAAATATTTTTTTTTCTATATGTTCACACATGTGTGTTTGTAAATGTGTGTTTAATTTTTTTTTATTGTCTGCGTTTGATTAGTTTGATGTTTAAATGTTAGTTTGTTTAGATGTATGCGTTTGTGCGTGACAATGTATGCATGTGTATGTTGTATTTGAATGTTTTTGTGTGTGACTACTTTTTTTTTTGTTTAAAAGATTTTAATTGTGTGTTTGTTAAAATTGTTTTTAGTGTTTTAATGTATTAGTATTTTCTGAAATATGTGTATTTGTTTTAAACTTGTGTGTTTTTGTTTCAATGTATGTATTCGTGTCGTTGCTTTAAATGTGTGTTCACTTCGTGTTCAGTAGTTGTGTTTAAATGTGTTTAATGTTTCAATGTGTGTGTTTGTATTTGAATGTCTGTGTTTTGTTTCGATAGGGAAAAAAGAATAATCATATCATATCAAACATTTATACATCTATCACAACACAAACAAACAAAAATCGAGCATTATTGCACATTTCTTTAACACGAACTCAAACATTAGTTCTAAAGACAGTACATGCATTCCCTCTACTAAAAGTCGTTCCAAGCTAAGCCGACGAACTTCTCCAACCAAACAAATTTAGACAACATACGAACAACCAAAACGAGGCAGCACAACAAATACATGTAGGTTTTTTTTTGTTCCTGAACTAATGCAATTTGGTTAATCATTTATGCAAATTAAAAATAGTAGTGGAACCAAGACTGTTCATTGAGGTACACCTGAGTTTACTGTTATCGGTGTTGATTTAGAGCCATTTATTATTACAGTTCGTTCCCTCCCTATCAGAAAATCTTTAATCCACTGATGCAGTGGACCATTAATGCCAAAATATTTTAATTTCTTAAGCAAACTATGGTGGTGGACTTTGTCAAAAGCCTTAGAAAAATCTAGTAAGATCTATTTGTTCACTATTATCTAAACCTTTAGAAAAATCATCAATTAGTCCTATTAGTTGTGTTTCACATGATCTATATTTCCTAAAGCCATGTTGGTATGGTGTGAGGACATTTTGTTTGTCTAAGTGGCTTATGATGTTGCTACATATTATGTGTTCTAGGATTTTACATGTGATGCTGGTAAGTGATACTGGTCTGTAGTTTCCTGGGTCAGATTTTTCTCCTTTTTTAAATAGGGGGGTGACATTAGCTTCTTTCCAGTCTTTTTGGTACTCTGCCCTGGTTAAGTGAAGCCTGAAATAGTATTTTGAACACTGGGTCTAGCTCATTGCTTAGTTCTTGGAGTAATCTAGCTGGGATACCATCAGGTCCAGACGCTTTATTTGGTTTGGTGTTGGCTAATAGTTTTTAAATTCCATTTTCTTGTACTACTATATCTTCAATGTTGTCTACTTGGTTCTAATTCAGTAATATGTCTTTGTCTCCTGGGGCTGAGAATGCTGATGCAAAGTATTTGTTTAGGATGTTTGCTTTAGTTTTATTATCATTATGTATTATGTTATGTTCATCTTTTAATGGCGCTATGCCTGTTGTTTCCATTTTCTTAGACTTAATGTTTTTGTTGTTATCTTTAGATATTACATTGTTTATGTATTTACTCTGCAGCAGTCTGCTTACTTTTGGGTTAAGTGTTTAATTTTTATATACTTTTTGTAAACTCTTTCTGCCTTAGTTTCTTTAAATTTTCTATACAAGTTTTCCTTCTGTTTACAAAGTTTCTCTAGTCTATTTTAAAAGCAGCATTTATTTATTTTGTTTGATGTGTATTTAGTTGGTATATGATTTTCTATAATGCTTTTAAGATGATTTTTTCAGCTAGTGTGTATTAAGTAATTATTAGGATAAATAGCCAGAGCAATTTCATGATGACTGTTGTTGATCTTAGTTTTTAAAGGTCTAGTCAAAATCTAGTTTAAGGTTTACAATGCCTAAGTTAAGTCTAAGTCTAAACTGAAAGCTAATTTACAATGACAATTAAATCAAATCAAATGGTTTATTAAATTCAAAATATGGACCTAGACTAGATCTAATTCTAGATCAATATATTTACGTGTATAACTAACTATATAGAGTATTACTATTAGTTATTATTAGTAGTATTAGATGATTAGTAGATCTAAAGCCTTAATTAAAGTCTAAGTCTAACACTAGACTGAGTAGATCTAAAATCTAAGGATATAATAATAAATATAGACTAGATCTAAATAATATTAAATATATAGATTCTAGATCTATCTAATTATATTTAGATCTATATAAGGCTAATAAAAAAAGGATTAGTGAGACAAAATAGTCCTAAACTAAGAGTTTGAATTTATTAGTGGAAAAAAATGCTGAATTAAGTTAAATATATAATTTAAAGATATTAGTTTCTTAGTTGAAGAGCACATTCCTCGTCCCATATGCTAGGACAAATTTGTACAAATACTCCTTCCCTAGTGCTATTAGAGCATGGAATGGGTTGCCTGAGCTAGCCAGAAAAACCAGTGACTTGGCAAAAATTAAGTCATTGGTTAATATGCATGACTAAATGCATGACGCGTAGGATGTAATAATCTTCTTTTTTGAAGTAACGTCTGTATTATATAAGAAGAAGAAGAACAGTAAACAGGTAGCAGCCATCTTGCCAAGAGCGCGTAACTCTCGAAACGTAAATGTTACATTTACACCGAGTTTTTAAATAAGAAAATAAGAAAGTTTGAGTAACTTAATACGCATGAGCTATGTAGATAAAAGTTGGATTATCAACTTTCAATATTGCTTCAAGCTATACCCGTATCATGATCAAATTGATTAATAGTTTTAACTGTGACAGCATTTGTGAATACAAAAAAAAAGCTTGTAAATTATAAGTTAGTGTTGTTATTTGGTCCCACTACGCGACGAGCGGCTAATGCGTAACGTTCTGTTTGAGTCATGGTTGTATTTGGCAAGACAAAGCGTTTGCAAATATTTCTTATTCATTGCATGCCATTTGATCGTGGGATACTCTGGCTGCATGTAGCAATAGTAATACTTCAACTGGAATTATATGGCTGTAAACTCGATTTAATTTATAACTTAAGAAATAATTTGTATCGAACTCATTTTGTAAATTATTTCACTTTATAAGTCAAGTTAAACATTTCATAGTTTTGATGAAGTCATTGTAATGTGTTTAGACTAAACGTAAGTTCATAAGATGTACTCATTTTGTTTCCGTGTCGAGTTTCCAAGTTTAAAACATACAGAGTAAAAAGACAAGAAAACATTCCAAATTATGAGATAAAACAAATTACTAGATAAAACAAATTATTAGATAAAACAAATTATTAGATAAAACAAATTATAAGATAAATCAAATTTAAGATAAAGCAAATTATAAGACATAACAAATTATAAGATAACTAAGTTGGTAGATTCAGGAAGGACTCGGAGCTGAATCTTCTTGTAGAGGGATGAGGCTTGAGTCGAAAAGGAGTATGTCTGTAGCGAAAGGTGGGAAGGGTATTCTCAGAACCGTAGGTAGGGGGCAGTGGATATTGGGCAGTGGACAGCTGGAGCCTGGACTAGGCAGTTTAAGCTGGGCAGTAGGCGCTGAACGCTGGGCAAGTATCTGGGCACTGGACCGTAGGCAATTGATAGTGGGCATTGGACTTTAGGGCCGTTTGTAGTGGGCACTACTGAGATACCTTGTAAAATGTTTGTTTATTTGTTTGGCTGCCTGGTCATGCGGTTTGTGCGCTGGACTGTTGTTCGGATTCTCGACGGTCGAGGGTTCAAACCCTGCCCGCTCCCATCCCCCGTTTTCCTGCGGGAGGTTTGGACTAGGAAGTAAACTATCTTCAACTCTGAAGGAACATCCGACACATGTAAAACATTTTACAAACAAACATATATATATATATATATATATATATGGCCGTTACATAAATGGCGTGTCCTGCACGGCTTGCCTGGCATAGAAATGGAAAATGGCGGGAGTCTTTGTGTACGTGGCCTCTTGCCGCGAGTCTAACCCACCCGTCAGACAGAACAGTGTACTCTGTTCTCATTCAGGCCGGTGAGAGGGAGCTCTTGTTTACTTTTGCTGGCCTAGAGTTCCAAGAGCCGAAGGTTCTACTTTACCTGACAGTTTAAGAAGAAAAAGAAGATATATGGCATTATTAGATACTTATTTTTTATGTCAGTAATAACTATAGAAGTTAAACGTTAATTGACATCATTGACTTGTACTTCAATAACAAACACTAAAGCAAACAAATTCAATGGGAGCGTTAGCTTTGCATGGTTTTAGACATTTTAGGTACATTTGGCTCATACGGTAACTTGTTAGTTTTTTTTTGTTGTTTCAAGCACGACTCTAAATGCTTAATTGTTAGTTGGCTTCTTACATTACTTTTTATTATATTCAAGAGAACGCTTGCTCGCACTAATATGTCGATCGATATATAGTCAGAACTCCAAATGTCAGCTTCTTCAACTCACTGTAGCAATCTGAAAGATTATTCCATGAGCCGAATCAACTGGCGGCATTCCTTAAAGTTGTCCACTTTTGTTGCGTTACGGAAATAGATTTCTGGACTTCCAACTGTTGACTGTACTAGGAATGTTCGAATAGTTTTTTTAGTTTCGAACTGCTCAAATCTGTCAAGAAATTATTCTTTGATTTTGTTTATAACTGTGCTGAAGTAATTTGTGTCAAAAGTTGCACTGATTTTATCGCGATACTGCTTTAGACATTCAAAATGAAGTAATTGACCGCTCTGAATATCTTCTGCAAAAAGAATACATTTGTTTTCAAAGCAAACCAATTCTTATACTAAAACATAGGATCGGTTTTCCTTTTCATGCAGTTTTAGATTCAGCTCATTTAATTTCTCTGTTATATCAATCATAAAGTAACATTTTGCAACTATTTGTCGCTCTCTAATTCGGTGTGATAAATGCCTTTATCATTTAGAAATGTGTTTATTTCATTCAAACACAAAGCAAAACGTTTCATCACCTTACTTTTGGAACGTCATGGCACTTTTCTGGGAAGAAGGAGGTCGGAATACTGAGTCTCCCTTTCGTTTAAGTGGTAGAGTGCTTTTCACAAGATGCTGTTAACAGTCTTGATTACCAAATTCATGACCTCATCTATTTAGGTTGGAATCGTTTTGGGCACAAAGAATTTCTTGGTGCATTACTCAGTGAAACGTAAGAATTTCTTGGTGCATTACTCAGTGAAACTTAAGAATTTCTTGGTTTATTTTGCTCTGACGAATCGTTGTTGCTCTTTTTTTTAACTGTCATTTTCTGTCATTTGCTATTTAAATGATTTATTTAAATCGATCTTACTTATTGTCTTCAAGGTATTTTTTGCACGGCATTCGCCCTATCATCCCCTCTATTTTGTCACGAAAGCGGTCTTGGGAAGACATATACCTGACAAAATGGGCAACTTGTGCCGTATCTTTAAGTACCAATACTAATCTATAGCAAGTGATAAGGCAGAAAAAAAGTTGAATATCTTCCAACTGCAAATATGTTACATTTGAAGACATTTTAGCTATACTGTCTTGTACTGTTTCAACATATAGCGGCAAATCTTGGATTTTTTTCAATATTTCTGGTTTGTTTTTTTTAAATCATGAAACAGTTCTTCAGATGCATGTAGGAAGCAGCTTTTTACATACTCATGTATGAGTTAATGGTACTCCTTTTTGTGCGATTTCTAGTGGTGCCGCAAAGCTTGCCAGAATAGCATTACTTGAAGATTGCTTCTAACTTTGAGAAGATAATTCGCTTCTTGCTCATTTACAAACAAACTACATGGTACTACAACAACAAACTATACGTCACAGTGAAAGCACGTGGTTGAGATACCAATTCGTTTTGCGTCAAAGCGAATTAAAGCGTACATAGAAACATCCAATGAAGGCGTCATTCAAGAGCTTCTGGCGGACTGACAACAATGACGACGCGTGTAATGGGGGAGGGGTGTGGTGAAAAGCGTGTACAAGTGGTTGAGAGATGGAATCGGTGCGTAATCTTCGTTAACAGATTCAGAACTTAAAAAATGTTTCGATACAATAAATAATATTTGTGTATGGAACTAAAGAGCCGCAGCTTCACACCCAAAGAGGCGCATGTGGCTCGCGAGCCGCAGGTTGCCGACCCCGGGCCTAACCATTTGCTGGTCGGCATGGACGTTTGATGGCACTTCCATTTGTGTTTGATCCTTCCCTCTCCCGTCTTTTGATGGTTCCATTGACAGTTAACGAAAAAGAAGGATGAGAGAGGTTTAGTTAGAAAACATTGATAGAACTCAGCCACCCCCCACCCCCCCAAAGGGGCGACAATTAGCTCTTTAACAATTCTTAATAGATATTAAATTTAACACACAAACAGCCGCGAAATTGCAAACCACCCAACTTATTCACAGCTCAATATGGATATAGAGTTCTACTTTCTGCGATTCTTAAAGAAAAAATAAGTTGTCTTTTTACTTTTAATAACATAGATCTGAAAATACTACACTTTATTTACTTAAATATTGTTTAATAAAAAAAAATTATAATACAGATCTACATGGATAATACAGACAGACCATGATCCTGGCAAAGAAAAAATCTCCCCTCCCCCACTGAAAACATCATGGCTACGCCCATGATATGACATGCCATTTGATGGCCGGCTTTTATGGTAATGCCCGGGTCGATTTTGATACCCAGTGCGCCCCTAGTGTCAATCAATATGGTAAACGCCAGTCCTATGCGTGATATTAAAAAAACGGCATCGTCAGCTTTCATTTAATAAAAATGTAATGCAAATACGAATTTATTTTCTAATACAAAATATTTATTTTCACTTATTATCCTTATCCCTACCCTTACTGGGCCGCACGCAATCCATTTCACATAGGGCCCCGCAAATGTTAGGGCCGGCCCTGGTTGTGCAAGTAATGCATAGATAAGCTGTGTTATGACCATTTCCTATGTTTTGGTATGGGACAGTAGACTTCGAAGCTTAAACACATTGCAATAATTCACCAGCAAAATAATAACAAAGTAAAAGCTACCTACGGGTATACGTAATTAAAATGTAGACAATTTATAAAGCCTTCAAAACACAATAACTAATCATACATAAACATATTTAATTTCAGTATTTTTCTTCCATAGTTTCATAATCAATCTACAATAAGATGATGCGCAAATGTTTAATTACGCCAATTGAATCATTAAAACTTTTTCTTGTTTGCGAAGAAATGTCTTAGTGTACTGCTTTGAGCCTAGTGACGTCAGCGGTGTCAAGTTTTTTTTTCCCATTGACGTCATATAGAAAATTTCATTTATAAAACATTCTAGCCAAAATTAATTTCTAGATAATGAGCCATTTTCAAACCGATATAACGGTCGACTTCGAGTTTTCCCGATGTGGCCAATGAGTTGAGAATTTTTTTCTAACTATTATGCACATACCGTAAAATTTTAAAGAAAATCGTTAGAGCCGTTTCGAAGGCCTTGTAATATGGTCATAGATTTTAGCTTTAGCGATTTTTTAACGATTTTAGCAGGTCATCGTGTGGTCCAATCGATGCAGTAAACAAATAATCATGCTAAATTATCTAAAGAGACTCATGATGCAACTATTTTTACAAAACCTTAGACCAGGGGTTCTTAACCTGTGATTCGCGACCCCCTTGGGGGTCGATTGACAATTAGCCAGGGGTCGCATAAAACCATCGAAAATATGGATTGTTATTGTCTACTCTTCTATTGCCGTATGTGTGTTTGTGTGTGTGTGTGTGAGTGGTCGCGGCAGAGTGGGGGATTGTAAAAAGGGGTTGCCGAGCATAAAATGTTGAGAACCGCTGCCTTAGACTATATGACAAAACTTGTATCAACTCGCTGTGCGACACATTTTGTACGCGTTTTTTTTTTCTCCACATTTTCCTTTCTCCTATCAAGATGAAAAAAAAGGTGGTCGACGTAACAGAGGCGCCCCACGGAAACGCTTTAAAGACCAGCTTAGGCGTCAACTTGCCTTAGCTGACATAGAAGAGAGAACCTGGTTGCATGCGGTCCCAGAAAGAGACAACTGGAGGTCACTCACAAAGGCCGCGGGATACGACCAAAAGAAAATCAACTGCCGAGGACAGGCGCAGACGGCGAAAAGAAAATGTTAATGAACCGCCGGCGGACAATGGTTATGCTTGCACTGGATGTGGCAAAATATGTAGGTTACACTTGGGGCTGCACCGCCATGGGAAATACTGCATATCTCATTTTTCTTTGGTCTGAAATGTGTATCCCGCGGCCTTTGTGAGTGACCTCCAGTTGTCTCATTCTGAGGCCGCATGCAACCAGGTGATAATTGAAATAAAGATTTTGTTTTGTTTAAAACTGTGAATTCTTGGACTTTCAATTGAGGGATGAAAAAAAAAAGGGGTGGTTGTTGTGAATGAGGTATTTTTATTGGAGGTTGTCGAAAAAGTTTGCGATTTCATTGTAATGCTGGTTGTTACCCTAAATAGTGATATTTTTAAAAATCAGGTTATCTAACCAGAAATGCTAAATGGGGTATGTGTAAAGAGTCGAGTCTGTGACCCATTTCGACCAGTTCTAGAAGCTCGAGGTCAAGCTGTCCAGCGTAAACAAGTTAATTTCAGGTATCCAATCAAAGAAAAGGCTTAAGGAAGAAAATAGCAGACGTCAGCTTCTTGAAGGTCAAAGTGACTCAAATAATTAGGGGAGAAGTTTCCATGATTCTGGAATGTACGATTAAGAAAGGTATAAATTAGGGGAAAGTCAGTTGGACGGGGTCCTCGCATAGTAGTAGTTCTTGTAGAGCGATGGTCCTCGCTTAGTCCTCACTTAGTAATAGTTTGGTAGAGTTATACTAGCGGGTCCATTAATTAAAGTTTTATTAGTTGAAGTAATACTTAGTGAAGTTTCATGTATCTTTAAGTTTTATTTATGAAGCATCAAGTCAAGTTGTTATTGAATTGAGAAGTCATTTGATGTGAAAGTTGAAGAAGTATTATTAAAGAAGTTTGAAAGAAAATACAGAGAGAAGTTTCTTTCTTCATTTCATATGAATTTATCAACTTATTAATACAATCATCGGCCTGTTCGTCACAGTGTGCTATTTTTTATGATTCAATGTTGTTTCTATGTGTGTAGGTTCAGCCG
Organism: Biomphalaria sudanica; assembly: GCA_036873155.1. Classification (NCBI taxonomy): domain Eukaryota; kingdom Metazoa; phylum Mollusca; class Gastropoda; family Planorbidae; genus Biomphalaria; species Biomphalaria sudanica. The sequence continues at coordinate 1,836,059 of JAZGLO010000013.1, forward strand.
TTCAACTAGAAGATACAAGGGACACAATGTTTTGTTTCAAATTTGTTGAAAAATAAAACAGATCCAGTGTAAGGAGCTAGATCACAATAGTAAGAAACCAATTCTAAATCTATACACTGCTGGAATAGATAAGAGTAAAAATATGTTTTCTATACACATTCTGTACTGTACTTCGCCGAGAGCAAAACAAAAACGAAGCTGCGTCAGTCAAGAGACAGAAAAAGAAAGCTTCCCAGTCAGATAGCCCTAGGACAGATACATATATTTTGCACGAACTGTGTCAAACTCTGCCTCTTCAGCATTGGCTGGATCAGTCACTCCAGATTCTGCCTCAAGAAGAAACCAAAGCCAGTGACGCATCTAGGCGCATCCATTGTCTTCCGAGACAGAAGGAGCCATATATAGAATTAGATGATCTAGACATGGCCTAAACTTAAAACTCTAAATCAAACTCAAACTCATGGTACTATACTAAATAATCTAGATCTACACGTATAGAGACATCAAATTATTTCGTACTAATTAGAATGCCTTGTTTTTGATTCGCCACGGTAACGCATTTAACAAGAAATAAACCATTAATGTATGAGATGATTCTGTTTTCCATTGTTGACCACCATGAGAGTTTTACTTCAGTTCGTCTGCTTTCAAGGTAGATCTAATTAGTGTTTAACGCCATAAGATGTCTGTTTATTTTACTCTGTTCTTTTGTCTGTACTACGTTCAAGTACAGCTCTAAAATACTATTAAAAGTTAGATCTATAATCTAGATCTCCATATATTCATAAAATTAAATCGTCTACTACTAGAATTAGATCTAGACCCAGTACTAGATATTGAATCATATTGTATATTAGGCTAGATCTAGCTCCATTGGTCATTTGGCCTAAATGTAAATTGTAAGTGGACAGAAATGCTCTAGGCGTGGAGACCTAGTGGTAAAGCGCTTGGCTTTCCAACCATTTGGTCCTGTGTTCGAATTCTGGTAGACACTGGCATTTTAAATTTCGGGAACTTTAGGGCGTCTCTGAGTACACCCAGCTATACAAGGGTAACTGACATGGGTACATAGCATTAGTTGGGGAAAAGTAAAGGCGGTTGGTTGATAACCTATACGTCATCTACATCATAGATATCAAGGTTTGAACATAATTTACCTTTACCCTAGACTATATTTAGATCTAAATGTAAACTTTACGATAAAGTACCCTAGATCGCAATTTAATTCAAACAGAAAAATAAGATCAAACAACAATCAAACCCATAACATACGTATGTAAGTTGCTCATATTTCAGTATCGGCCAATGTTACCTTCGGATTTGGTTGACCTTATTTATTTTTTTTTTATACTATGATATATGCTGCGCCAGGAGAATGCATTAATGCATTAGAGAATGCAGGAAACCGATAAAGACTGGGATAGCTTAGAGTGGTTCTTAACACTACTTTTTGGCTAAGGGGAAAGGGCTTCATTTTTGGGTGTGTTTAGGAGCGTCGCATGTAAATATGTGAGTAACACTAAGACAGAGTATTACGCACTTAGCTTACGTTTAGGTAGAATCTTCCACCATTAAGGTCTGTACCTTTGCAGTGTCTGCACATTCTTTCATCTAGCCAGAACCATGAATATTACATCATTAATATCATATCATGCCTTGGTTGCAAGAGAACCATTTCAGCTCAAAGGAAGAAATATTCCGAGCACAGACATATATGTCAAAAAGACGTTAAGGAATCGGCCACCGACAGACAACGGCTTTGTATGCGTTGATTGTGGCAAAATATGTAGATCATAGCTTGGAATACTTAGCATAATAAAATTCTGAGCTTGGAAAACATTGAGTCGATGTTTCTAAGTTACTCTCATTAATTAATGAATTAATTGCAGATGATCATTGGTGTCCCTGTTTTTTGGTTTCTGATGTCTCAAGTCCAAGTGTTATCAGGTATTCCTTCCTTAAGAGTTTGAGCATCACTTTAATCACGAACGATTTTTTCTCGTTTTTTTTTTATATACCTTATAGTATGTTTATACTTTATAGTATGTTTATACTTTATAGTATGTTTATACTTTATTGTATGTTTATATTTTATAGTATGTTTATATTTTATAGTATGTTTATACTTTGTAGTATGTTTTTACTTTATAGTATGTTTATACTTTATAGTATGTTTATACTTTAGAGTATGTTTATACTTTACAGTATGTTTATACTTTAGAGTATGTTTATACTTTACAGTATGTTTATACTTTACAGTATGTTTATACTTTAAAGTATGTTTATACTTTAGAGTATGTTTATACTTAAGAGTATGTTTATACTTTAGAGTATGTTTATACTTTAGAGTATGTTTATACTTTACAGTATGTTTATACTTTAAAGTATGTTTTTACTTTAGAGTATGTTTATACTTTATAGTATGTTTATACTTTAGAGTATGTTTATTTTTTAGAGTATGTTTATACTTTAGAGTATGTTTATACTTTGTAGTATGTTTATACTTTGTAGTATGTTTATACTTTATAGTATGTTTATACAATATAGTTTGTTGGAAATTGAATTCGTTATACATACAAGTCAAATGCACTATATTGAGAGGGGAATGAATGAAGGAAACAATGGCGTACAAAGGTACAAGTGGGTCTGGAGTCCAGAATATTCATGCACCTCCCACACCCAATTTTTTTTGAAAGAAACTAGAAATTTGGGAATGGAAAAAAAAGTCACCTTTTCAGTACTAATAGGCAATCCACTATTTATTGTACATTTTACAAATAATAGTTACAAATTCTTGAAAGTTATACGGCCTTGGCAGTGCTTTAAGCTTGTAGATTTTTCTTAAAGTAATTGTATATTTTTTTAAAGTCCTCTGTGATCAGTCAAGGGCCGGAGCACAAATAAACCACTAGCCACTGGATAGGCGCTATGGGGTCCATTAAGGCCTTTAAGAATGACGAGTCGCCGAATCATTCTAGATAATCACATGATCGTTTCACGGGTGATTTACGCGTGGTGTGTTCAGATATTATATTTATGATGAAAGTAATAGGAATTGAATGTAAAAGTGTGAATAGTTTCCATGCTGTTCCAGCTGTGAGTACAACAGAAGGGAAACAATTTTTGATTTCCGCTCCACCTTTCCCAAGAGAAGTTAACCGTGCTAACATTTTCAAAATTATCCTAAAAGTGCAATCACGCTATACTACTGTGGTAAGTTTATTTTAAAAAAAAATCTAAATTACACTAAGAAAAAAAAATATATTTCCATGCTGGTAGAAGGAAAGGAAATTATTTCAGAATTAATGGACCAGCTCAAAATGTTTTCAAAGAAACGAATTATATAGATAGTAAATTTCAAAGCTTAAGATCATATCCATAATTAATTAAAAGTATCACGATGTAGCCTTTACCGCGTGTATATTCTGCATCGAAGTCTTTATAAACCAGGGGTTCCCAACCTGTGGGTCACGACCCCCTTAGGGGTCGATTGACGATTTGCCAGGGGTTACCTAAGACCATGGAAAATATGGATTGTTTTTTGGGGGTTGTAAAAAGGGGTCGCTGAGCTCAAAAGGTTGTGAACCGCTGTTATAAACGATTGCTATAGACATTGATCTTGTAATTGTATGATGGCACTTTGACTACGACGAATTATTCACAAGATGTTTGAGTTTCTTGTACGGGTTTATTAGTTGCATTTAAACTATTCATGAACAAGACCTAACAAGATGTAAGAACTAAGTCCAGATACTTGAATGCATAAAGGCCACAGTCGAGTCTCTGTCCGTAATAAGATGTTGTCACCTTGAAAGCCCAACAGACTAGTAATAACATAGATAAACTAAAACATACTGATGCACGATAATACTACACGTCGCGTTGAGAGTCCGACAACTATGGTGCGTCTCTATATTACGTACTTTGCCATTATTTTCTGTGACCACTCAGATTATGTTAATATTAACAATATTTGTAATTTTAAAACTTTCGAAAGTTTAATTAATTAAACAAGCGTGACTTTTACATCTTGAGACTGTGGGCTAATGGAAGTTCTTCTCTACCAGCCTGTTGGAACAATTCGCCTGGCTTGTATTCTTAGACACTTTACATTATTTTGATAAGAAATGTATGTTTGAAATGGTAAGGCTGAAATACGTAAGTTTACAAAGTTGAGGCCTTGTGTGCTCTTTGCGCTGTCTTAAAAGATGCAGTTGTATTACATCTTTCGCCTGGCTTGTATATTAGACACTTTACATTATTTTGATAAGAAATGTATGTTTGAAATGGTAAGGCTGGAATACGTAAGTTTACAAAGTTTAGGCCTTGTGTGCTCCTTGCGCTGTCTTAAAAGATACAGGCTTTATTACATCTTTACTACATCTTCCTTCAGAAAAACATGCAATGTAAATATCAATGTATATAACAGGTCGTATTGACTGCTAGGTCGACTTGGACATCAGATGTTAAGTCGAACAGACACGTGAGCCTGACGCCTCTTGTTCCAGATCAGTTCGAGGTTGACACTTTCATAAGGTTCGTAACAAGGACGTCTCTTGTTCTCTTTGGGTCTTTGTTTTTTCTCTTCATTAACATAGTTATATAAAGTCATGTTTTTACAAAGCTTCTATCAACTCACTCTGTCTGTCAGGTAAAAAGTGTGTACACAGCATTTCTCCAACACCCATTCTCGGATCAAGTTAAAACTTCGCACTATTAGTCATCGGCATTAAGAAGTCATGAATCAATAAAAAAAAAAAAAAAAAAAAAAAAGTTAATTAATTAACTAGTAATTAATTACTATGTTTGATATGAACAAGGGAAACTAAGCCTTCATTATTCATAGATATGGCTAAATGTGTTGGGTTTAGTCCCCTTAAATATTGCTAATGTTTTTTCTCCCACACGCATTTTCCGATGACGTCAATACTGTAATCAATTATTAGTTGACCTAAAAAAACAACATGAATCAATTTTAAAAATTACCATATTAGTCAATTAAATATTTGTCATTATTTTTTTATATTAAAAAGGGGAAATAGCTTGTACATTATTGATTTGGATTAGCTTTTTTATTTTAAAGGATTGTTTATATTCTGAATGTTAACAGCATCATTGGCTTGCTCTGTCTATATTAACAAATAACACGCTGGGCTAGTGCAATCGGGGTGCGAGTTACAGTATTTACTTATTTATTTATTTATTTGGAGTCTGGGAGCGCATGAGGCGCCCTGACCACACTTCCCCGTGGTGGAGGCTGTCCAGACCTGAGCAAGCTATTATAGCACAGTGCAGAACAGGCCATTGTCCTGTTGGCTCATATTTCTCGCGTCTATGGCCAAATTTTGATTCACGGTGCCCCCGCTGCGGGGCAGAAGAGGAAACCGTGCCTCATATTCTGTTTGACTGCCCCAGACTTGCTGATCTCCGTCTAGAGAGGTCTGGGAAACCCAAACTTCTCAACCTGTATGGCGACATTACGCACTACGCAAGACAGCAGTTTTTCTGTCCAGGGCTTTCGCAAGAGAGGATTTGAGCCTCTCAAGCCCATACCCAAATGGAGTTTGATGATGATGATGATTTTTTTTTCACAGACCAACAAATCCTTCTGGCCTCAGATGGTGTCACGTGCTTTCTTCACAAAAACGTTTCGTTCTCCTGGTGGAGATAGTTACCGGAAGATCCACATCGGAGACGTTTACAGCCGTGCCAGTAGAAGGATGGGGGAAATCATACGTGGTTGTTACCTTGGAGTAAATAGTAACACAAATAATTACTAAAACACATGTTTCTTTATATAACATTATGAATATAAGATACTATACACAGGCATATTCCTCGTCCCATATGCTAGGACAAATACTCCTTCTTCCCTAGTGCTATTAGAGCATTGAATGGGTTGCCTGAGTCAGCCAAGAAAACCAGTGACTTGGCAGAATTTAAGTCTTTGGTTAACATTGCATGACTAAATGCATGACGCGTAGGACGTAATTATCTTCTTTTTTGAAGTAACGTCTGTATTATATAAGATAAGAAGAAGATTACACAAATAATACATGCGACACAAGATACATACTTGCGATATATGACACAAATGTTGTGCGACGTGGGTGGCCGACCATGACACACGTGCGAGAGAAGGGTACCCGTCCCTTTAGTGAACTGGAGAGTAGTCACGTGGGTGTGTTGTCAAACAATTTGAACGAAAACTTGTGGCGGGTTCCCTGTGTATAAATGCTAGCTTAGTGTACATTGTATGATTATTAAATTCCTTTCAACTAAAAGACTTAAAAAAGGAACTCGCATCACTACAACTATAAAGAAATGATTAAACTTAAGCTATTTATGAAAAAAAAATCATTTAAAAATGACGTATCAATAGATATTTAGCAATTTATTTGTTTACATTGACTATTTCAGAAAACATTACTTTGTTGTGTTGTCATGACAGCTGAACCTGACAATTTGATCACATTGACTATTTCAGAAAACATTACTTTGTTGTGTTGTCATGACAGCTGAACCTGACAATTTGATCACATTAACTATTTCAGAAAACATTACTTTGTTGTGTTGTCATGACAGCTGAACCTGACAATTTGATCACATTGACTATTTCAGAAAACATTACTTTGTTGTGTTGTCATGACAGCTGAACCTGACAATTTTATCACATTGACTATTTCAGAAAACATTACTTTGTTGTGTTGTCATGACAGCTGAACCTGACAATTTGATCACATTAACTATTTCAGAAAACATTACTTTGTTGTGTTGTCATGACAGCTTAACCTGACAATTTTGTCACATTAACTATTTCAGAAAACATTACTTTGTTGTTGTCATGACAGCTGAACCTGACAATTTGATCACATTGACATTAAACTCCAACGATCATAACGGCTCTCTTCGGATTTCGGAGCTAACGTACAGACCTGGTGACAGCTTTAGCATAAGACTATCCTTAAGGTATATTCTATTTCTTTTCTATAACTAGTCTAAACGTCAATCATTCTAATACTTTAAGAGATTACGCAGTTCTTTGAAGTCAGCATCAAGGGAATATAGAAATAAAAAGATTTACTGCTGCAATGGCAAACGAGGAGGCGCGGTGGCTGAGTGGTTAAGCGCTTGACTTCCGAACCGAGGGTTCCGGATTCGAATCCTGTTGAAGACTGAGATTTGGATTTATGGATTTTAGGGCACCTTTGATTCCACCCAGCTCTATAGGTTACCTGACATTTGTTGCAGAAAAGTAAAAGCGGTTGGCTGCCTGGTCGCGCGGTTTGCGTGCTGGACTGTAGTTCGGATGGTCCTGAGTTTAAAACCTGCCCCTCTCATCCCCCGTCGTCCTGCGGGAGGTTTGGACAGGAAGTAAATTATCTTTAACCCTGAAAGAACATCCGAAACATGTCAAACATTTTTTGTGCTAGCCACGTGACTCCACGTTAGCCGTGGGCAACAGAAACAAATGTTCAATATAATAATAATAATAATAATAATAATAATAATAATAATAATACGGTTTATCTTCGAGTCCGAAGATTAATGAGGAATGCAGTATTCCCCGTTGCTATGAACCCCCCGCTGCAACCTACATACTTTGCCATATCCGACGCAGACAACCATTTTCCGCCAGTGGTCGAAAGTTTTTAGAAATACTTTTACCCCAATTTTTCTGTTCACAGTGACCAGGCTTATGTCATAAGTAGCTGTGAAACAAACAGCTTGCACAGTCCTATAACAGGTAATATTTAGATTTATATGTGTCTAGAAACAATGTATCTGCAAATGGGCACTTAACTGGATGGAAGGGGCACATAGATCACATGACAATTAGAAGTTTTAGTGTTGATAAGCCAATGTCTTAACTGGATGGATGAGATTTACCGATAACGTGTCAATTGAAGTTTTAAAATGGGTCAGCAATGCTGACTGGTCAATTGGGATGAAGTTTTGATTTGTTGACTCGAGTGTCCCACGTTTGAACCCTGACCTCCGCCATCCTGTGTGTGTGTGGGGGGGGGGGCTGAACATCTGAAACATAAAAAAATTTAATTAAAACTGGAGAGTGTTAATACAGACATTTGTGGCACAATGCTGATTTTTTTTTTTTAAACACAGAAACTTTGCATTTGGAAAAAAATGTCAGAAGTTTGGAAAAAAATGTCAGAAGTATGGACAAAATTAAACACAAATCAAAACATAAACAAAAAACCGTCCTGTTGGACTCATCTAAACTTTGACTAATGTATTTATCTGTACATAATAGACAATTAAGTAAATATATAGGCCTACATATGTCTAGATCTAATACTTTTGTGTAAGACTTGAGAAAACCAGTATGTTAAAAATCAGCCAAACATTATACTGCTACTTCCATTTCCAGGCTCCAGACTGCTAGGAGAGAAGCCGTTTGGGCTGACAGTGGGGAATTGTATGTATAGATCCCAAGTGCAGAGATGTAACCCTGCTCCAGGAAAGGAAGAACTTGAACACATTTCCTTTATGGCTGGTATGTTTTAACAATCTTGTGCGCACATGCACAGTCCCTTCCACATTTCTATACCTTTACTTGGCATAGGGGGGGGGGGACGTTATGGCTGAGTGATAAAGCGCGTGGCTTTCGAACCGAAAATCGCGCTTTCGAAAATCGGTAGCAGAGCGAACAAGTAACCGCGTAACTCAGTGTTTCCCAAACTGTGTCCGGCGGATCTTGGTGTTTAGCGAGGCCTGAATAGATGTTCCACAACTTACTAAAATAGTGAACTAGTAGGCCACCCATGTATTAACCTCACGTAATAAAATAAGCAAAGTGTTCTGCTATATACTCAGAATGAGCGAGGCCTTATTAAATATTTTAGAAAATGTAAAAAACTATTTATGGAAAGATATTTTATGAAATCGGAGGCGCGGTGGCTGAGCGGTAAAGCGCTCGACTTCCGAACCGGGGATCCCGGGTTCGAATCCTGGTGAAGACTACGATTTTTAATTTCGGGATCTTTGGGCGCCTCTGGATCCAACCAGCTCTAATGGGTACCTGACTCTAGTTGGCGAAAAGTAAAGTCGGTTAGCCGTTGTGCTGGCTACATGAAACCGTCCTAAACAGTAGGCCACAGAAACAGAGGACCTTTACATCCTCTGGTTTATTAGGCCACAAGGTATGAAAGGGAAATGTTACTTTACTATTTAATGAAATTATTTGAAAAAAAAAAAAGTAGTACCTACCACAGTTCTAAAAAACAAATACATTTGACTTTTACCGAAAAACACAATAAAGTACATGTTCACCTCAACAGTAGTTCATGCCTCTAGCAACATTAACCCTATCATATAATCTACCATTCCACTTGAAATTATTCAAGCCAATATAATGGAAAGAAAAAGTCTTCCAACTAAAAAACCTAGTTTTAGGTTGCCAATCGTATTACTCAGACGTAAATCCTCCCGCGTCGTTTAAGGATTTTACTTTAGTGATCTTTAAGGCATTAGTTGGGAAAAAACTAAAGGCGGTTGATCGTTGAGCTGGCTACATGACATCCTCGTTAACTGTGGGCCATAGAAACAGATGACTTTTACATCATCTACCCTATAGATCACAAGGTCCGGAAGGGGAACATTACTTTTTGTACTTAATCTAGTGCTTCCGATATGTATAGATCTATCTTCACTTATTTGTCGCCAATCCAAATGTAAATCAGAAATGCTCCTTCCCGTGGAGACCTTTGGCAAACACTTTATACTCTTCAACGTGAGAGGAAGGAACTCGACAGGGGTGCACATCATTACATCCGGCTACGAACTTTCCACTGCCATTCTTGCCGGCCTCAACCCAAAACCAGTGACGTATCAGAGGTATCACATTGTAGGCCTAGGATCATCTTTGATGGTAAGCATTGTAGAATTACATTTCAGTAGTATATCTAGTTTGCTCGTTATCTTGTAGCTCCCAACAGCTAGTACAACTGAACCGTTGCAATAAATAAAAGTTTAAAAAACTTGATCTAACTTTTCTTGTGCACAAAACATGAAAGGAACGTTAAGTTCAATTTACACAGAATTAACTTTTCATAAGATATTAATCTAGTAATAATCAAATAAGCAAAAGCTAATCCAAAACTAAGACACATCTTCACTCTCTCATGTCTCTTCAGATTGTCTGCCGTTCGATACATATTCATTATGACAGACCCTGTACTAATTTCATCATTTTCAAGAACCAACAAATTAATGCTCCCTTTCTTCATCATCACCTAGGAAACACACACACACACACTCCGTCTAATAAGTATGTTACTCAAAATCATTATTAAAACTACAGAAAGTTATTTTACAATTAACTTTCAATGTGTAGTCTCCAACGTGAACAAAATATCTAGCTCTAGGTCGTTCACTATGCCTGACCTTAATAGTGAATTTTTCTGGTTTTCATTGGTTAATTTACTAGAATATCGTTTTATTCAACAAAATTCTTCACATTTTAATGGTTTAATCTTATCTTATAAAATACAGAATCAATCATAAATAGAACAAAGAATGACAAGGTTTTTTGACAACTTTTTTCACCAGCAGCTGATCAAATAATAGAGTTTGAGAGTCATTAAGAAACATTTGATTTGTTTTATTTTGTTTTTTTAGTAGGTCTTTTATTTCTTGATCTTAGTCGACATGTCATTATGCTTTTGGGGGCGCGGTGGCTGAGTGGTTAAGCGCTTTCGAACCTTGGCTCTTTGGTTCCAATCTATGTGACGAGCGAGATTTTGAATTTCGGGATTTGTAAGGTGCTCCTGAGTCCACTTAACTCTAATAGGTATTTCACATAAGGTGGAAAAAGTAAATGCGGTTGGTCGTTGCGCTGGCCACATGACACCCTGCTCTTTAGCCCTTCTCGAAAGAAACGGATGACTTCAAAATCACCTGCCCCATAAATTGCAAGGTCTGAAATGGGAAATCTTTACTTATTTATTCTTTAAAACGAGTTTTAAAATTTATGCATCTCTATGTTTTTCAGCTTCAATCTGATTTTAGATGGCTGCAAGCAACACACCCAGTGCAGGTGGTGTATGCTCAGATGTCGAGCTGTTTTGGCGGAGGAAGCCTAGAGTCCAACATGATGCTCATTACTCCGGTGGAACTCTTTTTGGATATGTACGATTGCATGTAAGTAAGTAGTTCCACTGATTCTATGTAACTAGGCATGTATCCTTGGGCAATATGTTAACAGGGGAGATATGTGGTCATTCATTCTAATGAATAAAATGACGAATTAGAATTGTACTGGAAGATAGATAAAAAGAGAGAGAGAGAGTAAAACGAGATTGACAGAGAAATAAGAGAGAGAAAAATAGAGAATACAAGATACAGTGTATAAGATGGTAGAACACTGAGAAAATAAGAAAGAGAGAGAGAGAGAGAGAGCTTCAGTGAAAGTGAGATTGAGAGACAGTGAAAGAGAGAGAGTGAAAGAGTAAGAGAGAAAGAGAGAGTGAAAGAGTAAGAGAGAAAGAGAGAGTGAAAGAGTAAGAGAGAAAGAGAGAGTAAAAGAGTAAGAGAGAATGAGAGAGTAAAAGAGTAAGAGAGAAATAGAGAGTGAAAGAGTAAGAGAGAAAGAGAGAGTAAAAGAGTAAGAGAGAAATAGAGAGTGAAAGAGTAAGAGAGAAAGAGAGAGTGAAAGAGTAAGAGAGAATGAGAGAGAGTGAAAGAGTAAGAGAAAAAGAGAGAGTGAAAGAGTAAGAGAGAAAGAGAGAGAGTGAAAGAGTAAGAGAGAAAGAGAGAGAGTGAAAGAGTAAGAGAGAAAGAGAGAGAGTGAAAGAGTAAGAGAGAAAGAGAGAGTGAAAGAGTAAGAGATAATGAGAGAGAGTGAAATAGTAAGAGAAAAAGAGAGAGTGAAAGAGTAAGAGATAATGAGAGAGATTGAAAGAGTAAGAGAGAAAGAGAGAGTGAAAGAGTAAGAGAGAAAGAGAGAGAGTAAAAGAGTAAGAGAGAAAGAGAGAGAGTGAAAGAGTAAGAGAGAAAGAGAGAGAGTGAACGAGTAAGAGATAATGAGAGAGAGTGAAAGAGTAAGAGAGAAAGAGTGAGTGAAAGAGTAAGAGAGAAAAGAGATAGTGAAAGAGTAAGAGAAAGAGAGAGGGAAAGAGTAAGAGAGAAAGAGAGCGGGAAAGAGTAAGAGAGAAAAGAGATAGTGAAAGAGTAAGAGAAAGAGAGAGGGAAAGAGTAAGAGAGAAAGAGAGCGGGAAAGAGTAAGAGAGAAAGAGAGACGGAAAGAGTAAGTGAGAAAGAGAGAGTGAAAGAGTAAGAGAGAAATAGAGAGAGTGAAAGAGTAAGAGAGAAAGAGAGATTGAAAGAGTAAGAGAGAAAGAGAGATTGAAAGAGTAAGTGAGAAAGAGAGAATGATAGAGTAAGAGAGAGTGAAAGAGAAAGAGTGTGAAAGAGAAAGAGAGAGTGAAAAAGAAAGAGAGAGTGAAAGAGAAAGAGAGAGTGAAAGAGTAAGAAAGAAAGAGAGAGTGAAAGAGTAAGAAAGAAAGAAAGAGTGAAAGAGTAAGAGAGAAAAAAAAAGGAACGAACAGATTGAGAAAGAAAGACAGTGAGAAATAGATAATGATAGAACGAAAAAGAAAGTTAAAGAGAAAGAAAGAGCGACAAACAAAGATGAAGAAATAGAGAGATTATACAAAGAAAGAATGAGATAAACAAAGAGAAAGAGAGAACTTGAGAAAGGGATACCCTATTTTTAAAACAATTACCAAAGTACTTCGAGGATTACTTATACTTTCATATTTTCACAGAGATCTGATGTATTAATTGTTTGTTTTTTTAATGGAAGCAGTCCTGATATATTTACTCATATAGATTCCCCTCAGTTGGTGACAGCCATTACCTGACTCTGGTCGTGCCTACAAAACACAGGGACACATTCAAGTACATACTCCATGTTGATCAACCGATTGATCCTATAATTCGGTATGTTTACTAATAATATACAGTACGACATCTGTTAGACCGGCTTTGTCTTGCTTTTTGGGGTGCTACGCGTAGCTTCTAGGCGGAAATAACACGAAAGGCGGAAGTATACGAGCAAATCATGTTTAATAAATACCAGTTATAACCTTTTCCTAGTTGTGTATCACATGATGTATCAGCCTGCTCCGTTATGATGTATCAGCCTGCTCCGTTATGATGTATCAGCCTGCTCCGTTATGATGTATCAGCCTGCTCCGTTATGATGTATCAGCCTGCTCCGTTTTGATGGGCTCGACATGGCCTAAATCGTGCCGATGTGCCAAAATATAAAAAACGTCAAATGCCAGCCCCCTTTGTTTTGATGTATCATCTTGCTTCGTTCTGTATCACTGTATCACTCTGCATTCATTGAAAATGTGTTCCACATTGACAACAATATCATAGCTTGACCTATCACCCTTTTCCTCTGTACCTTTACTTTCGTACTATTGTTATAGAGTATAGACACTCTTACATAACATCAGTTGCTTACTTAAAACAAATATAGGTCTCAAGAAACCTTATAAGACTCAGCGCATCATGTTACTTCCTGAGTGCTATACATCTTCTTCTAGCCAGCTTTTTGCTGCTGAGCTGTCAGCTCTTTTGCAGACTGTGCCAATGAAAAATAGTGTGCAGTTTTCTTCAGTTGTTCAGCACTGCCGTACAGGGTGTTTGGTTATGTTGGGCAGTAGTGGAAGTAGGATCTGCCTAAGGTGGATTAGGAAGGGGCATTCAAAGAGGATGTGGTTTAGGGTTTCATAAGTAAGTGTGGGCGCAATGTCTACAAAGGGGGAGTTGTGTGGAGTTTATTTTGTTAAGATGGTAATTTAACAGAAGTGTGTGTCCTGTCCTTAGTTGGAAGATTTTAGATTGCTCTTTGCGGGGGAGGAAGTTATACTTTATGGCATGGTCATTTCCAGGGGCATTTTACGTAATATTTAATTGTATTTAATTTTTAATGTAAAAAAGACACTCATTTGGGGCCCCCCTCAAGTGGTCTGGGGAGATTTTCAAATTCTCCCCCGCTCCTCCCCCTGCCCTAGCTACGCCACTGGTCATTTCTTTGTACGAGTGCTATGCAAGTTATATCAACAAGCTAAATGTACACAAATTGGACTTCCATGTTTAAGTCTAGCTCGTTTAAAAACGGAAAGGACTGTTATTAAAATTACTTTCCACAATAGAAAGTAAAAATCAAACTTTCTAACTTGTATGTATACTTTTAATCTCAATAAACCACTTTAATTTAAAAAAAACAACTTTATATCCAAAATATGGTATCATTTATAGTCAACAAATACCCTTCTATAGTCTATTTTCTCAGACAAATAGATGAAAGATATCCCGTAGTAGACTGGATTGGCGGTCTTGGACACTGGCAGGTCGTTGAGTACATGGTCAGGAGGAAATCAAGTTTCACTATCTACTCACCCAAGACTAGATTCGGATGTTACATACACGGTGTGAGTCAGCAGGGCAGCTACTTGCACTCGGCTGGCTTCGTCTCATCCAATATTCATTCCAAGGTATAAAGTACATTAGTCAAAAGATAACTTTATGTCTTTAGGGATTGTCAATATATATTGTATGCGTTCTAAGTTTAAAAAAATAAATTTTCAAACTTTGCGATCTATAGGGCAGATGATTAAAGATTGTCTGTTTTTACAATTTTCGCAACTAATGTCAGGTACCCATTAGAGCTGGGTGAACTCAGAGGCGCCCTACAGATTCTGATATTAGAATCCAAGGATTCGAACCCGGGGTTTTCAGTTTGGAAGCCAAGCGCTTTATAACTCAGCCACCGCGTCTCCTCTCTGTTCTTATTTATCTATTAAGAAAATTTGATCTGCATCAACTGAGCTATAAAATACAGAAAACCTTGATGGATAAATATCGAGGCTCTATAAGGTTACCTCAAGAAAAGCGCAAGAAAAATGTATAAAGGAATATTGGGAGACTCTGTGAAATTAATAAACATCACAATTGTAAGGACACTATGTTGATAGGTCACTGTTGTAAACAAACAATATTTTTTTGTTGCAAAGAAAAGAACTAAGATATTACTGCATAGAGTAGTTACAAGCATGCAAATAATAATAAAAAAAAAGTTGCTCACCACTATTTTGAATGAACTAATAGTGAAACGCTTCTAGACATTTAATGATGTAAATGATGTCGTCCTATTTGTGTGTGCCTGTGCGCTGATCTGAACGTTCAGTACTGCAGGAAGACTGAGGCTTCAATGACCAAAGGCGATCTGCTGGACAACGACTGTGACGGCTGGGTCGACGAGGAGTACGCTAATGGGAGAAGTAAGTGCCTCAGTTTTTACAATCCTGTCACTTTCAGTGTCAATTCAGTGGGTTGCAGTTTGAACCCTTATCACTGACATCCCCTGCCCTCCTTCTAAAGGCTTGGGCTAGAAATTATTAATCATAATCTCTAGCGAACGTCTGAAAATATAGATATCAATTGTGCTGCTATCATTTCTTTTTGGGTATTTTTTAAGGGCTAACTAGTTTTGATCAACTTGTTGTGGATGGAAGACAAGTCCTTTGTAGAAAGAAACAAAAAAGTTCTAATTTGCGATGCGAATTTTAAATCGCGTTTCTTAAGTAAATTCGTTGTCACGTTTATTTGCTCCAAAGCTTAAACATAAAAATATAGAACAATACACTTTTTTAAAAAAAAAGCTTAATATAAGGGAAAGATTTATCTCCCATTTTGTTGATATTAAAAAACTTATTATTTATCAATAATTGATTAACGAGCTAGGTTTTATTTTTTATATATTGTCTTTGACTAGGAATAATTGTGCAACACGTAACTTGATCCGAAAATTGGATGTTGGAAAATAAACGTGTGACAGAATCCACCCAGACAGACCGACAGACTGACCTGATATAACCCGTGTCAATGTAAGCCTATTTGTAATACACTTCTAATTTATAAACCTTAAAAATGTGAAATGGTGGATTGTTTTCAATTCTCGTATATGCTTGTCGGCTCCCTTACAATGTGGATTGAGTTTCAATCTTTGACCAGGAATCAACCCAAATCGGTTCGAGCTGAGCCGGTTTCTTCTCATAAATACTCTAAACACACCATAAAACATTTGTCCAGAGAGCAAAGGGCTCAAAGGAGGAGCATGATGGACTAGTTATACAGAACCAACATTATATTAACACACACACACATCTATCATATGAAGCAGAAAGTAAGACGTGTGTATAGGTATATGTATGTCAATCTTGATAAAACTTGACATCAATCATCCTTAGACTATTGCGAAAACCTTGCATGTTTAATGTCCCTCACACAACCGAAACCTCCCCTCTCCCAAATATAAAATATATTCATTTTTTCTCTGTTAAAGAACGAACTTTTTAAAAACTAATCGGGTAAACCCTTTCTGCGCACTATTTTATATTTGATATGAATTATTTCGGCTAAACTGGTAAACTTATGTATACATTCCACCTTCATTTTCGTGGCGAAATTAATACAATATTGTTAAGGTAACATTCTCCATGTTTGACATAGATCTAATACACTAGATCGGTAATACCCTACCAAAGCTATGTCTTACTATCATTATTATCATTTGTCATTATTACTAATGTATCTATTTATAGATGACGACATTAGTAGATCGAGGGACGATAATGAAGTTGATGAAGACTTGGGAAAGTTCTATAGTGAGTAATGTTGACTATGTAACGTTGTCTATGGTACCAACAGTAGATACTATTTTTTTTTTTTTTTTTTTAAATTTTGGTTCTGTATTGTTTATTTTTAAATTTTCAGAGCCAGGGGAAACAATCGAAACCAGGTATCCCGGTAAGTAACTATCAAAAATATCAAATTAAAACTAATATAAACACTAATGAAAAAAGAAAGATTTATTAAGAATTGCTATAATTGTATATATATGGTTAAACAATGTTCAGGTTTAGATCCAGTATGAAAAGTTTAAAAAAAAAAAGTGAAATCATGGACAATAGAATTTAATATTTTACAATCATATTTTCTAGAAATAAGTAAGAGGAATTACTAGGAAATGGCCATCATCCGCTACAAAGAAACCTAATCATATGGAATTTATTTCCCATTTTTCGATATCAATCTATAATAAATATATTTATTATATTGTCACAGTCTCGATTGACATTGCCTGCTATATGTTCACCTCGGGTCATGTGGGTGAAAGACACG
Organism: Biomphalaria sudanica; assembly: GCA_036873155.1. Taxonomy (NCBI): domain Eukaryota; kingdom Metazoa; phylum Mollusca; class Gastropoda; family Planorbidae; genus Biomphalaria; species Biomphalaria sudanica. The sequence goes on from JAZGLO010000013.1 coordinate 1,853,276, forward strand.
TGAAACTCCTGATATTGAAACAGGAAGTAAGAATGACTAAATTGACTCTTGGTCAGTAGTAACCTTAAGGGTCGAGAGAGTGGTCACTGACAGTCAGTAGTATCCTTTAGGCAGTTGAAGCCAGTGGTCACTTGAGACCATGGGCGTAGCCAGGGGGGGGGTTCCTTGGGGTTTAACCCCCCCCCCCCGAAATGACGGACTTTAGTGACTGATTTTTAGCTTTGATTTTGTTTATTTTAGGTGAGATTTTAATATTAAGCCATCACTTGCCCCAACGAAGCCAAGGGGGCTTTGAGTTTAAAACCCATACCAGGGGGTTTTGCAGTTAAAATCCCCTCTTCTATAAAACAAAACAAACAAAATAGAATGCAAACGACAATCCCAAATTCCTAGTGCATAGCCAAGGAAGATTTTGACTTTAAAACCCCCTCCGAAATTTACTATAAAACACCTCTTCAATATAAAAAAGCAAATTACACACTGAAAATGCTATGAGCGTAGCCCAAGGGGTTTTGAGTTTAAACCCCCTTAAGCAAATTGCACACTCCAAATTCTATGAGTGTAGCCAAAGGGAGTTTTAATTTTACCCCACCCCCTCCTTCAGTGGGGTTCGAAGCTAAAAAAATACCTCTTCAATTTAAAAAAAAAGCAAATTACACACTCAAAAATCTTTGAGACTAACCAATGGGGTTTGAAATTTAAACCCCCTTCAGCGGGGTTTGAAGCGAAGAAGTACCTCTTGGATATAAAAAATAAGAAAACAAAAAGCAAATTACACACTCAAAATCTTATGAACGTAGCCAAAGAGGGTTTTGAGTTGAAACCCCCCTTCATCGGGGTTTGATGCTAAAAAAAATACCTCTTCAATATAAAAAAAAGTATAAATTACACACTAAATTTCTTTGAGCTTAGCAAAGCCAAAGGGGAGTTTTGAGTTTAAACCCCCTCTTCTAGATGGCTTTTTTATGTCTAAAACCACTCCAGAGGTTTTTGAGCTTAAAATCCCCCTACAGAGAGTTTTGAGGTTGAAAACCCCCTCTACAATATTATTCTAAAGCAAACTACAGTCACCTAATTCTAAGGAACATCCTAGTACAACTTCACGCCACACTTTCATAGAGGTCCTCAGTGCAGGTAGGAATAGGCTTCTGACATTGCCAGTGACAGATTTTTGTGAAAACAGCTTGCCGCCCAATGAGTCGAACGTCGAGGGAGGATCTAAGTCAGTTAGACCCCTCAACTCAAGAAAACATTAAGAAACTGGAACAGACACAGAATAGAGCAGTGAGATTCATAACAAACGAACATTCACATTTGACTAGAGTAACACCTTTAGTAAAATCACTAAATTTAGAAAGCCTTCAGGACAGAAGACTCAAAAGTAAAGTAGCAATTATACATAAAACACTGAACCATAATCTTCAAGTACAAAAACAAAATTTAATAAAATACTCTGAAAGACCCAAATATAAAGGCACATTCCTCGTCCCATATGCTAGGACAAATTTGTACAAATACTCCTTCTTCCCTAGTGCTATTAGAGCATATGGAATGGGTTGCCTGAGCTAGCCAGGAAAACCAGTGACTTGGCAGAATTTAGGTCATTGGTTAATATGCATGACTGAATGCATGACGCGTAGGACGTAATCATCTTCTTTTTTGAAGTAACGTCTGTATTATATAAGATAAGATCAGAATGGCACAGGTTTTGAAATAAAACTTTTTAATAGCAGAATATTGCACTGTAGATACTTCAGAATATGCATTTTAAGGCTTTCAATACCAAAAATAGTGCTTGGCGGTGGGGCTACGCCCCACACTGGGGGAGCTCACAGCGCTCTCCCAGACCCCATTGCTTATAAGGGCAGGGGGTCTACAAATTTTCCACTAACTCCAGGAAGAACTTATTCCAGGGCAAAATAAACGTATTCCGAAGGAATGAAGAGTCAGAATGTAATAAAAATTAATTATACATATATACACACACACACACACAGACATATATATATATATATATTTAGCGCGGGGGGGGGGGGGCGGGGCCAACGTCGAAAATCCTGGCTACGCCCATGCTTGAGACAGTACATATATTTCTAGTGGTCATTTTTCTGTACTGAGAGTTGGATATGTATTATTAGAGTCGTTATTGTTGCTCGCTGTGATGCGGAAGTGATTTACTAGGCAAAGTTGTATGTATATCTATCCCGGAGGACCCAGCATATCTGATATGCTTGATGCCGCTGTTATGCAGATTAAGAAAGAACAAAATAAATAATTGTGCGAAATTTCAGCACAATCCGAGATTGGGTGCCGGAGAAATAACGGAGAGATAGGCCAACATACAGACAGAGTGAGTCGATATAAACTTTGTAACTTGATAATATAAAAGATATTTGAAATGTGTTTCTGCTAGCACAGGTATTTTAGATAGAGCTATAGAGGAGCCTTTACAAATGTTTCTGTCAGACCACGCTGAGTTGGTTTCTGGAGATGTAAATTTGACAAACGTCGAAGAAGTTGATAATACAACATCAGGGACTGTTGTCTATAACGCAAGTACGCTTTACATTGATGATTTATAACCATCTATCTATCTATCTATCTATCTATCTATCTATCTATCTATCTATCTATCTATCTATCTATCTATCTATCTATCATTCCAGCTTTATCTTTTTATCTAGTATGAATGAAACGCTCAATGTGAAAACATGAATGTATGAAAATTAAATATATATTATTTGGGACACTTTCTAAACCTCTTGTATACATCGTTAGCCAAATGTAGAGTTGATATTTTAAAATTTTAAACTATTTCGTTACATATTGGCTAGATATTTTTCCCTTTGTTAATCAAACATATTACTGGTTACAATACTACTGTATTAAATGGTCTAATGAATATCAAAACATTAACCCGTTTCTCCTACTAGTTTGAAAAGAATGTAGTCTCAAAAGGCCTGGAGACTTAAGAAGCTTTTTTTTTTTAGGATTTTTTTTTAAGAGCAAAAATGCTTCTCTGTGAATTTCTAGGTCAGGGGTTCTCAACCCGTGGGACGCGACCTCCATGTCCTTTGCATGCTATCGAAGGTTATGCTTTCATTATGCAACCAAACCAATAATCTAGTTACAAGAACTAGATACTGTGTTAGTTATTAGTAAAATTGCAAAGATAGGTAAATATCAGATTATTATGTGTACATTCATTATAGGTACTGTCATTGATTCTAGAATGACTTCTCTACTTTTATCGGGGTTGTAATTTCGGCCATGGCTCGTCAGCCCGGGCTCCCCATACAGAGTCTATCTGTTTAAGTAACTAACTAGAGAACAAGTAATGGTAATATGTTTACGTCTACTAGTTGAAAACGAGAGCTTATAGAACAAAGGATTAATGATTGATTAATAGGATTTGACATGAAGGATGATTATACATAATAATTAATACTAGGTCAGCGCGCCTACGTTATGGGTAAATAAACAACATTGTTAACATCTAAGTCACGGTGAAAACAGTCCGACCCGGGCTCGCGATGCCCACAGCCCAATGGATAATGGCCAATTAGGGTCCATGCAATTACACAAGCCTGTGCCGTCCCTAAACAAGAGAAAAGGGCATTTCTCCATTCACGTGATTATAATAACAACTTTAGAGCTACGAAATAACGAAGAAATTATAATAACCTAACTTACCCAATACTCGGGGGAAAAAAACCCAGAAAGCTTCAGGCAAGAATTTAAACAAAAAACAATGACGCTAACGTAGAGCGTCCTTAGAAAGAGAGCACAAACTATTAGGCTGCACAAAAGAAATACACATATCAATGAACTAACTTCATACGCGTATGACAGAACTGTAATGGTTTCTAGAATGAATTCTCTACTTGTATCCTAACATTGCGCTGGTGTGTTCAGTCCTTTAATTTAAATCCATTATCACAATACTCATCATCGTCATTTATCATCCTAATAATAATTTGGTAAAACAAATTACCAAAAATTTACCAATATATTTATTTTTTGTCTAACACAGGCTTAACAAAATACTTAAGTGAGTGGACGCAGTGGGCATGTGGTTACGACTGCGCTGTGGGGGACAGGTCTAGAACAAGGTAAGTTTATGAAGCGCCAACAATACAATATTTCTTTTTTTTTTCTTTCTAATTAACTGATTTATGGAGCGCGGTTGCTGAGTGGTTAAGCTCTTGGGTTCCAAACCCTGAGTCCACAAAATCTGACTTAAGTTGGGAAAAGGCGGTTGGTAGTTGTGTTGGACACATAACACCCTGCTCGTTGACCTTAACATCATCTGCACTATATGCAGCAACGTCTGAAAGAAAACTTTTTTTTACTTTTATTAACTGATCACTTTTCTAAAGGGTGGGACATAAGGGTGGTCGCTCCATCCCCGCGGGTTGGTGATTAAATAAAAAAAAATTATGGGAAAAGCCTCTGGAACCAATCTGTGTCTCATTAGTTTAGTTAATAATCCTTCGAAGTTATCTATATATAATGTAGTTATGTCGTCTTGAATGGAATGCTATAGTGAGAAAGAGAGAGATAGAGAGAGAGAGTTATGCGATTTAAATTTAAGTTGTGACGTTGCAGATGAGCGTTTAGGCCTTCAATGACGATATCTCTGGATGGTGGCGTGTAATCAAGTGGCCCTGGTTGGTGATGCGGGATCAAATAACATTACTCGTGTGAACGCTCTTTTCTGAAAAGGGAAATAGGGAAAGTGCCGATGGCGCCTGGTCCTCCTCGATGTGTTTATGTTTCGTCATATTTTCTTCACTTCCTTATCTTAACAACCTTCTCACCATATTGCTGCTTTTATTATGTATTGCATGAAATGTTATGTCTAAAGCTACTATCGGTCTATTTCCCCCCCTCCCCTCCATCACATCTTTGAGCGTAATTGGCAGCTTATTCGATTCTTTGCAGTCTGTGAAGCCTTAAAGGTCACTGACTCTCAACTCGGCAATGGACATTTGAGGACAACACAGATTGTTGTGGTCACTGACTCAAAATCTGTACTACAGGCTTTGCAAAGCCCTGGACCATGGCCCCCCAATATCGACACTGTCATCATGGCCTCACAAAACATAAAGCAGCGCTGTGGCACCCCTGTAATAATGCAGTGGGTACCGAGTCGCATAGGTGTAACTGACAACACTATTGCAGACTCTTTAGCCCACCAAGGAGGGCAAATTCCACCCACTGAACAGGCTGTAAGTTTTCACCAAGCCCTGGCTATAATTAAAAAAAAACAGAAATGGAAAAGTGGTTTGAGTGCTGGGACAAGTCCCAAAAAAACCCGTGGAGTCTGGGAGCGCATGAGGCGCCCTGATCGCACGTCCCCGTGGTGGATGCTGTCCAGGCCTGAGCAAGCTATCATATTCATATTACAGTGCAGGACAGGTCACTGTCCTGTTGGCTCATATTTCTCACGGCTATGGCCAAATTTCGATTCACGGTGCCCCCGCTGTGGGAAGAAGAGGAAACCGTGCCTCATATTGTTTGACTGCCCCAGACTTGCTGATCTCCGTCTCGACAGGTCTGGGAAACCAAAAGTTCTCGACCTGTATAGTGACATATACGCACTACGCAAGACAGCAAGGTTTCTGTCCAGGGCTTTTGCCTCTCAAGCCCTCACTCAAATAAAGTTTGATGATGATCATGATAATGATTACAAATTTCATTCACACTTGGGTATATGTATTATCAACGTTACATGATCCTCATTGGCAACTATTTGCGATCTGCACATGCGTGTATAGTTTGAAACACTACTTTGTTGCTTTCAATTATATTCCACAGATACGATACGCATTGTAAATAGATTTTTTTCACATTTGCAATCCTAAATTTAGGTAGTTAGTAATTTTTTAATAAAATGAAAATAAAAAAAATTACAAAAAAAATAAAACTTTAAACTGTTGCATAAATGTGTTTAACGATGGTAAGTGCCTATCTCCTTTACTAAATAGTCTGTCATGTTTGTTAATATTAATAGTGAATATTTGTAAATATGGTGTATTTTTATTTAAAAAAAAAATACTAAAACTGCTTAAATAGTTGGTTTAAAAAATTAAATTTTTCGGTTTTAGAAAAGAAAAAAAGAATCAGAATTTTCAAAGGTCTAAAATATAATGATCTCGAATTTTTCAATATCTTTTCTAGTTTACGAGATCAAAACGGGACGGACGGAGAGACCACACAAAACTAATAGGGGTTATCCCCCTTTCGGGAGTGGCTAAAAATAACGAAAAGAAAACTACGTAGTTTCTTTACAGCCAGAGCACTCTAACAATAACATTGACAGAGCACTCTAACAATAACATTGACAGAGCACTCTAACAATAACATTGACAGAGCACTCTAACAATAACATTGACAGAGCACTCTAACAATAACATTGACAGAGCACTCTAACAATAACATTGACAAAGCACTCTAACAATAACATTGACAGAGCACTCTAACAATAACATTGACAGAGCACTCTAACAATAACATTGACAGAGCACTCTAACAATAACATTGGGCACACGTTTCGATATTTGAGTCTTGTGCGAGGCCTCTAACAATCTGAGGCCCAAGGTGGCTGCCTAGTTAGCCTTTGCCCTAGGCCCGGCCCTACACAAATAAAACCCCGCAGAGATGTTGCAAAAAAAAAAAGATAATTGCCTTGATTTACTTTCAGAATGTGCTTGACTCTAAATCATACTTACGGCTGCGTCGGGCCGACGAGTGAGATGAAACCTTCCGACTGCTATGGAAACATCTGCCCAGCCACTGATTGCCTGGGTAAGACTTTCGGCGACCTTTGTCAGCATTCGTGCTCAAAGTGTGTCGACAGTTGCAACAAGTTTGATGGAAACTGTGATAGATGTGTGTCTGGCTACGACTTTCCTGAGTCAGGTTGTCAATTAGGTGAGAACATTAAGTCGCTTAGAAGCAAATGCGTTGATATTATAACTTTATTTTTTTTTAATTTGACTCTTTATGTATAATTATAATTAAGACAGATACTTTTACAAAGCTCATATCAACTCTATCTGGTATGCACAATATGCCTCTCGCTTCCAAGTCATGGATCAACAGATACGTTTAAGATGTATTCATTGTTTCTAAAAAAAAAAGGTTGAGTCAATCAAAATATTAACTAATTAATTAGTGGTAATTAATAAATTTTGATATTGATCATGGGAAATAAATCTTCTAGTATGGATAGATATAGTAGTAAATATACAGTTCTTCCCCTTAGATAAGTTTTTTTTTAAAATAAAGAATTTTAAGATTTTGCTTGTTACTACATTTGGGTTGATAGTTCAAAGTCTTGATAATTGTTGCAATTTTTATCTCGGGGAAAGGATGTGTTTCAATTCATGTCTAGGTCAAGTAAAGTTCCCCTTTCAGACCTATGAGTCAGATGAAGTAAGTGTCATGTTTCTATGGCTCACGGTTAACGGCAAGCACAATAACCAACCGCTTTTACTTTTCCCCAACTAATGTCAGACCAGATGGGAGGAGGCTTCAGACATTGCCAGTGACAGATCTTTATGGAGACAGCTTGCCGCCCAATGCGCCGAACGGCGCGGGAGGATTAAGTAAGTAAGTAACTGATGTCAGGTACCCATTTGAACTGAGTGGACACATTGGCACCCTCAAGATCCTGGCATATACAATATCAGTCTTCATCAGGATTCGAACCCGGGATCCCCGGATTGTAAGCCAAGCAATCAACCATCGTGCCTCTTGATCAAGAGGTCAAGTGTTTGATGTTTATAATAATCAAAACCGAACGAAATAGCGCTGGCCAAAATAGAGTGAAAAAAAATATTATTTTTCAGTCATTTTGCAAGACATACTCAAGTTATCGTAAAATATGAAATAGCCAATATTTTTTATTTCACTTTAAAGTTTTTATTTTCTGTCATTTTACTGGAAACACTAGATATCTTAAAATAAAATAGGCCAATATTATAAAATAACTAGAATAAACTAGAATGAATAATTTAAAAAATATAGCATTTATTTATAATATAAAATCCATAATGCCATCGGAATTCTTAGAGTCACGCTGCAGCTTCGTCTGTAGCGCCCAATTTAGTGAGCCTTTCTAAAGTCATACAAATTCCTAACATCTGGCTGGGCATCATCTAGTTCTTCGCAGTATTTACATCGGGAGGTGAAACACCAACATTTGGCGAGAAAAGAGATCGCCAGCTTAACCAATCCTGACTAAGACTAAGACTGCTTTATTGATCCTTACGGAAATTTGTTGTGATTACAAGGACTCTTTTCTCATATAAAGACAATACAACAGAAAAATACACACAAATACAACAGACAACATAAAGAGTTCATTCAGTGACTACACACAGGTATCTTGGTGCATTTCATGTTCCCTGATCAATGAGTGGCGGTGATAGAGTCTGACCGAGTGAGGTACGAACGAGTTTTTGTACCGCTCCGTTCTTGTTTTGATTGACAGCAGTCGCCCCCTTCACGACGACCTGTCGTAGTTCTGATGGAGCGTGTGGCCGTTGTCTTCCAAGATTTTTTCGATTTTTCTTAGACACTTTTGTTCAAATAGTTCCTTTTAATGTGGTAATGTTGTGAGTGTAATTTTAGATGCTTTTTTAATGATGTTTTCTAGACGTCGCAACAGTTTAGATGAGGCGTTGCCTTGCCAACAAGTTATTCCGTATGTTAGCAGATTTTGTATAGTCGCGCGGTAAAATGCCTCAAGGATCTTATTGCTTAGTTTAAAGCTATTGAGTTTGTATAGAAAAAAGAGTCGCTGGGCTGTTTTCTTTGTCAGAGTTCCAAGGTGGTCTTCCCATGAAAGCTTGTTGTTGATGATAACGCCTAGATATTTATATGCCTTTACTTGTTCCATAGATGTAGTGTTTATTTGCAGTTCACGTATAGTATGTTTTTTTTTTCTAAAATCTATTATAAGTTCTTTAGTTTTTGTTACATTCAGTTCTAGAAAGTTGTCGGTGCACCAGTTTGTAAACTATTCTATCGAGCTTCGATACTGAGTTTCGTCTCCTGAAATAAGACCGACTATGGCAGTATCATCAGCGAATTTAATAAGTTTAACTGAGTCATAGATGCTTCTTATGTCATTAGTGTCAAGGGTGTAAAGTACAGGAGAAAGTGCACAACCTTGTGGAGCATCCGTACATAGTACTCGAGTTGACGATTTGGTGTTGTTGACTTTAACATACTGGGGCCGTTGGGTTAAAAAGTTTAGAACCCATGCTTGTAAGTAAGGGTTTACATTTAAGTTACTCAGTTTGTTTATCATTAGATGTGGCTGTATGGTATTGAAAGCCGATGAGAAATCTACGAAGAGGACTCGTGCATATGTTTTGGGTATATCGAGATGCTTATAAAGCTGGTCCTAAAGCAATAGAATGGCATCCTCAGTTCCTCTAGCTGCTTTGTTTGCAAATTGGTGAGGGTCTAGGCTGTTGTTGACTTTTGCTACAAGTTGTTTTAGCATATATTTTTCAAAACATTTCATAACAATAGGTGTTAGTGCTACTGGGCGGAAATCATTTAAGCAATCTATTTTTGGTTTCTTAGGCACTGGTATGATCTCTGAAGTCTTCCAGATGTGTGGAATTACGCACGTTTGCAATGACTGGTTAAAGATATGACAGAAGATAGAAGAGATTTGCTCCGCACATAGCTTGATCAGCTTGCCACTAATTTTGTCTGGTCCAGAAGCTTTTGTTACGTCTGCTCTTTTTAATAACAAGGTCACTGCATCCTCAGTTACAAAATTGACATAGGGCTCTTGTTTTCCTTTGGACAGAGTGTTGAAAAGTTCTTTGTGTAGATCAACAAAATCTTCTTTGTCAAAACGAGAATAAAAATAATTTAGTTCGTTGGCAAATTTCTCATCATCAGCCACTGAAATTTGTTCTCGTTTTGAGGCGCAGCCTGTTATTTTCTTTAATCCCTCCCAGCATTGTTTTGAGTTGTTCTATGCAAAGAAATTCTCAATTTTTTCTTTGTATGTTTTTTTTCCTTCAATTATTGCTTTTCTCAGTTAATGTGTAGCATTTATAAACTCTTCATTGCTAGCCTTATACTTTGTTTTCTTTTCAGTAATAAGGTGTTTGATTTTTTTGGTCATCCAGGGCTTATTGTTTCCATAGACTTGTATTGTTTTTGTTGGAATTGTTAACTACTCGCAGAATGATAGATATGAGTTAATGAGTTTGCATGTTTCGGCAAAAGACGCCCTGGTTGGATCAAAGAGAGATGTCGCAGATAATCAAGATTTCTGATTATACTACAACATAGATGTGTAACAAACACATCATCATATACCTAAATCTTGAACGGGGTCACCACACATCAAAATCTTAATGTTTTTTTTTTAGCAAGTAATGCATTTTAAAAATTGATGAAAAAGGAGAATGAGATAACATTTTGAAGTACATGTACTCCCTTATCCACAAATACGGCATACCATTGCATCTAATCGTATTTAAGAAGTAGAGACCTCAATACAAAATTTCACCTACTGAATTTCAGGTACTTTCATACACGCTATCATATAGTCCGCGCAATTGTATCGGGAAATGTCGCGCTATTTTTCTGCGCTCTATTTGGTCGGGTCACCATCAAAGCCATTCGATAATCATTTGATAATTATAAACAAAAACCATAATGCAGTTATTAATTTTTTTTGATTTTTTTGGATGGTTATATTTCTAATGCTAATGTATATGAAAACGTTAAGATTGGTACAGAGTTAAATAGAAATAAAGCTCTATATTGTTTATTGTAATCTAATTGTATTTAATGTAGATCGAACTTCCTACATTGACTGGAACGAGTGGCATTGCGCAGAAGACTGTCAATCTCCTTATCTTATAAGAGAAAGGTAATTCAAGAGACTAAGCTAGAGAAATATACCGTCTCTATGAGAACTTGTAAATAATAATAATATTAATAATACTAATTTAGGCGCTGCTTTACACTGGGCACACGTCAAGTTATCTTTTCTAAAAAAAATAATTTCTGTGCGAGGCCCTAGGCTGCTGCCTAGATTGCCTATGCCTAAAACCGGCCCTGCTAAGGCCCTTAGTTCCTGCAAGGCTGCATAATGTAATCTGAAAAGCTGTCTTCGTTGGACTCAATGATGCAATCCAGGATACGTGGCAGATGATTTAAATTACCCTATAGGCCTCACTAGGCAATGATCTGACATACCTGTTGTAGCTAGGTATTTGCCATCATTTGGGGATCTGGGGTCTTGACCTCTCTACCTCCCTGCTTTTTATCGTAATATTTAATATATATATTTATATATATTTCTCTTTATGGCTTAAGAGTTTGGACACCGAGTAATGAAAATATATCACTCTTTCAGTTCTGCAAGTCGGATAAACTAGAGTTACCCTACGTAATTTTAGAGGCCAAAAAAAGAAGAGGAAAAATATTTATTGAAAAAAAAATATTTATTGAAAAAAAAAACTATGTCGAACACTCATTTGGGGTCCCGTGGGGGAATTACAAAATTCTCACCGCTCCTCCCCCCTCCTTACTACGTCACTGTCTGACATGTGTGTGTTTTAAAATGTGAATGTTTCAGCTACTAGAACCGCAATATAACAGCCAAACAATAAGAGATGTTTGATTCTTCATTAAAAAAAATTAAATTATAGCTTTCATATAGCGCTACTTTCGCATGCTCAGAGCGCTATGGTCCAATCTCATTTGTGGACGGGGGGGGGGGGGAGAAGGGGGGTATATGGGAGAAGGTTTTTCCGTGCTGCCTTTAGGCGCTCAGTAAACACAGCTTTGCTCGCGTCGGGTGTGAAACCTCGAGCCCCCTTCATAGGTAGCCAAGCCAAGCCAAGGGCAAGAGTACTTAGCCTTTAGACCACAAATCCTATTTAAAGGCTTAAAAAAAAAGTTATAAGAAAGCGAAATAAAACAAATGATATGATTTAAAATAAAACGAACACGATGTCAAGGGAAAACCGTATAATCATTGCCATATATCTCAATAATGCAAGGTGTAACTCCACTCTTTCTTTAAAAAAAATGATAACATTTTTTGATTAACTAATAATTTTTTTACTAATTGTTTTTTTTTAATATAAATTCATGTAAGTGTGAAATGCCAAGTTGATCCGAGAATGGGAAGTCGGAGAAAAACATAAAGAATCCTCTCAGACAGACAGACAGACAGACGGAGTGTTTAAATATAAGCAGTGTAAAAAAAAAAAAAAACATGTAAAAAATAATAATTTGATAATAACAGGTTTTGTAAACTCTATGGAACGATTGGAAACACAAATAATTGTACAGCTCCTGTAACCGACAAGAAACCCGGAAACTGTTACGTTGGAGAACTATGTCCAGCAGGTCTGCAAACATTTCCTCAAACTCTTGAACTCTGAATTTAATATCTTTTAAACAACTTACCACATTAAAAAACATAGAAATGAGTTTTAAAAATGTATTGCTTACAATAAACTACTCACGATATACTCCGCGTGAAAGCCTCTAAGTAAGAAACATGCTGAGAATTTCTTCTTTAGGGCACGGGAAAGAAATTGGGCAAAGAGTCAAGGAGTCGTCTTGTTCCCAATGACAGCCCCGTTGCTGAACACGGACCAGCTCTCTATCTCTTTATCTCTCTTTCTCTCTCTGTTTCTTTCTCTGTCTCTCTTTCTCTCTCTCTCTCTCTTTCTGTCTCTCTGTGTCTCTCTCTCTCGCTCTCTCTCTGTCTCTCGCTTTCTCTCTGTCTCTCTCTCTTTGTGTCTCTCTCCCTCTCTCTCTCTCTGTCTCTCTCTCTTACTGTACTGTACTGTACGAAAATACCAAAAGAAACTCAGATGTTCAATTTTTTTAAATTATTTTCTTGTGTGATTAGTATGCCCGGACTTCTCGTGGGCGCCAGGATGCACAGAGAGTTGTGTCAACTGTAACGAGCCTTGCGACAAGTTTACGGGTGTCTGTAAAAAGTGCAGGCCTGGATTTCACAGCCCGAAATTGTTTTGCAGAATACGTGAGTCATCTTCCAACGTTGGATTCCCTAAGAAAGTATGAGGGATATTCCAATAAATTTAACAGAATCCAACATTAATTATCTTAAGCTGTAGAATTTCATAAGTAGCTTACAGCGGTTGGTTCTACGCAACGCCGGAACACACAAATAGTGCCTATTTTTCGTCTGATCCTAAGTAATTCTCTCCCACGTATTTAGATTTATGGATGTGGTCTAATGTCCCACTTGCAGAAATCTCTATCCATTGGTGTTGGACGGACTTAAGATGGATTTCCCTTTCAAATGTCGGTCATGTTAGATTATTATATAGATAATGAGACATTGATTTTGCTAATTTGTATTGCATTGACATAATTATTAATAGTGTAATTGATATTACTAGTGTGCCGATGTTCCAAAACTCAAACTCAAACTCAGTTTGAAGTAGACAGTTTAGGCAGAATAATTACAAAGGTTATATCAACTCAATCTGTCTGTCTGTCTGTCTGTCTCGTAAAATGTTTTAACTTTTTTTTCTCTCCCTACTGCAATTCTTGGATCAAGTTAAAACTTTGCACAATTATTCATCAGTGTAGCGGTCTCTGACAGAAAGTAGCACAATGACTGCTGCCGACTGCCAATGGTTCTCAGGCTCCTTTTTTTTTCCCTCAGGGGGTTATGGGAAACCTCCTACGCTGTTAGGATGTCTGTTAGGCTACGTTCTATGTAGCATGTGCAATTGCAATGGTTGTCTTGGTATTTTTATTTTTATTATTGTCATAGCATTGTTTACCAATTGATAGAACTTGGTTAATTGAATCACGTCCACTAATTCGATGAAGTGGATTATATTTTCTTTGAAGTGAAGTCGCTGAGTTGTAGATTAGCATTAGCAACACAACCTACTGACTGCATATTGTTTATCTCGGTATCCACATTTAGCATGCAGTACGAACGAGTACGGATTCGGCTGCATGGGCGACTGCCTGAAGAAGTGTGGCAAGGATTGCACTGAAAGAGTGCATGGCACGTGCCCGTGTAAGTCAGCCATGTCCAGGGACTAATAAGTCCTATTATAATCACATCTATTTATAATATTAAAAAAAGTATTTTTACCCTAATGCTGTTTAAAGATGTGTCCCTATTAGGTCTAGAAGAGCCTAGAAATAGGATCTTTTCGTATAGAAGATCTCTCTCTCTGCCTCTTGTCACCCACTCTCTCTATTCGTATCGTTCTCTCTCCATCTGTCTCTCTCGTCTCCCCCCTCTTTGTATCTTATTTCCAGTTTTTTTCACCCCCCTCTCTCTCTCCTTCTCTCTACCCTTTCTCCATCCTCTTACTCTGACTCTCCCTCTCCTTCTCTTTCCCCCCTTTCTCTATCCTCTTACTCTGACTCTCTCTCTCCTTCTCTCTCCCCTTTCTCTATTATCTTACTCTGACTCTTTCTCTTCTTCTCTCTACCGTTTCTCTATCCTCTTACTCTGACTCTTTCTCTTCTTCTCTCTACCCTTTCTCTATCCTCTTACTCTGACTCTCTCTCCTTCTCTCTACCCTTTCTCTATCCTCTTACTCTGACTCTCTCTCTCCTTCTCTCTCCCCGTTCTCTATCCTCTTACTCTGACTCTCTCTCTCCTTCTCTCTACCCTTTCTCTATCCTCTTACTCTGACTCTCTCTTTCCTTCTCTCTACCCTTTCTCTATCCTCTTACTCTGACTCTCTCTCTCCTTCTCTCTACCCTTTCTCTATCCTCTTACTCTGACTCTTTCTCTTCTTCTCTCTACCCTTTCTCTATCCTCTTACTCTGACTCTCTCTCTCCTTCTCTCTACCCTTTCTCTATCCTCTTACTCTGACTCTCACTCTCCTTCTCTCTACCATTTCTCTATCCTCTTACTCTGACTCTCTCTCTCCTTCTCTCTACCCTTTCTCTATCCTCTTACTCTGACTCTCTCTCCTTCTCTCTACCCTTTCTCTATCCTCTTACTCTGACTCTTTCTCTTCTTCTCTCTACCCTTTCTCTATCCTCTTACTCTGACTCTCCCTCTCCTTCTCTCTACCCTTTCTCTATCCTCTTACTCTGACTCTCTCTATTCTTCTCTCTACCCTTTCTCTATCCTATTACTCTGACTCTCTCTCTCCTTTTCTCTACCCTTTCTCTATCCTCTTACTCTGACTCTCTCTCTCCTTCTCTCTACCCTTTCTCTATCCTCTTACTCTGACTCTCTCTCTCCTTCTCTCTACCCTTTCTCTATCCTCTTACTCTGACTCTCTCTCTCCTTCTCTCTACCCTTTCTCTATCCTCTTACTCTGACTCTCTCTCTCCTTCTCTCTACCCTTTCTCTATCCTCTTACTCTGACTCTTTCTCTTCTTCTATCTCCCCTTTCTCTATCCTCTTACTCTGACTCTTTCTCTCCTTCTCTCTACCCTTTCTCTATCCTCTTACTCTGACTCTTTCTATCCTTCTCTCTACCCTTTCTCTATCCTCTTACTCTGACTCTCTCTCTCCTTCTCTCTACCCTTTCTCTATCCTCTTACTCTGACTCTCCCTCTCCTTCTCTTTACCCTTTCTCTATCCTCTTACTCTGACTCTCCCTCTCCTTCTCTCTACCCTTTCTCTATCCTCTTACTCTGACTCTCTCTCTCCTTCTCTCTACCCTTTCTCTATCCTCTTACTCTGACTCTCTCTCTCCTTCTCTCTACCCTTTCTCTATCCTCTTACTCTGACTCTCTCTCTCCTTCTCTCTCCCCCCTTTCTCTATCCTCTTACTCTGACTCTCTCTCTCCTTATCTCTACCCTTTCTCTATCCTCTTACTCTGACTCTCTCTCTCCTTCTCTCTCCCCTTTCTCTATCCTCTTGCTCTGACTCTCTCTCTCCTTCTCTCTAAACTTTCTCTATCCTCTTACTCTGACTCTCCTTCTCTCTCCCCTTTCTCTATCCTCTTACTCTGACTCTCTCTCTCCTTCTCTTTCCCTTTTCTCTATCCTCTTACTCTGACTCTCTCTCTCTCCTTCTCTCTACCCTTTCTCTATCCTCTTACTCTGACTCTCCCTCTCCTTCTCTCTACCTTTTCTCTATCCTCTTACTCTGACTCTCTCTCTCCTTCTCTCTACCCTTTCTCTATCCTCTTACTCTGACTCTCTCTCTCTCTCCTTCTCTCTACCCTTTCTCTAGCCTCTTACTCTGACTCTCTCTCTCTCCTTCTCTCTACCCTTTCTCTATCCTCTTACTCTGACTCTCCCTCTCCATCTCTCTCCCCCCTTTCTCTATCCTCTTACTCTGACTCTCTCTCTCCTTCTCTCTCCCCTTTCTCTATCCTCTTACTCTGACTCTCTCTCTCTCCTTCTCTCTACCCTTTCTCTATCCTCTTACTCTGACTCTCCCTCTCCTTCTCTCTACCTTTTCTCTATCCTCTTACTCTGACTCTCTCTCTCCTTCTCTCTACCCTTTCTCTATCCTCTTACTCTGACTCTCTCTCTCTCCTTCTCTCTACCCTTTCTCTAGCCTCTTACTCTGACTCTCTCTCTCCTTCTCTCTACCCTTTCTCTATCCTCTTACTCTGACTCTCCCTCTCCATCTCTCTCCCCCCTTTCTCTATCCTCTTACTCTGACTCTCTCTCTCCTTCTCACTCCCTTTTCTCTTTCGCTCTTTATACCTCTCCCTATGGCTCTCCCTGTCTCTCTCCTTTATTTCAATCTCTCTCTCAAACCTTTCACTTTATACTCTACTTTCTCTCAATCTCTCCTTGTCTCTCTCTCTGTTTCTCTCTCTGTGTATCTCTTCTTCTCTCTCGTTCTCCCTCTTTCTCTGTCTCTCTATGTCCCTCTCTCTCTCTAAATCTCTTTCTGTCTCTTTTTTCTCTCTATCTCTCTCGCTCTCTATGTCTGTCTGTCTGTCTCTGTCTTTTTCTCTCTCTTTGTCTGTCTCTATTTCTCTCTCTCTCTGTTTCACTTTTTTAACAACACATATGCATTATTATTATTATTATTATTCTCCACATTTCGCCTGTAGCTACCGGTCCAGGTCTAGCTATTGTCATAGTGATACTACTGATTTGTCCCAGCCTATTCTTCGTCTACATGGTAATGAAAAGGTAATTTATTTTTAACTTTAAAAAAACAAATTCTATTAACTTTACTTGGACAGCCAAACGGGAAAAACACTTCATTATTTGGTTCGCGCATGCGCACTACTACTTCCAGAGTTCGTTTTGGTAGACTGACTTTTGGAGTCAAAGATCCAAAGTTCTATAGTCCTATTCGAAGCCACCATGTAATTCATTTTTGTTTATACAAAAAATATGACATTGATTGTGATTGGTAGTGAAGTTCTTTTTTTTTTCTCTAATCGAACCCTGCGATATTTTTTTTTTTCCAATTTGTAGAAATTGAATGAGGAAATCGATTTCCTGTATAGATTTTGGCTGCTTTTATATAAAGCAATCAATGCTAAATGGTTTTCGGTAATGATTGTTTGTTCATGTGGTATTTGATCTGGGCTGCCATATTGATGGTTGACCCGTTCGAACCCTGCCCCCGCAATGATTCCTAGACGTCCTGCTGGAGGTTTGGGCTAGTTTGTAAAAGTTTTCAAATCTGAGCGACGGAAACATACCCTTTTCAGACCATGCGATCTATTGATGCAAGGTAATCTTTTTTCTAAGGTCCTGAACCCTAAACAAGATAACTAATTATATGAAAAAGTAAATTTCCCCTTTCAGACCATGCGGTCTATAGGGCAGATTATGTGAAAGTCATCTGTTCTGCCGTCTACTGTTAACGAGAGTGTTTTGTTGTCGGCACAACCTCTAGCGCCTTTACTTTTACTCAACTAATGTCAGATGCCCATTAGAGCTGAATGGACTCAGAGGCACACTAAGGAACCTGAAGTTAAAAATTCCAGTCTTCGCCAGGATTTGTACCTGGGACCCTCCGGTTCAGAAGCCTAGCGCTTTACCACTCGGCCACCGTGCCTCCAAGTAATTGTATGATTATTGTTAAATCCCAAAACACAACTATTGATGAGATAAATGATGTAGTTTCTTATAGCTTCTATTTTTTTAAACTGTTTTTAAAAAAAAATAAAAAAAATCAGGTACATGTGAACTTCTATACAATGCTATAGGAGGCTCGGTGGCTGAGCAGTTAAGCTCTAGACTACCGAACCTGGGGTCCCGGGTTCGAAATTATTGTCGAAAACTGGGATTTTTACTTTCGGGATCTTAGGGTGCCTCTGAGTCCATCCAACTCTAATGGGTACCTGACTGTTTTGACACGGTTACTCTGTGTGGTAAACCGTGACACACGGTCAAGTGTTGGGTACCTCGGAGTTAAGGGACTTGCAGGAAGTCACGAGTGTGTTGTAAACAAGAAGAAAGGATGTCATCTAGTAGAGTTGTGCTGTATATAATGTTAGCCTTGTATATATGTTATGTTGAAATGCTTCACAATTAAAAGGCACTTTATACTTAAAGGGACTTGTTTCTTCACACTGACATTAGTTGGGGAAAGTAAAGTAGGCTGGTCGTTTCCCTGCAACGTTGCTAGGGTGGGTGGAGGAGGGGGGAACATTGAAAATAGACCCGGGCCCACACATGAAAGGGGCCCCCAAATGAGTGTTTTTTTTACATTAAAAATTAAATATTAAGCAAAAATGCAGGGGGCCCCCAAAGAGGTCAAGCCCCCCGGGCCCCCAAACGATGGAAAATTCCTAACTACGCCCCTGTTGCGCTGGCTACATGACACCCTCGTTATCCGTGGGGCACAGCAACAGATGACGTTTACATCATCTACCCCATAGATTGCTAAGTCGGATTTAGAAAATTTACTTCATGCACTGCTATAAGAGATAGCAAAGCTGAGAAATTCGTTTCACTTTGTTCATTAAATGCATTTATATTCTCACTGGCCACGTAGGAAGAAAGACGAGGAACTGAAATATATCAGGTCACTCTCATCCTTGAAAAGCGCCAAGCTCAGCAGGTCGAAATCGCAGCTTTCGGTCAGGTGCCAGGCCACGGAGAACATGGAGAGGTCAAGGTCAGAGGAATTGCTTGCCGCCATCATGGAGGAGAATGTTGAACAGAAAGAAAGCTTTGTCACAGCAACGGAAACTAGTTCGGAATAGCCAGCCAACAGTTCATAACAGAAATATTATTTTATCAATAACAAATATGTATATTTTTAGGTTTCTTTCTCTTGTGTTATGTTTAGTTATGTTCGGTTCGAGATGAACCATAGTTGTTCTACGACTGAAGGAGGCCAATAATAATAATGTTCAGTTACTAAGAAATATTCAAACAATTTTAAATCCAAAGCTGCCGAGCTATGAGGCTCGGTGGCTGAGTCGTTGAACCTGGGGTCCTGGGTTTGAATATCTGTTAAGACTGGGATTTTGAATCTCGGGATTTTCAGGGCGATCTGATTCCACCCCAGCTTTAATGGGCACATGACTTTAGTAGGGGAAAATAAGGCGGTTGGTCGTTGTGCTGGCCACAAAACATCATGCTCCATGGCCAAGGAAACAGATGACCAGCCGAGCTGGAGATCAAAAGTTTGATTAGTTCTGAAGACAACAAAATGGTTAATCTTTTTTTAAGGTGAGAACTATAGTTCCTAAGTTCCTATAGTACCTATTAATTAAAGGGCTATTTAAAATGTGGTTGTTCTGACCATTTGAATCTATCTTAGACGTGCGGCCTCGAAATGGGTGAGCTTACAATCATATCACCTCAAGGATTCTGGGTCCCTGTGATAACTATTAGTTTCCTATTTGTTAGAGTATAGTAATATGTTTTGTTGACTATTAATGGGTCAAACATCTTTCCCATATGGGGGATGACCACTTGCCAGCGGCGATGTATTTTGTCCATCTCAATGAGTATAACGTAGCATAGATGCCTCCAGAAACGCTATATAGATCGACGCCGGCGTCCCTTAGCCATCACTGGCATAGAGGAAAGAAGCTGGCAAGGTAATGTGCCTCCAGAATCGCTGTATAAATCGACGCCGGCGTCACTTTGCCATCACTAGCATAGAGGAAAGAAGCTGGCAAGGTAATGTGCCTCCAGAATCGCTATATAGATCGACACCGGCGTCACTTTGCCATCACTGGCATAGAGGAAAGAAGCTGGCAAGGTAATGTGCCTCCAGAATCGCTTTATAGATCAACGCCGGCGTCACTTTGCCATCACTGGCATACAGGAAAGAAGCTGGCAAGGTAATGTGCCTCCAGAATCGCGTTATAGATCAACGCAGGCGTCACTTTGCCATCACTGGCATAGAGGAAAGAAGCTGGCAAGGTAATGTGCCTCCAGAATCGCTATATAGATCGACGCCGGCGTCACTTTGCCATCACTGGCATAGAGGAAAGAAGCTGGCAAGGTAATGTGCCTCCAGAATCTCTTTATAGATCAACGCCGGCGTCACTTTGCCATCACTGGCATAGACGAAAGAAGCTGGCAAGGTAATGTGCCTCCAGAATCGCTTTATAGATCAACGCCGGCGTCACTTTGCCATCATTGGCATAGAGGAAAGAAGCTGGCAAGGTAATGTGCCTCCCGAATCGCTATATAGATCGACGCCGGCGTCACTTTGCCATCACTGGAAAAGAGGAAAGAAGCTGGCAAGGTAATGTGCCTCCAGAATCGCTTTATAGATCAACGCCGTCGTCACTTTGCCATCACTGGCATAGAGGAAAGAAGCTGGCAAGGTAATGTGCCTCCAGAATCGCTTTATAGATCGACGCCGGCGTCACTTTGACATCACTAACTATCTATAGGGAAGATGGTGTTAAAGTTATCTGTTTCTTTGGCCAACGGTTAACGAACAGGGTGTAATGTGGCCAGCACAACGACTTTTACTTTCCCAAAATTCAGGTACCCATTGGTGGACTTGAAATCCCGAAATTCAAAATCCCAGTCTTCACCGAGATTCGAAACCAGCACCTCGCGTCTGGAAGCCAAGCGCTTAACAACTAAGCCACCGCACCCCTTTGCCATCACTGGCATAGAGGAAAGAAGCTTGCAAGGTAATGTGTTCTTAAAAAAAAAGTTTGAGAACACTAACCATCTTCATGAGACAAACATTGTAGATCAAATGAGAAAGTTTCTTGACAAAGATAACAAAATGGGATCCAAAAGCAGACCCCAAATAGACAGCGGCTTTGTCTGCATACAATGAAACAATTAGACAATCAGGTCAGCGTCGTCAAGTGAAATAATTTAGTTCCTCTTTGAATTATCTCATTCGAATACAATACATTATTGAATCCTAGTCACCCTTATGACTTATATGCTATTTACAAAGTATGACATTAATACAAAAAAAAATTAGATTTGATGGTTGATGTTTTCACACGAACTCAGAAGCAGTCTTAATGGGTCTCCAGTGTGTTTGCTGTTTGGTAAGTAATGCAGATATAAATGCATATATTTTAAAATATTTTCAGTATAATAATTCAGGAATGATCAACAAACATACTTACGAAGATTCTTCTTACTAATAACATAGTGACCTACGCACTGACCTACACACCAATACACACTTTCCCACTAAGAAAGACAACAATGGATTTTGTTTTATTTAACGACCAGCTTTACAAACTGACTATGCCCATTACTTTGTTTCCAAGCTAAATGTTGTTTATGTGGACCGGAAACTAACCCCCTTCTTTTTTTTTTTAAAATGAAAATGAGTTGAAGAAAGTAAGTTTTATGTTCAAAATTTTTTAATAGTGATTCAAAACTACTTAATGTACAACTCTTCAATGATTAATGCTTACTCGCGGTAATACCGAAGACCGTTCGGGATAATTATTTTCTTCTTCTGTATCTAAATTTAAATGTGGTTCTTTTTTCTACTATACAAATTAGCAGTGTGGTTATCGTCATCATCATCATTCTGTTAACTTCCTCATGGAACAGAGAGCCTCAGCAAAAACACGCCACTCTCCACGGTCTCTTGCTAGTCTTTTGATGGCTTCCCAACTCTTTCCTGTCCTAACGGCTTCATCTAGTACACTGCGTCGCCATGTTCTTTTTGGTCTTTCTCTGCGTCTTGTTCCCTGAGGGTTCCACTCTAAGACCTGCCTAGCTCTGTTGTTGGTATCTTTTTTAAGGGTGTGACCAATCCATCCTCACTTCCTCTCTAAGATCTGCACCTCTATATTTCTCTGTCCACTCAACTCCCACAGTTTGGTGTTGTCTACTTTGTTGTACCAGTGTATTTTTAGGATATTTCTCAGGCGTCTGTTGATGAAGGTCTGAACTTTTTTGTTGTTGTTTCTTCAGTTGTTCTCCATGTTTCAGAACTATACAGTGTGGCCAACGAGCTAATAATTATTTTCTTAGCGATATGCAATAACTGTAAAAATTTCTTGAAAAATTGTCAGAGCTGTTTTCAAGATCTGCGTCCAGGCTTTCCCTCCCCCCCATAGAAGGCTCCATGTTCCAGGACATTTACGAGTTGAATAGAGGAATTGGAAACAAGAAATAGAAACAAATAGAATGGCTTTATTTTCAAAGCGTAAAACGCAAAACAACTATGCCAGTAGAGACAAATAAGGTGTTTGATCTGCGCTTCCAGACCCTTTTTTGTAGCGCTGTATCAACATAAGAAGTGTCTTAAGATGAAATAAATTCAGTATGGAAAAACCCCATACGTGGAAGCACTGCTAATCAACTTAGGAATGAATGTCCTTCGGACCTAGGACTTTTTTTTCTTGAAGTAACGTCTGTACTTTATAAGATAAAATATTAGAAAATATTTCTGGGACAATTTGTTAACTCTACGAAATGAAACCAGCTTGTCTAAAAGTGGTTAAACTTTTTTTTACAAACCTGTTTAAAAAGAGTGTAACTAAGTTTCACAACTGATACATGAATTAAAAAAAAATACTTGTCAAGAGGTATGTCATTGTACTTATTTGCATTGCAGCATGCCGGGAAAGCGTGTGCGATGGTACACATTATAGAAATCGCTGCTCAAAACTCTAAGAACCATCAGTCAACTCACTAATTTTAGAATGAGGATGGAAGACTCAAAAGTAAAGTAACAATAATACATGACAGACTGAATTATAATGTACACATGCGTAAACAAAACCTAACAAATAGAAAGACAAAATCACAGTTCTTATTCTATATACTTTGTATCTTATCTTATATGATACAGACGTTACTTCAAAAAAAGAAGATGATTACGTTCTACGCGTCATGCATTCAATCATGCATATTAACCAATGACCTAAATTCCGCCAAGTCACTGGTTTTCCTGGCTAGCTCAGGCAACCCATTCCATGCTCTAATAGCACTTGGGAAGAAGGAGCTTTTGTACAAATTTGTCCTAGCATATGGAGAAATGTTTTACGTTCTACTTCTTGCTATAGCCATGGAATAGGTTGCCTGACTCAGCCATTAAAACCAACGACTTACCAGAGTTCCTAATTAACTTTCTTTATTTAATTGACTTATCGAAACGTGTCGGACGTAATTATATGTTATTTTAAAGGAACGTCCTGTTATGTATGAGATAAACAAGAAACTACATTTGTAACTCGAAATGACAATTTATTTTAAATTGCAACACCTTTCATTGTTTACTGATAAATGCTGATTGACTTAGAATAGAGGCTAGGTGTAGATATCTAGATACAAGGGCTGCTAACAACTAGAACCTCCATCCACAATTAAATGAAAACACTGAACACCCTGTTTGATCTTTGTAATATACTAAATCAACTCATAACCCGTTACTCCATTCACCCCTCCTTTATTTCTTTCTGGGTCTTAGATTATAACCATGCGTATGAAGGGAAGGATCCGGAGGTGTCTCTGGCGTAGACTTTTCTCCTTGTAAGTCGTAACTGTCCTGTACGGGACTCAAGTCAATATTGGCCTCTGGCATTAGGTGGCTCCCCTGTGAGTCACTGATGACTTCTGGCTGGTTGTACATCATTGGGGTGGGATTCTGTGAATTACTGATAGTTTCAGGCACGTAACGACTCCCTGGTGAGAGATCCAAAGAGTCACAGTTCTCTGGTTCGAAATAGTCGTTCGTAGAACTTTCCTTCGGCGCCAGGTGCCTAAGCGACACTGTCTCTTCCCGGCCGTTTGGAAATCGTATATGGACGTACTGTGGGTAATAATAAGTTCAAAGTCTTGTACCTATGGGTCAAATTTTGAAGATCTTACATGTGATTTTAGTAATACTTTCCCTGGGTTCTGTAGCAAAGTAGGCAAGGATGTTCCCGTTGGCGATCTTCTGTTGAATTTAAAGATCCTTTCGTGTGGAGTTTCATTAGTAGAAGTACACAGTAATGATCGAATTGAATGAAGTGCCTGATGCAACACAGATTCCCACTGTGATAGTTCCCTGAGTCCAATGCTAATAAAATAGCCTGCCACAATGTCTTATTCAGCTTTTCTATTTGCCCATTTCCTTTTGCATTATACTGCGTTGTCCTGCTAGTGGCTATGCCCTTAGAATGTAGATATTCTGTAGTTTCTGTGGACATAAATGATGTGCCACGATCAGAGTGGATGTAACAGGGTGTTCCAAAGAGGAAAAAATAACTGGTCGAAGCACTTTATCACTGTCTTAGATGTCATATCAGGACAGGGAAAAGCAAATGGAAACCGCGAATATTCATCAATCATTGTTAATAAATACTTGTTCCGAGTAGCTGATAGCAAAGGACCTTAAAAGTCAACACTAATTCTTTCAAACGGCTGTGTGGCCTTTATGAGCGTACCTTCAAATTCCTTATAGAATTGTGGTTTAATTCTATTGCAGGTTCTGCATTTTTGAATGGTCTGTCTGACCTCTTCAACCGAGAAGGGTAAGTTCTTTGACCTGACATAATGTAGAAGTCTAGTGACACCTGGATGACACAGGTAGTCATGGTACGTCTTCAGGCTACTTTGTTTCGTCATGGTTGCACAGTGCCCTCTAGACAAGGTGTCTGCTGTTGTGTTGGCGTTCCCAGGTCTATACTGTATATCAAACTTAAAGCCTGCCAGTTCCAATTTCCACCTTTGTATCTTATCGTTTTAAATTTTCTTGTCATGAGTCTCTTTAAATATATACGAAATAGACCGCTGGTCCGTAATAAGGGTAAAATGATTGCTACACATATAATGTATTCTTTTTGCGTATAGCTTCAACTATTGCAGTGGCTTCTTTCTCTATGGCAGATTGATGCCTTTCACTAGGTGAAAGAGTTCTAGAGAAGAATGCAATAGGTCTTCCATCCTGATTTAAAGTAGCTGCTACTGCGATGTCAGAAGCGTCAGTTTCAACAGTTAGAGGATGGTCATACTTTATGGTGAAAATTGCTGCTATCTGCAATTCTTGTTTCAAGTCTTCCAACGCTTGCTAACGATCACTCCAATCCTCTTATCTTTCCATAGAAATTACAGATGTTATTTCAAAAAATGGAGATTCTTATGTCCAACACGTTTTAATGTCTTAAATTAATTGTAAACACAAACAGACAAAAATTGTCAATGATTTTGACAATATAGGCACAATGTAGCGGAATAATTTAATTTTTTTTCACACATGGAACAAAGCCTTTTGGTGAATCTGATGCTCAGATTTGTGGAGCTTTGATAAGAGACCTGTTTCAATGAACCTAGGTCTAGTGCAGTTTTTTGTAATGTGGATTCAAATTTCTATGAAATGTTGCCTGAAGCACAATATAATGTAATTATTTAGTTGGCAAGAGGGATTCCTTCACAATCGACTACTTGACCTAGTTTAATTTGTCCATTTACTTTCAACCTCTTTCCCATATCTTCCTTTTTATGTTATTGTATTTGTTTAGGTTCCATGACAACTCCACTACATTTCTCCATATTCTTTCTCCACCGTTTTCTATCTCACTAAATTTCATTGCTTAAGGACTGAAACGAAAATGCTAAGAATCAGACAAATAAAAAGCAGATGACTGTGATTCACTTTTAGGTTAAAAATCCCCAGTATGAAAATTATAATTTCTATAAAAACCTCTCGCATGGCACAGAGGCGGCCTTAGGAAGTGGCGAGCCTTTAAAGGGCTCCTTGATAAAGAGAATCTTTTGCCATCGTACAGAGATAATGGTAGCCCTGTGACACTCAACCAGTGCGCCGCGCCCTTCTAAGCGTTGCTTCTGCATGGTATTAAATAAAAACATTGCGCACATTCGAATAAAGAGTTTCATAAGATTTGGTGCGAATTAGCAACAGCTCTTGCACGGCCAATAATCCTACTTTTTGTTTTTAAACAACAAAACAAAAACAAACAAAAAAAGATCTAAAATGGTGGACGGATTCTTGTCTTAGGACTTGTGTACAAATCAAAATGCATAGTGTCTCAATTTACATAACATGATTTCTTTACTATATAATGTAAGAAATTATTGACACCTAGTTGATAAAGAATCTCATTTTTTGAACGTGCATCTATTAGAAGAGATGTAGATTTATATCTAGTATAATTAGCATCTACGAAAATTTAGATCTACTTGATCTAGAGCTAGTAGAGTAACACCTTTAGTCAGTTTAGTAAAATCACTAAATTAAGAAAGCCTTCAGGACTGAAAATTAAACTAAGAATTATACATAAAACACTGAACCATAATATTATCTTATATAATACAGACGTTACTTCAAAAAAGAAGAGGATTACGTCCTACGCGTCATGCATTTAGTCATACATATTAACGAATGACCTTAATCTTCAAATTCAAAAGAAAATCTAGTAAAATACTCACAAAGATAAAGGCACACTCCTCGCTCCATATGCTAGGACTAAATTGTACAAACGCTCCTTCTTCCCAGTGGCGTAGCTAGGGTATTTGATGCCCTGTGCTGTAGTCCCTCATGATGCCCCTATCCCCCCCTCTCAAAAAAATTAAAACCAAAACGTTATAAATTCGAACATTTTCTGATTTCGAAATAAGATGTCATTATTTAAGCATTGCTATTATGAAAAAAAAAATCAATTTTACAAAAAGATATACAAGTGAATCTAACGTGCTTTGTTGCCGGCAGACTTTCGATAGTTTTATCAAAAATGTGTTTTTTTCCACTAGTTTTTGTTCAATTGATGAAATTCGTTTTTGTCTATGTCGCCAAGAGAACCAGCGATATTGATTTCCATCTAAGGATTCAATAAAGGCGACTACAATCATATTTATCAGCCATATCATAACGTTGTTCTTATTGGTTGTTTCATGAACAATGCGGTTCAAGGAAGATATTTCCATAGCGCTTTCTTGTGTGTTGATAGAAAATCGTATCTTTATCTTTTTTCGCCTGGCAACGTTTTCTTTCGGCCAATAGTTCTTTGAGGCTCTGCAAGGGCTTTCTCTTCCTTTGGCATTTGCCTGAAGAACCAAACATTTGACAAGCTTTTTTCACCTTTCTTTTGATGATTTTTTTTTACATTACAGAAAAACAGTAAACTAATTAGTCAATAACAAAATGGAACAAAACACAAATATAAACTTGTCCATAATCAGTGCATTGAAAAATGAAGTAACAACATGTAAGGCTTCATAAAAAAAGTGTAAAATTGTGTTACCTTTTGAGATTCAAACAAACCTTATAAAATTAGATTCAAGCTGGTCTACAGCTTACAACTAACAAAATAAATGTAAAAAATTGCTTGTTACTGTTTATGCAAGTACATTGTCTAGCTTTACTGAGAAAGTTTGTCCTCAGTTTGATACCCCCCCCACCACTTGATGCCCCGTGCGGCCCGCACCACCTACACATTGCTAGCTACGCCACTGCTTCTTTCCTAGTGCTATTAGAGCATGGAATGGGTTGCTTGAGCTAGCCAGGAAACCCAGTGACTTGGCAGAATTTAGATCATTGGCTAACATGCATGACTAAATGCATTGTCGTAGGACGTAATCATCTTGTTTTTTGAATAAAACGTCAGTATTATATAAAATAAAATCATCTCGATGTAACTGTAAGCTCTAGTAAGATTAATGAGGTTGGAGGGGGGGTGTTAGAATGTAATGAAAAAACAAGAAACTTGATGATCTATAATGATAACACATTTTATCGTTTTTCTTTCGTTTAAAATATGTTTGAAATTTAAATTTACCTTATGAATATTCATAATCAGTGAAGTTGGAAATTTCGGTGTGTAGGTGCTATGTAAGTGTTTTATGGAGAACGTTTTAGAAATTAAACGGTTCATCCTCCCCCTTTCCGGGAGAAAAGGAGTCTGGAGAAGCGTAGCTTCCGTTTCTTAGCGTCTATTTCGCCCTTTTTTCTCGTAGTAAGAAGTAATGCTTAAGCCTTTGGCATACCATAAAAAAATATTTTTAAAATAGTAAGAGACAGCAAGAAAGAAAAGAAAGCTTCTCTCGCAAGGTTCGGGCTGGAGCCCCGATCACCAAGCTTTTTCCAGTTTGATTCACCATTAGGATACACTGTAGTAACACAGCACTGAATCTTATATTCTTGAATTTTAATGCTTTTGGGCTCAGTTCAATGAAACTATTTATTCAATATATAAATCAATCATTATAATTGGGCTGACGTAAAATAATATAGTTGAAATAAAACAGTGAAGATACAACTGACCAAAAATCCATTATAGAATAACAGTAACACTCCAGTGCAGATTACTTATAACAATGGCTACTTGAAACAATAATTATCAAACGTAAACAATGACCAACAGTGAACCGTGAAGAGACTTGGTAACTTCACCTCCATTATATAGCAGTATATCAATCTTTCTGGATCCTTAAAGACATCAACCTTATATAGCAGTATATCAATCTTTCTGGATCCTTAAAGACATCAATATTACATTACATTCATGATTATTACATAATAATCTACTATCTCGACCCCATATCATGTTTATGCAAATTAAGGCGATCGCACAATGGAGGAAATGCTCCCGTCGTCTCAGCGTGGCACCTCCATGTAAAACGTCCCCCCCCCCCGGGGAAGCAGAAAGGCTAAGAAAGAGCAAACATGGCTCCCAGTTACCACTGTATGCTCTAGCGAGTGTACTTGTACGTGATGTTGATGTGACGAAGGCTCGCTAACCAGTCCGAAACCCACCGCTTCGTTCCCAAACGGGGCCATACGGGTGGTGTTGCTCCCACCACGGGTGCGGTGGCACATTATAGGCATATGAAGGTCCACCCCGGTGGACTCGGCCTCCGGCCTCGAATGGGACGACGGAACCCGTGTCGCTGGCTCAAGGGACAGTGTCCTACGACCAGATGGATGTGATTAAATGATCATCTAGTTGCAGGGGGGACTCCAGACATAGGGGTCGGCGAAGAGCCGATTCCTCATCCTGGCCACGGGATCAAATCCTTTCCCGGGTCACACGGTTCATAAAAGGAATGAGGTCATCTCGAAGCATACGTGGACAACTAAACGGCTATCGCACAAGCGTTTTGACCTTACAAATACGGATCGTGTACTACTTACTGGTCAGCTCTCTTCTTTCCCTTGCTCACAGAAGCGTGACTAGCCTGCTGTTTCTCTTCCGGCTAATACCCAGAAGTGTGACCATTACATATGATCTGATTATGATGTAGGTTTATGTAAAACATTTAACGCCAGTTTGTATTACACTTTTAAGATAAAAGGATGTCAAGCTGAAAATAAAGAAAGTGTGATTTGGCAAGCAGGTCGAAGCGACAAGTGTTTCTGAGAGTCGAACAAAAAAATGACAATATGGTTTACATTCTTATCACCCTTATCTTCATTCAAGTCCAGCTCGTGTCAGGTAACAGTTTATCTAGAAACGGACATACCGTTAATTTCATACCTAATTATCATTATAAACTTAGATTAATTGTGACCTTTTCATAGGAAACAGTAACATGACTATTTATTAAGTTTTTTACAAAGCTTATATCAACTCGGTCAGTCTGGTTCATAGTCGATTCCAATACACGAATTAAATCAGAAAAATTAACAAATTAGTACTAATTAGTTAATTTTGTTTTATTTGGAAGAAAGGAGCTAAACACTGCCGTTTTCATCACTAACTAGCAGAGTGATTTCCCTTAAATAAAGATTTATTTTTTTAAAAGTTTTCTTTTGTCTTTTGCTTGTTTTTTTCTTTCTTTTTCTAAAATCTTTGTTTAGGTCAAACAAACAACAAAAGTGTCGGCGTCGTAGACATTGGTGACAATAAACCAAACTCGATGAACCCCTCCGTGGTGTTGGGGAAGAATACGACACTGACTAGTAATTCCACCTCGTCTGGAAACAATAGATCAGCGGTGGGTAATTCAACATCAGTCGACAATGCTAATTTCACGGCGGCCAATGACTCGGTTCATGCAGGAGACACGACCAATAGCAACACCTCGACGACAAACAGGACGCATGGGATATCTACGGTGATTGCCAACACTACAGCCGCCAGTGGAACAGGCAGTCCAGAAAACACAACCACAGTCAACATAAGCACTAAACGGACAGAGCAAAGCGACAACGACACCACTGCATATTCTCGTAAGTATCGTTGGTGTGCTTTTCCTTACTGTCATTCTATAAGATATCAAAAGAATCTCAGAGCATTTGGATATATGGAAAAAGGAATTGATGATCCCCTTTCAGACGATGCGGTCAATAGGTCATCTGCTGCTGTGGTCTACGGTTAACGAGGGTGTCATGTGGCCAGCATAAAGACCAGCCGCGTTTAAACTTCAGCACCAGATGTATGGCTTTGTAGAATGTGTATAAGTGTTTGGGAGATTGTTTTGGAGTGTCTGTGTGTGTATGTGTGTGTTTCTATCGCTACGGTGGGAAGAGGCAACATAGGTGTCATTGTCGTCAGTGGGTCGTGGTTAGGACAGGCGACTCCAGAACGTCAGACTGAAAGGCTGTGTTTTTGTAGTGAGTTAGATTTTGTTCAGAAATATTATTTTTTAAGTCTACCACATTTATTTCAGTTTGGCACAAGTGATTTTGTCTATATTATAAATACATGTTTATCTAGTATTATGCACAAAGAAGTTACTCAAGTCATTTCAAGTTTATTAGTTAAGATATAATACGCCTACAGCAGTTTAATTATCTACTGTCTGTGTAGTCCTTACTTTACCTTAACTTTACTTATCCCTTAGTGTGTTGGACCGTTGGGGCACCATGCAAGATTTATCGACCGTCTTTCTTCATTCCTCTCTGTCTTTTGCCTTAGTTAGAAACCTCTTTCAATGGCAGGCCCGTCCAATCTTTTATGTTGTCCTCACATCGCTGTTTCTGTCTGCCTCTTTTTTTTTCCTGGTACTGATCCCTGAATTAAGTTCTTTGCGAGTCCTGAAGATCTTGTAATATAGCCATAGATTTTTAGCTTGCGTTTTTTACAATAGTTGACATGTCATTATGGGACCCAATCGCTGCCGTAACCCTGTCTCTAATCTCTTGGTTTGTGATGCGGTCTTTGAATGTGTAACCTAGGATCCTTCTGTTACCTGTAGCATCTCAGTTTAGTCAATGCTGGTAAAAACAAAAGTCTTTTCTTTTGGTCTCAAATGTGTGTCCCACGGCTTAAGTAAGAGTTCTCCAGCTGTATCTTTCAGAGGCCATCTTCTGGCCTCGTCTTTTCTTAGCGCCTGAAAGGCATTAGTATTTGACATTTGACAATGATTTTTGTCATGTACGTCATCAGAATTTTTTAAAATTAGTTATTGTTTATTTTTTAAATAATAAACAGATGAAAATTTCTGGAGTCTATGGAGCGAGTGGAGTTGCACACGGAATTGCAGTGTACGAGAACAGATGAGGCTAAGGTTTGAATCCCGTTAGTTATACTTAATTACGCCTCAAAAAAAGATAATTAGATATTAAGGTTGTGAGCGAGTTCTTTTCTTTAATGTTTAATTAGTCTGATACAAAAGATATTGGTACATCATACACTTATACATCAGATACTGATACAACAGATAATGATACATTCGATACTGATACAACAGATACTGAGACAAGAGATACTGATACAATAGATACTGATACAACAAATACTGATACAACAGATACTGATACAGAAGATACTGATACAACAGATACTGATACAGAAGATACTGATACAACAGATACTGATACAATAGATACTGATACAACAGATACTGATACAAAAGACACTGATACAACAGATACTGATACAACAGATACTGATGCAAAAGACACTGATACAAAAGACACTGATCTAACAGACACTTATATAACAGACACTGATAAAACAGATACTGATACAATAGGTGCTGATACAAAAGAATAGGATACAACAGACACTGATACAAAAGACACTGATACAACAGATACAGATACAAAAGACATGATACAACAGATACTGATACAAAAGACACTGATACAACAGACACTGATACAACAGATACTTATACAGCCGATACTGATACAGAAGATACTGATACAACAGATACTCATACAAAAGACACTGATACAACAGATACTGATACAAAAGACACTGATACAACAGACACTGATACAACAAATACTGATACAACAGACACTGATACAACAGATACTTATACAGCTGATACTGATACAGAATACACTGATACAACAGATACTCATACAAAAGACACTGATACAACAGACACTGATACAACAGATAAAAAAACACGTTGTTTAGCGGCCCCCGAAAGGGAATTAGACGCTATTGGTTTTGTGTAATCTGTCTGTCCTTCGTCCGTCCGTCCTGTTTAGATCTCGTAAACTGGAAAAGATAGTGAAAATCCGACATCATAATATTTTAGACCATTGAAAGTTCTGATGCAACGGCTTCTTTTTTTCTTTTCTGAAAGCGAAAAATTTAGTTTTAAAATCAACTATGCAAGCAGTTTTTTTCCATAAAAATACACTTTTTTAAAAAACTATTTACTAATAATAGTAACAAACATGGGAGGCTATTTAGTAGGGGAGAGGACTATTTACCATATTTTAACAAATTTATGCAAACGGTGTTAGATTGTCACACACAAAAAATATTTTTTTTTAAACAAATATTTGTATATCTTTTTTTTTTGAGACTCTGATTAAGAGATTGACCCTTTCCAGAACAATTCGATCAATTAGATAATCAATATATAACATTAGTTAGGGCAGGTTCACATCAAACTTCTCCTTCACTTTCACCTATCCCTTGGTCTGCTGGACCGTTGAGGCACCCCACAGGATCTGTCAACCTTCTTTCTCCATTCTGCTCTGTCATTTGCCTTTGATAGAATCTCATTCTGATATTCTTTTTGAACATATTGAAACCTGCCTTTTTACCTGCCTAGGTAGATGTGACGAGATGTTTAATTAGTTAATAGTTAATATTTGGCTTGTTTATTTAAGTCTAGGGGAAATTATATTAATTTATCCCGCTCCGATATAAGATTTGGTACAGGCACACCGTAACTAACAGTAAGAACAGACCAATATTGTATGTTTATAAATAAATATAATTTAATAAATGAAGTTTTACAAAAGATACATGATCAAATAAAATTATTATCGAGAAATGAAATGGAGGTGCTAATATCTAACATAACTGCTCATCATGGATTGCTAATTGGTCAGGGATGGGAAGAGAAGAATGTTCCTACGCCTTGACTACTTATATTCTTAGCTGCTAGCCCGTGGGTCGTCTTCTGGCGGTCGAAGGACTGGCACTCAGAAGGATGAGTCATCCGACTCTGTCTTAGGACATCGGCTCGGCATATTCTCTATGCCGTAGGCAAGCTGGCTCTAGGGTGAGGCTGCTGCCTGTTTAGCAGTAGAGAGGGTTGGTGCTACAGACTAAGTTGTAGTGGGGCGATCTCTCAGCTGTGTTCTCTAGCTCGTAGAGAGCCGTGCTAACTCAATACCAGTTTATCTTCTGCAGCGAAGGTTGCTCTAATCAGTCGGCATTAGTCAATAGCTATTATGCAGTGGACAGTTTGGGCCGGGTACTGGGCAGATGATACTGGGCAGTGTAAGGCACTGTGGACACTGGGCAATATTTTAAGGCCAAGGACAGTAGGCAATGCCTTCTCGCTAACAGGTATATAATTGGGGGGGGGGTGTATCTGATGTGGTCTGCTCTGGTTACAGCTTTGGGTGGAGATATGGCCGTTACAGCATACAGTTACTGAAGCATCAATCAGGTACAGCAATCAGTACAGCAATCGGGGGTAGCATTCAGGCTGGGGATAAGACAGACAATTAGGAACCTCCTAAAAGCATTGAGTAGGGATTCCCATATGTCTTGCAATCATTCAGATACAGGCACTGGGATCAATCCCAATAAGGCATTTAAGACAATCATGAATAAAATCTTAAAGCACGCATATAACTCAATAGCAAAAAAGACACAAGTAAGATAACCACAGTAAATGTGTTATCATACAATGTAGGACGATACTAGTCAAGATTCATCCATTAAATTTTATTACGACGATAAGTAGGCCTAATCAGTTATAGTAAAATGGGGAATGAGCATAGTATACTAAAGGATAAGATGAAAATAAAATTCTAGGGATCGAGATATAATGATAAGGGTTTGATATAATTAATCGAAATTAAACTCATCCAAGGAACTATAAGTTCACAAGTTTGTGAGACATTATAATATGTATGGGGGATAAAATAGAAATGTGAGATTATAGTTACACATGGGCTCTGTAAGTTTAGAGCCCCGTGATCTAATTTCTTAGACAGTACTTAGATTCACGAAAGGTTATTGTTTACATCAATCACTAAAATACAGAAATGGATGAAACATAACAAATCAAATACAACAACTATGGTTTCAAATGTAGACAACCATAGCGGCATTAATAATACTATATGAAGATATGGCATCGACATAAAATAGTACAATGTACATACATAATAAAGTCATGATGTAATGACAGGGAACGTGGTTGTGTACTAATGTGTACTCAAACATTCCTATAAGATAAAATAAGTATAGTAAAAAGTATACACTCACCCGTTTGTCCCTAATGAAACCTCACAAGTTAACTTCCTAACAGGGGAGACTATGAATTCTAGCGGGCCTAACTTAGAATGGTATGGTCCCTCTTTATATATAGTTGGGGCATCTCGTTTAATGGGTGGGGAAGAAATCTAGGTGATTTTCTCACATGTATCTATGTACTGGAGATGTCTGGCGTCATGTCCGATTTATGGCCTGTACCGTGAGAGTAGGGACTAAGGCGAATATGTATCTGTCCAGCCCTAGTGCAATGCTAATCTTAGAGCGGTGCGTATCCTGCGGGGAGGGGGGGATAGGTGTGAAAAGTTATTAAGCCGCTACGTGTAGCGCTGGTGCCGCGACCATTGTGTGCTGGTCACCTGCACAGCGGTCAAAAATTAAAAGTTAGTCCTAGAGCAGCTATTTAATGTTTTAAGTCGAGATTCGTCCCTTGAGAAACAGTGCGAGGAGAGATAAATCCTAAAAGAATTTAGTTATGGGTGGACATAATAAATAATTGTTTAAAGTTAAAAATAAAAGTTTCCCACGATTTGCTGGGAAAAACTCAAATGAACCTTTGCATGCAAGTTTCGTATCGTCACAGTGGACCACTTCGGGGGCCGACTTTGAGTTTGTGTTTCCACACAAAACTGTCTTTGTAACCTTGTTTTATATACCATTATACACAGTCAACAGTGTTTCCCAAACTGTTTCCTTAACGGAACATCCTGCACATTATGGGTATTTAAGAACACTTTGCATTTTTTTAAAACAGATTCATCCCCGTGTGTTCGCCTACTAGTTAATTATTCCAGTAGTTCTTGGAACACCTATTCAGGCCTCGAGGAACAGTAGGGCACAGCGGAACACCGTTTGGGAAACCCTGGGTAACAGAATAGCGTAATGTTACATTATTGTTTGTCAGATGCGCATGTAATATATGGACGGTTTCATGTACACTATTGTACACTGTCTGGAATGTCCGATCTTCTTTAATCCCCAGAGACTGTGTTATTAGATCAAAGGTAAAGAAACAATGTACAGGAAGTGCAATAGAGTCGCGACCTGCTTCGTGTCATGCCTTCAAATGCCCATTAGGTAACGTCTGGCCTAACGTCTTGCCTAAAGTCTTGCCTCGTCTTCATTCAAAAACCTTTGACCTTTGTCTATATACTTTTTCGTTACCATTTTCTTGGTATTTTGTTGCATATATAGTTCGTCCGTCGTGGTTCGATGATGACCACTTTGTCATCCAGGGGGCTGAGGGCTTTGCACTGGGGTTTTATGCCTCCTCATGTGGCTGGTGAGACCTATGTGAGCCCAGAATGTTCGGCCGCACACTGGGCATGTTATTCCAGCTGGAGCTAGTGCCGTTGGCCTTGCTTTTCTTCTCTGGCGTTTTTCTTCTGCCAGCGTTGTTCTTTTTTCCTCAGCAACCTGTGCGCCAGTTTTCACAGCGCGACGCCATGATGCTCTCTCATGTGCCTCTGTCTCCCAGGTGCCTGGGTCTATGCTGAACGCCTTCAGAGAAGCTTTGAGGGTGTCCCTGAAGCGCTTTCTTTGACCACCTTGCGAGCGCTTTTCTTTGCTTAGTTGGCCATACAAGAGTCGTTTAGGGATGCGGTGGTCTTCCATTCTGTAGACGTGACCTGCCCATCGCAGCTGGGACTGCATCGGGATTGTGTGGATGTTGTACGTGCCGCCATCAGGGATATAGATAAATACAAGTCTCTGCCTTATGCTGAAATGGGGCAGGGTTTGAACTTCGGCCTAACCTGATGGCAGTCTGACGCGGATAGCAGACAGAGAGCTAGTTAATTATCGATTGACAGACGGCTTCTAAGGGACTTTACAAAAGTAAATTATATATCCCAATCCTCATTATAATACTGTTTGTTAGAAATGTTCATCCATTATTTTAGAGAAGTAGTAATGAGTCTTTTGTATGTTTTAGATACCTTATATAATCTCTTACCTTAGATTGAAAACACTTATAAATACTTCACCTTTACCTATCTCTTAGTCCTGTTGGACTGTTGGGGCACCACGCAAGATCTGTGAACCGATTTTATCCATTCCTCTCTGTCCATCGCCTTCGATAGAATTTCCTTAATTGACAGGCCTGAACACTCTTTGATGTTATCGCTTGCTATGTCTTCCACTTCATCTTCTTCCTGGTACGGTTCCCTGAATGGAAGGTCTTTGCGAGCCCTGAGGACCTTGTGATGTAGCCATTGAGTTTGAGTTTACATTTTTGAGAGTGGTTAGCATGTCATCTTGGGGTCCAGTTGCTGTATTAGTCCTGGTTCTAATCTGTTCATTTGTAAATAAATACTCCCAAGCCTAACTACCGCTTCTCATTTAACTCTACCATTTGTATGCCTCCGTGCATTAAAACCTTATGCTGAGGTTACTCACTTATAGCACGGTCCAGGTATGTGGCAGTGTTCTGTAGGATCTGCCGTCTACGTACAGGGAAAGACCCCACAAGCAGCGGTTTTATCGTTTATAAGACCCAAGGTACCTTCGAAATAGTTTCTAAGCACCCTGCAGTCGTTGAGTCTACTGTTTCTTTTTTCCTCGTGGCATTGCCGACTTCTGGGATGGTGGTTCTCTCGGAACATATCGAAAATAGGCTCCTATGGGACGGTGTGACTAAAAAGTGCCAAAGTTGCTTGATCCTTTCTAACTGCCACCACACGTCATTTCTGTTTGTAATGTTACGATTCTCTCCCCTAATTAGGCCTTCTGTAACCACTTCTCAACACAACACATGTAACTCAAGAACTTGACGTAAAGAGTTCCAAAAGAATCTGGTGCTTTAATAAGTAAATAAATAAATAACAGCCGAATTGACACAACTGGCAACACTATAAACTGACTACAAATGTTACACTGTACATCAGCGTACTGTTTGTACTAAACTCTACTGTCTTTCAAGCTCATCCTTGTCTCGTACTGCTTGACTCAAGGACTCACTACACCTGGCTTGGCTTCACGGCCGACAAAAAGCGAGACCATTTGTTATGAACTGCAACGTCACAACCTGTAGGCAGTTTAGACCAACAGCTCGTTTACACATTCGTACTGACCTGTGACGTGGCAACGAGCTATTGGTCTAAACATACAGGATTTGGTCCCCTTAGATAAGTGAAAACTATTAAACATTCATTCTCGACTCCATTTGAAACTTTAAACAATTATTTATTATACCAACTTTGGGGTCCCGTTTTTGAATCTTGATGAGGACTAGGGTTTTTAAGCTCGGGATCTTTGGGCGACTGAGTCCAACCAGATCTAATGGGTACCTGACAGTAGGTGAGAAAATGTAAAGGTGGTTGGTCGTTGTGCTAGTCACATGATACATTTCTTTACCGTGGGTCACAGAAATAGAAAAACTTCACATCCTCTGCCATGTAGATCGCAAGACCTGAAAGGAGAACTTTTCCTTTTTTTTAACAAATCACACATCAATAAGAAAAAATTAACCAATCAGTCAATTTATTATTGGTTATTTATTTTTTTGTTTGATAAGGGAAATAACTTCTACTTTATTAAGAGATATAGTTAAAAGTCGGAGTTCTTTCCCATAAATAATATTTTTTAAAAATTATTTTGCTTGTTAAATGAATTCATATCGATTCATTTTCCTTAAGACAATCAGGCAGACTAGTTTTCAACATAATGCTTTCTATCTTTACTTTAGATTGTGAGTGGCCATTCTTCGGAGAGAATTGCAGCCGGAACTGCGAGCACTGTAGGGAACAGTGTGACCTGTTCAATGGAACCTGCAGAAGCTGTTACGACGGCTGGGATTATCCCGAGAACGGATGCATTCTGGGTCAGTATCTGCGTTTCTTAAATTAAAAATAAATGTTAGATGAAATCATTCATATTGGAATGTCCAAAATATCAGATGGTATCAAGTTTCCACCTTGTTTAATACGGTGTTATGTTGTCAAGCCAATGAAGTATTATAACAAGAAAAAACATTAAAAATATTTTTTTTAAAAAAGGCAATACCTCCTTTATGCAACTTATTGATAGATTTTTTTCTCTTAAGAATTAATGAACTTCAGATTTAAGACCCTTTTAATTACCCCGCTCCTTGTTTCTTTCTCCCAGATAAGGAATCCTGGTTAATTGATTGTATAGATCTAGTGCAACTTTTCATCATCATCACTCCTTTGAGTTCCTTATGGAACATAGGGCCTCGACAAAAACACGCCACTCTCCACGGTCTCTTGCTAGTTCCACATAGAACATAGGACCTCGACAAAAACACGCCACTCTCCACGGTCTCTTGCTAGTTCCTCATAGAACATAGGACCTCGACAAAAACACGCCAATCTCCACGGTCTCTTGCTAGTTCCACATAGAACATATTACCTCGACAAAAACGCGCCACTCTCCGCGGTCTCTTGCTAGTTCCTCATAGAACATAGGACCTCGACAAAAACACGCCACTCTCCACGGTCTCTTGCTAGCTTTTTGATGGTGTCCCAGCTCTTCCCGGTCTTCTCTGCTTCTTCAAGTACACTGCGTCGTCATGTTCTTTTTGGTCTTCCTCTGCGTCTTGTTCCCTGGGGGTTCCACTCTAAGGCCTGCCTAGCTCTGTTGCTGGTATCTTTTCTAAAGGTGTGACCAATCCATCTCTACTTCCTCTCTAAGATCTGCACTTCTATATTTTTCTGTCCACTCATCTCCCACAGTTTGGTGTTTTCTCCTTTCTACACTGGTATGACAAAGTGGTGCAACTTTTAATAATCCAATAATAATAATTGAGATCTAGACTTTAAAGACGAAGCGTACCATTTCCCTGAGCTTTGATTTATAAAACTCCTGAAATAAGAAGGCCATATATTATTTTTAGACTGGAAATCGGAAACAAATTCTTATCCGAAATTGATCGATTCACTGACCTAAATATAGGCCTATAGATTTGTATGTACGTAACTCTTTTTTAAGCTGTAAGGGAAGTCGCCCCAAATCTGGGAAAATCATTCTTTTCTGTCTCAGAAACGTTTTCAAAGTTTAGAAATAATGCAAACTCTATTCTCGTATTTGTATTTTTAAAATGGGCTATAAATCACAGAATTATGTATTCACGTAAATATATGAAACAAAGCCATTTCCAGTTTGTTTCCATTGAGATGTTTCGAAAATCTTAGATCGAAATAATTCATGTCTGTTGATTTTAATAATCTTTTTTTAACATTTAAATAGATTGATGACCTAGATCTTTCTAGATTATGTATCTAAAAATTGCAAAATAATAACTATGTGTCGATAGTGATCTTTTTTTTAATGTTCATTTACTATATCTAGATCTAAAAATTAAAGTATAAGTTACATAGGTTAGGGTTTAAAAAAAAAAATGTACATATTTACTTCTTGTAACTTCTTTACAAGTTAAAGGATCTACATGTCCAGTCTAGATATAATATATTTGGGTCTATGGATAGGGCCTTACAATCGGAAATTCCTGAACGCGATGGTCCTTTCAAGAATTCCATAGTCCTTACAAAACCTTACATTTCTTTATTTTTACTCTAAAAAATAGCAAACGGGTTTTCCCCGTGTGGTCAACGAGCTGGTCATTCTTTTCTCAGCGATATTTATCAACTGTTACATTTCTAAGAATATCGTTATAGGCGTTTTTGAGATCAGTTGTCCAGGCTCAGGATCTAGATTTCTGAATGTTCCATGAAGTTCTGAATTGAATGGAGGTAATGTAAATAGAAACTAAAGTAGTAGCGCAGAGGGCTGGAACACGCATGGAATGTGTTCAAAACACACAAGTATATTTTGGTTATTGTTGCGAAGTTGGGCTGTTGATGTGAGAGTCAGGTGCTCTACTAATATCGTGTTTCTGAATGAATATAAGGAACGTGGTGGCTGAGCTGTAGGGCCATTGTCTTCCGACCAGGGGGTCATGGGCTTTAAATCTCAATGAGGACTTGTGTGTACCAGACATTAGTTTAAGATATAAAGGACAGTTGGTCATTGTGCTGGCCAAAGTGCACCTTCGTCAACAGTCGGCCAGTAAAACAAATTGTATATGTTTATCCCTGATCACTCCGCATTAGCAAATCAAATACTGAACGCATTAAACTTTGTGAATATAATAGGATTAAACCTAAAACAGGTTTGTAAAGCATATTTATAAAATTATTTTAGGATTGAACTATAAGTTATTAACCATTGCTATTGGCCCAGTTCAGGTCAACTCTCTTGAAAGGAAAGAAACGTCAATCATTCATTCCCATCTGATACTCTCTCACTTTCTCTTTTTTTATTTTTTTTTTAAATTTTCACTCTCATTTGTTCTTTCTTTCTCTTTCTCGCATTTGTCTCTGTCTATAAAAGAACAGAATCTCGCAGTTAAAAAATGTTTGTAAAAAATGTAGAAAGCTTGACATTCTTCAGATGTTTCATCAGAGTACAAGATAATGTACTTCCTACCCTAAACCTCCCACAGAACGATGGGGAATGGCAGTAGGTAGGATATCGAGACTACGGAACGAGCGTACAGCACGACCAGGAAGCCATCTCAGTATTTATTAGTAACTCGCATGTTTTTTTTTTACTACACGTTCTACAAATAGTCTCCTAATGACAACATTGATTATCGATTTGTCTTACCAGATCGAACTGGTTACGAAGAATGGACTCCTTGGCACTGCTCGGAAGACTGTTCCAACCCGAAATTGATACGTGTACGGTAAGACTTGTAAAGTTTGTTGATACTATTTGCACCATGCAAGATTCGTCGACCGTCTTTCTCCATTCCTCTCTGTCTTTTGCCTTAGTTAGAACATCTTTCAATGGCAGGCCCGTACATTCTTTCATGTGGTCCTCCCAACGCTTTCTCTATCTGCCTCTTCTTCTTTTTCCAGGTTACCGTAACTGACAAATAAAAAAAAAAAAACACAACCTATAGAAGCATTCAGAATGACACAGTGATAAAGGCACATTTCTTATTCCACCAGCTAGGACAAACTCATACTCAGATGCATGGACAAGACAAGCCACCTGACTCAAATACATGGACAAGTGTTGCAGAAAGTAAAGGCGATAGATCATTGTGCTGGACACATTGGCTTGTAAAGTCTACGAGAGGATAAATACTTTGCTATATAAATCATTCATTTTAATTTTCTTCCCCCCCCCCCCTAAACATCATTTACTATGCGCTACTTTCGATTACTTTCGGCTTTACTAAGGTAAACATTTGTTTTAAAATCTATAAACAGGCTGTGTAGAGTCTCTGATCCGAGTTTCATGGGAGAGAAAGAGAGAGAACCTTGCCAAGTACCGACAGTTGACAGCAAAGAAGGAGAGTGTTATATTGGAAAAATGTGTCCTAAAGGTAAGCAAGACTTCAGAACAAAAAATAATTTACAAATAACATATATAGGTAAGAACCCAAAACCATTCCGGAATTTAAGAATTAGAGACCAATATCTAAGTATCACAACATAGCAGAATATAGATATTATATTTTTTTTGCTGAAGTGTTATCTTGTTTTAAAAATTGGAATTATGAGGTTTGCAACTAGATGGAGACAAGATATGGCCAAAAGTATTCCCGAGACATTTATTATAGTGAAAAAATAGCAGATTTAATCTTTAGGAGAACAAAGCAAAACAAAAATAACATCCTATTGTTGAAATGACAAAAAGATTAACACACGCTATTGACAGACGGTATAATTTAATGTCAATAAAAGATTCACAAAAGTATTTAACATGAAGCTTAAAGCTTATAAACAGAAAGACTTACAGTGGAAATTCGTCTCTCCTATTTTTCTTTTTTTTTTTTTCATTTTGTTTCTCAATAGAAACATCAGCAACAGAAAATACATAATAACTGTTCATTTGTTAATAAGTTCATTCTACAAGCTACTGTGTAAAACTGTTCATTTATTACTAAGTTCATTCTACAAGCTGCTGTGTAAAACTGTTCATTTATTACTAAGTTCATTCTACAAGCTGCTGTGTAAAACTGTTCATTTGTTAATAAGTTCATTCTACAAGCTGCTGTGTAAAACTGTTCATTTGTTAATAAGTTCATTCTACAAGCTACTGTGTAAAACTGTTCATTTATTACTAAGTTCATTCTACAAGCTACTGTGTAAAACTGTTCATTTATTACTAAGTTCATTCTACAAGCTACTGTGTAAAACTGTTCATTTGTTAATAAGTTCATTCTACAAGCTGCTGTGTAAAACTGTTCATTTGTTAATAAATTCATTCCTCAAGCTGATGTGTGAAACTGTTCATTTGTTAATAAGTTCATTCTACAAGTTGCTGTGTAAGACTGTTCATTTGTTAATAAATTCATTCTACAAGTTGCTGTGTAAGACGGTTCATTTGTTAATAAATTCATTCTAAAAGCTTCTGTGTAAAACTGTTAATTTGTTAATAAGTTCATTCTACAAGCTGCTGTGTTGTAAATGTTTGAGAATCCAATTAATAAATATTTGTCTGTTTGCACATTTCTTGAGACTTTGACGCCTACAACACGTGACACCAACTTTTGAAGAGTTGCATTGCTTTGTTCTTTGTAATAGCACTGTTTGTATTGCGTTTATATTTTTCGCTTTTATAGCAGGAAAGTACAATAGTGGTAGATAGTAGAATTTAGTGTTAATAGCCAGATTATTCGTTAAACCGGGTTTAACTGTATAATAAGTATTGCTTCGATTGATTTAAGATTCAATCGATATTGTTAACCAGTGTTCCGGTAAATAAATTAAATAAATAAAATATAGATTTTATATAGCGCTACTTTCATGCTTATAGCATGCTCAGAACGCTATGGTCCAATATTATTTGTGGGGACAGTGGGGGAAGGGGGTATCTGGGAGAAGGTTATCCGTGCTGCCTTTAGGCAGCTCCGTAAACACAACTCTGCTCGAGTCGGGTGTGTTGAACCTCGAGCTCTTTCATAGGTAGCCAAGCCAAGTTCAAGCGTACTTAGCCTCTCAACCACGCTTTTCATTAAACGGAATACTTTTTTTTTCTCTCATTTTTTTCAGATTGTCCTGAATTTACTTGGGGCCCCGACTGTGCCCAAACTTGCTACAACTGTATCAAAGACTGCCACAAGTTCACTGGCACATGTGACGCCTGCGTAGCGGGCTACCAGGTCCCCGAAGCTGGATGCCTGGCGCGTAAGTGTTGAGCCCCCTCTGTCATGGAGCCATGAATAAAGTGGAGCGGATGTTTTTGGTTGTGTTGGCTAAAAATGTTCTTGTGAATCCACAAAGCTGTCTGGCGTATTTCTAGCGAAAAACAAGTAAAAAAAAAAAAACCATAAGATTACTGTATATACTACTCAATACTGTAAGACCTATTTCCTTTATCGATAACTATTTCCTTTTTTTTATATCAAACAAATCTAATTACATACCTCTCTTTAACAGATTAATGTTG
The DNA here is from genome assembly GCA_036873155.1 of Biomphalaria sudanica. Lineage (NCBI taxonomy): Eukaryota > Metazoa > Mollusca > Gastropoda > Planorbidae > Biomphalaria > Biomphalaria sudanica. The sequence continues at coordinate 1,897,692 of JAZGLO010000013.1, forward strand.
TGATTGATTCATGTGTTATCTTCGACAATAAATAAATGTACACAATGTTGACTTGATCCAATTGGAAGTGGAAGAAATTACGTTCTCAAAACTTGTATCTGACAAACTGACAGAGCTGATATAATGATTGTACCAACAAAACTTGTATCTGACAAACTGACAGAGCTGATATAATGATTGTACCAACAAAACTTGTATCTGACAAACTGACAGAGCTGATATAATGATTGTACCAACAAAACTTGTATCTGACAAACTGACAGAGCTGATATAATGATTGTACCAACAAAACTTGTATCTGACAAGCTGACAGAGTTGATATAATGATTGTACCAACAAAACTTGTATCTGACAAACTGACAGAGTTGATATAATGATTGTACCAACAAAACTTGTGTCCGAAAAACTGACAGAGTTGATATAATGATTTTACCAACAAAACTTGTATCTGACAAACTGACAGAGTTGATATAATGATTGTACCAACAAAACTTGTATCTGACAAACTGACAAAGTTGATATAATGATTGTACCAACAAAACTTGTATCTGACAAACTGACAGAGTTGATATAATGATTGCACCAACAAAACTTGTATCTGACAAACTGACAGAGCTGATATAATGATTGTACCAACAAAACTTGTATCTGACAAACTGACAGAGCTGATATAATGATTGTACCAACAAAACTTGTATCTGACAAGCTGACAGAGTTGATATAATGATTGTACCAACAAAACTTGTATCTGACAAACTGACAGAGTTGATATAATGATTGTACCAACAAAACTTGTATCTGACAAACTGACAGAGTTGATATAATGATTGTACCAACAAAACTTGTATCTGACAAACTGACAGAGTTGATATAATGATTTTACCAACAAAACTTGTATCTGACAAACTGACAGAGTTGATATAATGATTGTACCAACAAAACTTGTATCTGACAAACTGACAGAGTTGATATAATGATTGTACCAACAAAACTTGTATCTGACAAACTGACAGAGTTGATATAATGTTTGTACCAACAAAACTTGTATCTGACAAACTGACAGAGTTGATATAATGATTGTACCAACAAAACTTGTATCTGACAAACTGACAGAGTTGATATAATGATTGTACCAACAAAACTTGTATCTGACAAACTGACAGAGTTGATATAATGATTTTACCAACAAAACTTGTATCTGACAAACTGACAGAGTTGATATAATGATTGTACCAACAAAACTTGTATCTGACAAACTGACAGAGTTGATATAATGATTGTACCAACAAAACTTGTATCTGACAAACTGACAGAGTTGATATAATGATTGTACCAACAAAACTTGTATCTGACAAACTGACAGAGTTGATATAATGATTGTACCAACAAAACTTGTATCTGACAAACTGACAGAGTTGATATAATGATTGTACCAACAAAACTTGTATCTGACAAACTGACAGAGTTGATATAATGATTGTACCAACAAAACTTGTATCTGACAAACTGACAGAGTTGATATAATGATTGTACCAACAAAACTTGTATCTGACAAACTGACAGAGTTGATATAATGATTGTACCAACAAAACTTGTATCTGACAAACTGACAGAGTTGATATAATGATTGTACCAACAAAACTTGTATCTGACAAACTGACAGAGTTGATATAATGATTGTACCAACAAAACTTTTTAAAATAATATTTAAAAAAATAAGCTTATATTAAGCGTAGTTGTATCAAATAATTTAGGTCAATTATGAAATTAAACTTGTAATAGTTATAGATTTATAATAATAAATCCGTACGATTAGAACTATTCCTACCAATTTATTTTATGTAGCGCAATTTCATACTTTTAGCGTCCTAAATGCGCTATGACCCTATCGCTTGTTTATACCTGTTGGGAAGAAGGAGGTAGAGGAGAAAGAAGAGGTATCTGTGTGAATGTTACCGTGATTTCTTTTTTTTTTAATCTTATATCATCTAACTCTGTCTGTCTTTATGTTAAAAAGCTCGTACAAGTTATTTCTCCCACACCCAATCTCTGATTAAACAAAAATTTTGCACTATTATTTCTTTTTAACCGGACAAGTCAAGAATCAGTAGTTAATTAATTAAAATTGTAACAGAAAGACAGACAGAGTGAGTCAATATTAGCTCTCTTAATAATAAAAGATCTTTTTTTAATGAAAAAAAAAGGAATTTAGTCATCTAAAGTAAAATGCTACTGAATGATTCATCCACTCCATTTCGTCTTAAAGGGGCTCTTATTTCTCATTAAAGAAATCATGTTTATTCATATCAACCAATTTAAAAACAATTTAACTCTCTCTCTCTCTCTCCGTATTATTAACCACATTCTGATGGGATCAACGTTTTTGTATCGTTGGTTAGGAGAGAAAGAGTTAAAATGAACATTTTGAACAATTTTTTTTATCATGCTAAGACATGACGTCCACATTCACAATAAATGCTGTGTATGCTTTGTATGCTGTGTATGCTACTAGATCAGGGTTTCCCAAATTGTGTTCCACGGAACCATAGTGTTCCGCAAGGCCTGAATTGGTGGTCCAAGAACTGCTGAAAAAAAAAATTGTAGGCCATCACGTGAATTTATCTCGTTAAAAATTAGAAAAGTGTTTAGTTAAATACTCAGAATGTGCGAAGTGATCTATACAGAAAAGTTTTGGGAGACACTGTATTAGATCTATACTATAAAGTAGAAAGTAAGGCGTATATTTGTATGTCCCGCATAGAAATGAAAACCTTTTGACCAATCTTTGACACATGAAATACAAAATATAGTCTATTTATTTCATTATTTAATAAAATTAATCTCTAAATGTGTCTTTCAAAAGCATTTTTACATAAATTCGTTCCTAAGATGTCCGATAATCCAACTAGACATGTTTACATGGGACAAGAGAGAAAGGTCACGCATGCGCAGACTGAAGGCTCCGCGCTTACAAAACAAACATCCGATGCCTAGGTCTAACTTTAACTCTTGATCTAATGCTTAGATGACAGATCTACTTTTTACTTTAACACATGAATGTACAAAATATAGTCGATTCATTTTATATTAAAATCAAATTAACATTTAAATGTGTTTTTTCTAAAGCATTTTTACAAACATTGGTTCGCCACGAGTGCAACTCTATTCAAGATATGGCGCGTGTCTAAATAGAGATCTATATACAAGCCAATGTTTTCATTAAAATATTGGATTGAGGTCGATGAACTATTTATAGCTCCATTCTCAGTATTATTATATTCATGAATTCATGCATTCGCTTTACTTATAACATTATTATTTTCTTTAATTGTTTCTAATGCGCTATATCAGTGACTATATCAGCAAGTTAAGACCCGCGGGCTGTGGGTAACATCTGTCTAGTTGATAATAAAATAATGTCCACTTTATTCTCCCACAGCTTGTAATTTCAATACATACGGACTAGAATGCAAAGGAAATTGCTTCGACAAATGTGGCGAGGACTGTATCGAGAGAATTAACGGAGATTGTATAGGTCAGTGTAACCCATTTGTCCTAAACGGCATCTTTTAGGAATGGGATTGGAATGATCGTTGCAGGGCGTTTAAAAATGAGACACAGTATACGCCCCTGTTGTTCTTATTAATATTCTTAAGAGTTGAGTCTATGCCTCCGTCTGCCTGTCTGAACCAGATGAGTAGAGAGCAAAACGTGCGCCCGAGGCAAGATACATTATTTAAGCTCCCCTCCCCATGAACATCACATAGAAATATTGGCGCATCTCTGGGTATGGCTCCCTCCTGAGGGTAGCTCCCGGGGCATCGTGCCCCCTTACCCCCTTGACTACGCAAGACTCAAGCATCCCTATTGCCGATGGCTTATATCCCAAGGTGCTCGGCGTAGAATGGAGACTAATGCCGGAGCACACCGGGGAAACTTCCCCCCCCCCCCCAATATTCTTTCTCTGTACCACATTAGGCGTGCCTAATCTGCCTGTCTGAACCAGAGGCGTAGTGAGCAAAATGTGCGCCCGGAGCAAGATACTTTATTGTCCCCCCATCCCCAGGAACAATAAGCGCCTCTCTGGGTGTGGCGTCCCCTGGGGGTAGCGCAATGCATCGTGCTAAAAAAAAATGTCCTTCTAGGAATGGAGATGTATGTTGGGGCTTTTCTTCCATCCCCGCCAGTGCAATGGGCTCGGTCCTTAGGCTCCCCAAAGGCTTCCCTATTGTCCTAATCGTCTTCTGTAATGATCATTTACACCCGAGCGCCACGGTGGGGTTGAAAAGTTTGCTCGGGATGCTCACGTTGTACATACATGTTTCTGTATACCATGAATCTTGTCTTAGTCAAAACATCTCTAAGATAATATTTTTTTGAATACATACTATTTGTAGATGAGCGGGAAATCTACATTGGTTGTTTTTGTCTTCTCCCTCTCTTTCCTTATGTTATAATGTACATCTGGTTAATTAACTTCGCGGACTTTATTTATATTCAACTAATCGACCGGCGGCGTAGCATACATAAATTCAATTGTTGTTTTTTTTTAGACTAAGTCAGGAAGATTAATACAAATGTCAACCCGGCTTTCATACATATCTAGAATTACATATGTCTGTTTTCATATCTAGACCTAGTCTATCCTAGCCTATACACTTATTTACCTTTATCTGGTTTACATATCTAAACATTGCCTGTATACACGTCTAGACTTACACATGTCTGTCTCTTGAACTAGTCTATCCTATCTATGGCCTCCTTCAGTCACTAATGCCCGGGCATAAGCTGTGGTCGGAACGATGCTGCCCACACATCAGTTCTCCCCTCTCTACGCAGCCGATGTATCCAAAGGAACGGCAAGTGCCGATACAGTTTTGGGTCAGCGGCGTTGCAGGTTCTGCCAGGGTGTTGCACTTAATGCTGCAAACTGCTTCAGGGTCGCGAGCTCCTGAATTATCCTCAGGGTCGACTCCCGAAGCCTTTTCCATGTTTGGGTATAGCTGCAAGGCAGCAGAGGTTTGAATTAAGTTTTCCTTCTCCTAGGTGGGTAGCCAGCCATAGCTAACGAGCCCCTTGTATATAGTGTATAGCATGCTCAGAGCGCAATGGTGCAATCTCATTTGTGGAACAGTGGGGGGAGGGGGTATCTGGGAGAAGGTTTTTCCGTGCTGCCTTTGAGGGCTAAGTAAGCACAACTCTGCTCGAGTCGGATGTCGACCCTCGAGCCCCTTATAGGTAGCCAAACCAAGCAATGTAAAGTTAAAACTGACCTATCCTGTCAACCATGCTTCTCACACGTGTATTGATATTGTTTTGTTATATATGTATAATGTATGGTATCTGAATAGGCGAGTCAACTTTTTAATTTCCCAAATGTTCTTGTGCAGCTCAATCCAACAGTTATTTTGCATTCTTTCTCGTACTCCTGGTCATCCCCATCAGTGTCTTCATTTACTTCGTTGCTGTAAGGTTAGTCTCAAAATAACTTGATATTATTTTGGTTAAATTTATCAACTAGTGACATTCTCTCATTATTGATTATTACATCATATAGATCTTTTTAATTATTATTATTTTTTTTTTTTTTACAATTCTTTTATTCACGCTGCTCATACATTGATTGTGTCATGAGTGGATAATGTGACATAATTTGACCAGTTTCTAAAAGCCGAGGTCAGGTCATAAAAGTCCTGAACAAACGAACAAACACACGTTAATTATAGTCATCCAATCAGAGAAAGAGGTTAAGGGAAAAATAGCAGACGTCAGTTTCTAGAAGGTCACAGTTAATAAAATAATTAGGACAGAAGATTCTATGATTCTGGAAAATACGGTTTAGCAAAGTATAAATGGACCTCATTCGCCAATTGTAAACATAGAACATTTAGTCACGTGATAATATTGATAAAACTACGAAAAAGAAATGGTCACGTGATAGCCATTGTGTAGTAAAAATTAGATCGTAATTTGTATAGAAGAGAAAGAGAATCACGTGGCTAAATGTTGTTTGTTTACGATTGGTGAATGAGATCCATTAAGGAAAAGTAAGTTAGTCCGGGTTCCCGCATTGTACCGGTTCTTACCAAGGAACAGTTCATCGCATTTAACGATTCTTTAACAGTAACGGTCTTGTGTTTAAACGTTTGCGGGTCTAGTAGTTCAAATTACATTAATTGATTTTGTGTATGACTATTATTTCAGTAATAAGTTAAAGTTGTAGTATTAGAAAGTTTCATTTTATGAAGATATTCAAGTCAAGTTGTTATTGAATTAAGAATCTACACAACAGTGTAATGTGAAGAAGTTTAATTAAGATGGAAAAAAACGAACTTAGATGTTAGTTCAGTGTGTTATCATGTCATTTATATAATCTCCGGCATAATGATTCTGTTTTAACAATAAGTTATATAAAAGGAAATACCAACAGTAAATAAACATATATCATCACACATTGGCAAAGCCTGGAAACATATGGATCCTGGACACAGTTCCTGTTAACAGCTCTAATGATTTTCCTAGATATTTATGTATATCATTTGGATATATATATATATATATTGCCACAGAGGGAGAACTCTAGTCTGACAATTATAATTTTTTTTTAAAGTATGACACCCAATCTCGGATCAAGCTGAAATATTTCTTTTACCTGACAACACAAGAATCAATATAAAAAAAGTGTTATACAATTAGTTAATTAACTGTTTGTAATAAATTAGTTTTTGTTTTTTTCTAAATTTATTTTAATCAAGGGAAAGAAATAGTACCTGACATAAGTGGTGGCATAAGCTGAATTAGTTCCTTTTTATATTAGGCTGCCGCCACAGGGTTAGTGAATACGAACATGAAATAGAAACAATCTATAACTGTAGAATCTTCCATGTTCCTAAACTCTTCGCTTGCAGAGTGGTTCCCGCATTGGCTTGAGAAGCCTGAGAAGGCTTTATGCCTTAGTTCGAATTCAGGTCGTTCCATTTTTTTCTTAAAAATAAATGTTAGTCTAGATCTATTACTAATTTACATGGCTGATCCAAACTAAATTAACACATGTACGCTTGTTGTTTTTTTTTTATTTTCATTTTTCAAAACCATTGTCTTCACTTGTCACACTATTTCTACTACTCGTGTATTGCTTTTGTTCGAGCTTCAATAATTATTCTGTATTAATTAATATCACTGCGATTACAGAAAGAAAGAAGTGGACAGCGCATTAATCAGATCCATTTCTAGTACGAGAGAAAATATTGGAGCGAATCAGTCCAAGTCCAAGCTGACCATGATTGCCAAGTCAATGTCCCAACCGTTCGTCAAAACAAGCAGGTCCAGCAGGTCAGAAAGAAGCTCAATGGCCTCCAGGCACGGCAAGCAGCGCGAGAGCGGAGACGTGGACCAATACATACCTCCGACCATCTCCATTTCTAGAGGTAGCACTAACCTCATCAATAAAAGAAATTCCGACTGACTGTGTGGCTACATGTAGCCGGAGTTTCAACGTACACGCTAAGCGAAGTGGTTGTGTAAACTCATTGGCAAGATTTGAACTAGGTTCTTCCGTAACCCAAGTCAATTGCTTCGTAATCATTACCAACGGGCATTACTCATAATGAACAGATGGCGCTTAGGTATCTAACCCTGACCTATAAGCAAAGAACTGATAACTTGGCAATCATCAAGTACTTACTTTTCATGTACATTCCAAAGTACACGTCATTTATTTAATTAAATCTAATGAAAAAAAGTCACCCTACAATTATTCTTGTTCAGAAATATTTTTAAAAAATAAAATGTGTTTATTGTGTTTTGTTACTTCTTTTTTAACAAGGCTTGTATCAACTCATTCTGTCTGTCTGTCTGTCTGTATAGGAAAAAAAGTGTACAATCTATTTATCCCACACCCATTCTTGGATCAAGCTGAAACTTCGCACAATTATGAAGGAAAAAAAAGGAACCAGTTGGACAATTTATTCTTAATAATTAATTATTTTGTTTAAATACAACAAGGGAAGCTAAAACTTCAGTGATCACATATATGGCTAAATTTTTTGGGTTTAGTTCCCTTAAATAATGGTTAATGCTACTTCTTCGATCAAGGCCAATCTGATAGTTTAATCACTTATTTATTGTACCTAACAAAACATGAACCAATAATCGAAAATACACAATTTTCTAGAAAAATTAATTATTTTGATTGCTATCGAATAAGGACAATAATTTAAACATTATTGGTAGATATAGTCTTAAGGACGGAGTACTACCCATTTAGATAAGCTTTATTGGTTAGATCCCGGGTTTCCAAACTCGGTGTAAACTTGGATTTTAGACTTTAAGATTTTTAGAACGTCCCTTAGACCGACAACAATTAGGAAAGTAAAGACAGCTGGACTTTGTGCTGGCCACAAGACACACCCATTAACCCTCTTTTAAGCTCGCCAAAGAAGATCGCCTTTGACATGTGGCCATCTCTCATATGAGATAAGTGTCATATCTAGAGCAGCTGTCGAATGGTTATTAGTGCTTCAATACTGTCAACAGGCCTACACCAGCAGTTTGTTATTTCTGGTGTAGTATTGCTAGTGTATGCTCATTATAAAGCGAAGGCACCTTTGATTGAAGCGTACGAGGAGCCTTAAATGCTTTCTCAGGGCTGAGAGTCATACAAACAATGTGGTGAGAACCACTGCTTTAGAAACATTGATTTGTATTGCAAGGTGAAGAGACCTATTCCACCATACTCTCAGTCTGAGGCAAGCAAAAGCGATGTTGGCCTTTGCGAGACGGTTGTCTATTTCTCTGGATAGTAACGCATCGTTGGACACTGTGCTGCCCAGGTTGGTCAAGTGGTCAACAACATTACGGAGACAGCCTTTTCACATTGATTTGTGGAGCTGGTTAAGTTCCGACTGGAGACCTTTGAAGCATGGCCTCCGATTTTTTAGGTTGGCGGACAGACGAAACGAGGCAGCAGCCTCAGCAAATTCAAGGACGACAATCTAAGTTAGAGATTAAAATATGGAGCTTTTTTTTTTACGTTGCCCCATTTCCCCCCGCCCCCCCCCCCTAATCCCACAGAAAAAAAATGTGGTTAAGCGAATGTATAAATCTACTCATCAGATCAAATAAACAACACTAGACTCGGATATTTTACAAAGAGAATTAGATGAATTACAGAAATGGGAATCAAATTGGAGCATGTCTTTCCACCCAGAAAAATGTCAGTTGTTAAGAGTAACAAAAAAACTAAAACAAATTAATTCCACTTATCTTATTCATGGCAAACCAGTAACACAGACTAAAAACGCAAAATACCTAGGTGTTATAATAAATGAAAAACTGTCATGGAATCCACATATTGATGAAACTATTAAAAAAATCAAACAAAGTATTAGTGTTTATTAAAAGAAATTTCTATAAATCAAATAAGAACATAAAACTTAAATGTTATTTAACCTTGGTTAGGCCAATAATAGAATATGCATCCTCCGTTTGGGACCCTAAACTCAAGAAAAACATTAAGAAACTTGAACATACACAAAATAGAGCACTGAGATTCATAACAAATTAAATATTCACATTTGACTAGAGTAACACCATTAGTAAAATCATTAAATTTAGAAAGCCTTTAGGACAGAAAACTCAAAAGTAAAGTAGCAATTATACATAAAACACTGAACCATAATCTTCAAATACAAAAACAAAATCTAATAAAATACTCTGAAAGACACAAAGATAAAGGCACATTTCTCGTCCCATATGCTAGGACAAATTTGTACAAATACTCCTTCTTCCCTAGTGCTATTAGAGCATGGAATGGGTTGCCTGAGCTAGCCAGGAAAACCAGTGACTTGGCAGATTTAAGTCATTGGTTAATATGCATGACTAAATGCATGACGCGTAGGACGTAATCATCTTCTTTTTTAAAGTAACGTCTGTATTCTATAAGATAAGATAATTGGCTAGTAATTCGTTTGTCAAAGATGTACTTAAACTGTCCAATGTCAGGAAAATTCGCTGTAATTGTTTTCAAGATCTGTGTCTACCCAGGATTTTTGCTGTCTTTTTTTTCCGATGAAGAATTTGCAAGCTGAATAGAGGAATAATAACAAAAGCTTATCGACACTTATACTTCACACCTGATACACCAAAAGTTAGCTAGTCATACTTTTCCCTTCATAAATAAAGAATCTCTATATCTCTAGGCATCACTTTGAAAGACCGCATCACAAACTAAAAGATTGAAGCGATCGGACACCATGATGACCTATTGTAAAGAAACGCAAGCTTAAAATATATTATGGCCATATTTCAAGATCAACGGGTCTCGCAAAGACCTTCCTTCAGGGAACAGTACCAGGAAAAAGAAGAAGAGGCAGACAGAGAATGCGATCGCAGGACAACATAAAAGAATGGACGGGCCTGCCATTGATAGAGGTTTTAAACAAGGCAAAGGACAGAGAGGAATGGAGATAGACGGTCGACAAATTTTGCATGGTGCCCCGTCGGTCCAACAGACTAAGGCAGCGATGCCCAACCTAATTCGACCTGCGGGCCATTTTAATTTCCGACACTCATGTCGCGGGCCACATGACTAAAATGTAAAAAAAAAACGACATGAAATCGACCTGAAACAATTTATGAGAAACTTGTGGATCTAGTACTTTCATCAATTCATAGATTGGAAGTTTATCTTCTTTTTTTTTTTAGGTGTCGGAAACTGGCTGTGAGCAACAGTGTGGCTAGCTTTACCAACGACTCATTTTCTGGTCTCTCTTTTTTTTTTTTGGGGGGGGGCCTATTGCCCTTGATCCTCCAATCTCTAAACGTAATTTAACATTCGCGGCTCAAACCAAGAATGACGTCATATTTCATTCATAATGCTGTTTATTTGTTGCTGTTTTTTTTTTTTAAACAGCCACACACTTAACAAAGCTGTTGGCTTGTTATCGTGTTGCACAAAAAAAAAAAGTAAAGATCCGTTTAAATTGTCCTGGTAGGCTTTACATTCAGAATCCACTTGAAGTTTCTTCGGTTCTAATTTCATAAACGTATAAATGTTCAATGTCATGGTAGCAGTCCATCAGAGAAAAGTGAGGGCCCTTAGATAAAGCAGCATTTTTCAACCTTTTTTTTGTGTTGTTGTTTGAGAGGGAAAGGGGATTTTTTACACTTTGTACCGAAGTTACAGCGGGCCGGATGAAACCATGTCGCGGGCCAGATCTGGCCCACGGGCCGTATTTTGGGCACCACTGGACTAAGGGATAGGTAAAGGTAAAATATCTCTAATATATAAAAAGGCAAAGATTGTGATTAAAGATTTGGTGTGCATTTTGAGAAGCAGGATATGACAGGAACTGATCGAATTGACGCACCGGAGATAATACTGAAAATTCATAGTTAAATAGAAATGTTGTTTTTATTGTAACTTTCTATGTAACTTTCTATGTGACTTTACCACTAAAATAAAAAATAGCAGAAGTGTTGGGCCTAAATGTGGAAAAGACTACATGGATACGATTTACTTTGGATCTGTCTTGTATATTTGTTTCTGAAGCAGGAAATGCATCTCATTGATGGTAAGATAAAGATTATCATTATGATTAGCCTGAATGGGTTACGAACAATAAATAAGACTTGATCATTAGTAGATCTATCTAATCGAGATCCATAGGTTTAAATGTTTTATCGGATCAATATATTGGGAAAGTTTAGTAAATACCTTGCAATTCACCTACTGAAGGGTCATCCTTATCCTTTTTGTTATTGTATACTTTGTGTTTTCAATATTTATATTTTCACTGCGGAAAGAAGAGTAGAATGTCCAATAGTACTTGTTTGTGTAATAAAACTAAAGGTGAGCACTCGGAGGCATTCTTTTTTCTTTCTTAATTTTCTTAAGAGTTGAATTAAAGGCTCTTGGAACTCTAGGCCAATGGAAACTTGTCCTAAAAGTTGAATTAACGACTCTTGGAACTCTAGGCCAATAGAAGCTGGTCCCTAAGAGTATAATTAGCGACTCTTGGAACTCTAGGCCAATGGAAGCTGGCCCCCAATAGTTGAGTTAAAGACTCTTGAAACTCTAGGCCCTTGGAAGCTGGTCCCTAAGAGTTGAGTCTAAGACCTTTGGAACTCTAGACCTATAGAAGCTTGCCTCTATCTGCAAGTCTAAATAAAACCTCTTTCTGGGAAGTATCTCTAAGAAGATTTAAGTTTACAAATATAATGAATGGCTCGTATACCAAGATGCTTGGATCGGAAACGAGGCCAAAGGCCAAGCACACAGGGGAGGGGGAAACAACATAAGCCGTTCGGATTTCCGGCCTAAAAAGGACCCCCTGATAAATGACGTATAATTAGTTACTACTTTATGGAGGTTCTCATCGAATCCCGCCAGTTCAATGAACTCGGTTTTTAGGTACCCCAACCAGGGTTCTGTTTTGCTAGTCCTATCGACTCCTCTAACGAAGCTTTCACCCGAGCGCCACGTTGAGAATGACGCGCATTGCCCGGGTAGGGCGCATTACATGACGACAGAGTCACAAAAAAACGTGACTATAAAATGTCCGCGTAGCTGCTAATGCAACAGATTCAATCTTCAGCTATTCACTTTTACTGGTGTTTCCTGAAAGCAATATCTGAAAGAATTTGTTGCTGTAGTTTTCTCGACATTGCTTTCCAATCAGAACCAGAATCTTTGTTCTGATAGAGTGACATTCAGCCGCCTGTTCCTTGCTTTATGTCTAAAGGAGAAAATTGTGTTCATTTAGACATAGTTTCACATACACAAAAAAATGTGTCCAGATTTAGTCGTTTTAATTTCTCTGGTTTTCTCTTGCTTACGAGTTGACAAGTGAGAAACAGTGAAAGCATTTTGAAACTTATGCTGACTTTAAAACAAATGAGTTAACAAGTAATAATTAAGAATTAAAGGTCATCAATGTGCTACTCTTAAATGGGAAGGGGGGGGGGAAGAAAAGGTGACCTTACTTAATCATCTATAATACGTTAGCTTCTCTTATGTTCATCCGAACCCTTTCTTTCAGTACCTTGCCCTGCACTGTCATCATAGTAATAGATGTTATGTTTATTAGTAATGTATTAATGGTATATAGAACTCTTCTAGATTTATTAACAGATCTTATGTTTATTGGTAATGTATTAATGGTATATAGAACTCTTCTAGATTTATTAACAGATGTTATGTTTATTAGTAATGTATTAATGGTATATAGAACTCTTCTAGATTTATTAACAGATGTTATGTTTATTAGTAATGTATTAATGGTATATAGAACTCTTCTAGATTTATTAACAGATCTTATGTTTATTAGTAATGTATTAATGGTATATAGAACTCTTCTAGATTTATTAACAGATGTTATGTTTATTAGTAATGTATTAATGGTATATAGAACTCTTCTAGATTTATTAACAGATGTTATGTTTATTAGTAATGTATTAATGGTATATAGAACTCTTCTAGATTTATTAACAGATCTTATGTTTATTAGTAATGTATTAATGGTATATAGAACTCTTCTAGATTTATTAACAGATGTTATGTTTATTAGTAATGTATTAATGGTATATAGAACTCTTCTAGATTTATTAACAGATCTTATGTTTATTAGTAATGTATTAATGGTATATAGAACTCTTCTAGATTTATTAACAGATGTTATGTTTATTAGTAATGTATTAATGGTATATAGAACTCTTCTAGATTTATGTCTCTCTTATAACGCCTATGTGTTCAAACAAATTCTATGGTCATTTCTTACAGCTGTGGGTACCTCGTTAGGAAAGGAATTTTTGATCTCGACACCTTCTACCATGTCTCCTCCAGACCGGACGGGGTCGTATCCTCGCCTTGTCCTCATAATGGAGTCAACCTTTAGATCGACGGTATAAAATCTTTCTCTTTATTTCAAAGCTTACTCTGTCTGTCTGTCTGTCTGGTAAAAAGCTTGTACACGTTATTTCTTCTACACCTGTTCTCGGATCAAGTTGCAACTTACCACAATTATTCGTTTGCAAAGACAAGAAATGAATAAAAAAAATAATAACCAATGAGCCAACTAATTAATGGTAATTAATAATTTTGTTTGATGCTGCGAACAATGGAAATTAATCCTCCAGTATTCACAAATACTGATATTGGATAGGGTTTCGCCATCTTAGATTGCTAAACACGTTTTTTTTCTTACATCAAGTTAAAACTTTAAACAAATATTTATTGTACCTAACGAAACAGGTATCAATAAACAAAAATATTAACCTATTAGTCAATTAATTATTTGTGACAGATTTGTTTCTTTGTTAGCTACATACTTCACAGTGACAGATCGGTTTCTTTGTTAGCTACATACTTCACAGTGACAGATCTGTTTCTTTGTTAGCTGCATACTTCACAGTGACAGATCGGTTTCTTTGTCAGCTGCATACTTCACAGTGACAGATCTGTTTCTTTGTTAGCTGCATACTTCACAGTGACAGATCTATTTTATTGTTAGCTACATACTTCACAGTGACAGATCTGTTTCTTTGTTAGCTGCATACTTCACAGTGACAGATCGGTTTCTTTGTCAGCTGCATACTTCACAGTGACAGATCTGTTTCTTTGTTAGCTGCATACTTCACAGTGACAGATCTGTTTCTTTGTTAGCTACATACTTCACAGTGACAGATCTGTTTCTTTGTTAGCTGCATACTTCACAGTGACAGATCTGTTTCTTTGTTAGCTACATACTTCACAGTGACAGATCTGTTTCTTTGTTAGCTACATACTTCACAGTGACAGATCGGTTTCTTTGTCAGCTGCATACTTCACAGTGACAGATCTGTTTCTTTGTCAGCTGCATACTTCACAGTGACAGATCTATTTTATTGTTAGCTACATACTTCACAGTGACAGATCTGTTTCTTTGTTAGCTGCATACTTCACAGTGACAGATCGGTTTCTTTGTCAGTTGCATACTTCACAGTGACAGATCTGTTTCTTTGTTAGCTGCATACTTCACAGTGACAGATCTGTTTCTTTGTTAGCTACATACTTCACAGTGACAGATCTGTTTCTTTGTTAGCTGCATACTTCACAGTGACAGATCTGTTTCTTTGTTAGCTACATACTTCACAGTGACAGATCTGTTTCTTTGTTAGCTACATACTTCACAGTGACAGATCGGTTTCTTTGTCAGCTGCATACTTCACATTGACAGATCGGTTTCTTTGTCAGCTACATACTTCACAGTGACAGATCTGTTTCTTTGTTAGCTGCATACTTCACAGTGACAGATCTGTTTCTTTGTTAGCTGCATACTTCACAGTGACAGATCTGTTTCTTTGTTAGCTGCATACTTCACAGTGACAGATCTGTTTCTTTGTTAGCTGCATACTTCACAGTGACAGATCTGTTTCTTTGTTAGCTACATACTTCACAGTGACAGATCTGTTTCTTTGTTAGCTACATACTTCACAGTGACAGATCTGTTTCTTTGTTAGCTGCATACTTCACAGTGACAGATCTGTTTCTTTGTTAGCTACATACTTCACAGTGACAGATCTGTTTCTTTGTTAGCTGCATACTTCACAGTGACAGATCTGTTTCTTTGTTAGCTACATACTTCACAGTGACAGATCTGTTTCTTTGTTAGGTACATACTTCACAGTGACAGATCGGTTTCTTTGTTAGCTACATACTTCACAGTGACAGATCTGTTTCTTTGTTAGCTGCATACTTCACAGTGACAGATCGTTTTTTTTGTCAGCTGCATACTTCACAGTGACAGATCTGTTTCTTTGTTAGCTGCATACTTCACAGTGACAGATCTGATTCTTTGTTAGCTACATACTTCACAGTGACAGATCTGTTTCTTTGTTAGCTGCATACTTCACAGTGACAGATCTGTTTCTTTGTTAGCTACATACTTCACAGTGACAGATCTGTTTCTTTGTTAGCTAAATACTTCACAGTGACAGATCGGTTTCTTTGTCAGCTGCATACTTCACATTGAAAGATCGGTTTCTTTGTCAGCTGCATACTTCACAGTGACAGATCTGTTTCTTTGTTAGCTGCATACTTCACAGTGACAGATCTGTTTCTTTGTTAGCTGCATACTTCACAGTGACAGATCTGTTTCTTTGTTAGCTGCATACTTCACAGTGACAGATCGGTTTCTTTGTTAGCTACATACTTCACAGTGACAGATCTGTTTCTTTGTTAGCTGCATACTTCACAGTGACAGATCGGTTTCTTTGTCAGCTGCATACTTCACAGTGACAGATCTGTTTCTTTGTTAGCTGCATACTTCACAGTGACAGATCTATTTTATTGTTAGCTACATACTTCACAGTGACAGATCTGTTTCTTTGTTAGCTGCATACTTCACAGTGACAGATCGGTTTCTTTGTCAGCTGCATACTTCACAGTGACAGATCTGTTTCTTTGTTAGCTGCATACTTCACAGTGACAGATCTGTTTCTTTGTTAGCTACATACTTCACAGTGACAGATCGGTTTCTTTGTCAGCTGCATACGTCACATTGACAGATCGGTTTCTTTGTCAGCTGCATACTTCACAGTGACAGATCTGTTTCTTTGTTAGCTGCATACTTCACAGTGACAGATCTGTTTCTTTGTTAGCTGCATACTTCACAGTGACAGATCTGTTTCTTTGTTAGCTGCATACTTCACAGTGACGGATCTGTTTCTTTGTTAGCTACATACTCCACAGTGACAGATCTGTTTCTTTGTTAGCTGCATACTTCACAGTGACAAATCTGTTTCTTTGTTAGCTGCATACTTCACAGTGACAGATCTGTTTCTTTGTCAGCTGCATACTTCACAGTGACAGATCTATTTCTTTGTTAGCTGCATACTTCACAGTGACAGATCTGTTTCTTTGTTAGCTACATACTTCACAGTGACAGATCTGTTTCTTTGTTAGCTACATACTTCACAGTGACAGATCTGTTTCTTTGTTAGCTGCTTACTTCACAGTGACAGATCTGTTTCTTTGTTAGCTACATACTTCACAGTGACAGATCTGTTTCTTTGTTAGCTGCATACTTCACAGTGACAGATCTGTTTCTTTGTTAGCTACATACTTCACAGTGACAGATCTGTTTCTTTGTTAGCTACATACTTCACAGTGACAGATCGGTTTCTTTGTTAGCTGCATACTTCACAGTGACAGATCTTTTTTTTATCAGCTGCATACTTCACAGTGACAGATCTGTTTCTTTGTTAGCTGCATACTTCACAGTGACAGATCTGTTTCTTTGTTAGCTACATACTTCACAGTGACAGATCTGTTTCTTTGTTAGCTACATACTTCACAGTGACAGATCTGTTTCTTTGTTAGCTACATACTTCACAGTGACAGATCGGTTTCTTTGTCAGCTGCATACTTCACATTGACAGATCGGTTTCTTTGTCAGCTGCATACTTCACAGTGACAGATCTGTTTCTTTGTTAGCTGCATACTTCACAGTGACAGATCTGTTTCTTTGTTAGCTGCATACTTCACAGTGACAGATCTGTTTCTTTGTTAGCTGCATACTTTACAGTGACGGATCTGTTTCATTGTTAGCTACATACTTCACAGTGACAGATCTGTTTCTTTGTTAGCTGCATACTTCACAGTGACAGATCTGTTTCTTTGTTAGCTACATACTTCACAGTGACAGATCTGTTTCTTTGTTAGCTACATACTTCACAGTGACAGATCGGTTTCTTTGTCAGCTGCATTCTTCACATTGACAGATCGGTTTCTTTGTCAGCTGCATACTTCACAGTGACAGATCTGTTTCTTTGTTAGCTGCATACTTCACAGTGACAGATCTGTTTCTTTGTTAGCTGCATACTTCACAGTGACAGATCTGTTTCTTTGTTAGCTGCATACTTCACAGTGACGGATCTGTTTCTTTGTTAGCTACATACTCCACAGTGACAGATCTGTTTCTTTGTTAGCTGCATACTTCACAGTGACAGATCTGTTTCTTTGTTAGCTGCATACTTCACAGTGACAGATCTGTTTCTTTGTCAGCTGCATACTTCACAGTGACAGATCTATTTCTTTGTTAGCTGCATACTTCACAGTGACAGATCTATTTCTTTGTTAGCTGCATACTTCACAGTGACAGATTTGTTTCTTTGTTAGCTACATACTTCACAGTGACAGATCTGTTTCTTTGTTAGCTACATACTTCACAGTGACAGATCTGTTTCTTTGTTAGCTGCATACTTCACAGTGACAGATCTGTTTCTTTGTTAGCTACATACTTTACAGTGACAGATCTGTTTCTTTGTTAGCTGCATACTTTACAGTGACAGATCTGTTTCTTTGTTAGCTGCATACTTCACAGTGACAGATCTGTTTCTTTGTTAGCTGCATACTTCTCAGTGACAGATCTGTTTCTTTGTTAATTACATACTTCACAGTGACAGATTTGTTTCTTTGTTAGCTGCATACTTCACAGTGACAGATCTGTTTCTTTGTTAGCTACATACTTCACAGTGACAGATCTGTTTCTTTGTTAGCTGCATACTTTACAGTGACAGATCTGTTTCTTTGTTAGCTGAATACTTCACCGTGACAGATCTATTTCTTTGTTAGCTGCATACTTCACAGTGACAGATCTGTTTCTTTGTTAGCTGCATACTTCACAGTGACAGATCTGTTTCTTTGTTAGCTACATACTTCACAGTGACAGATCTGTTTCTTTGTTAGCTACATACTTCACAGTGACAGATCTGTTTCTTTGTTAGCTACATACTTCACAGTGACAGATCTGTTTCTTTGTTAGCTGCATACTTCACAGTGACAGATCTGTTTCTTTGTTAGCTACATATTTCTCAGTGACAGATCTGTTTCTTTGTTAGCTACATACTTCACAGTGACAGATCTGTTTCTTTGTTAGCTGCATACTTCACAGTGACAGATCTGTTTCTTTGTTAGCTACATACTTCACAGTGACAGATCGGTTTCTTTGTCAGCTGCATACTTCACAGTGACAGATTGGTTTCTTTGTCAGCTGCATACTTCACAGTGACAGATCTGTTTCTTTGTTAGCTGCATACTTCATAGTGACAGATCTGTTTCTTTGTTAGCTACATACTTCACAGTGACAGATCTGTTTCTTTGTTAGCTGCATACTTCACAGTGACAGATCTGTTTCTTTGTTAGCTGCATACTTCACAGTGACAGATCTGTTTCTTTGTTAGCTACATATTTCTCAGTGACAGATCTGTTTCTTTGTTAGCTACATACTTCACAGTGACAGATCTGTTTCTTTGTTAGCTGCATACTTCACAGTGACAGATCTGTTTCTTTGTTAGCTACATACTTCACAGTGACAGATCGGTTTCTTTGTCAGCTGCATACTTCACAGTGACAGATCGGTTTCTTTGTCAGCTGCATACTTCACAGTGACAGATCTGTTTCTTTGTTAGCTGCATACTTCACAGTGACAAATCTGTTTCTTTGTTAGCTGCATACTTCACAGTGACAGATCTGTTTCTTTGTTAGCTGCATACTTCACAGTGACAGATCTGTTTCTTTGTTAGCTGCATACTTCACAGTGACAGATCTGTTTCTTTGTTAGCTGAATACTTCACAGTGACAGATCTGTTTCTTTGTTAGCTGCATACTTCACAGTGACAGATCTGTTTCTTTGTTAGCTGCATACTTCACAGTGACAGATCTGTTTCTTTGTTAGCTGCATACTTCACAGTGACAGATCTGTTTCTTTGTTAGCTGCATACTTCACAGTGACAGATCTGTTTCTTTGTTAGCTACACACTTCACAGTGACAGATCTGTTTCTTCGTTAGCTACACACTTCACAGTGACAGATCTGTTTCTTTGTTAGCTGCATACTTCACAGTGACAGATCTGTTTCTTTGTCAGCTGCATACTTCACAGTGACAGATCTGTTTCTTTGTTAGCTACATACTTCACAGTGACAGATCTGTTTCAACGTATTACAAAATCTCCGTGACTTAATTTTAATTTTTTGCAGGTGACTGTTAAAACCGAGTGGTTAGACTCTGTCTTGTTTGTCAATGATACACTGCAGCTAATGCCTCTAGTTCCACGATATTTCCACAAGAAACAAGTGTACTTTGGGTAAGGGAAATAATGTAGACCCCTAAGGCGCTATTAATGGAAAGCATTAACTCTTTCTCTCCGTAATTATTTACCACATTCTGGTGGAATCAACGTTGGTATCGTAAGTTAGGAGAGAAAGAGTTACTACTCTTGCGATTATTATCTGCCAGTAATTGAATGGGACAAATGTCTATTTTTTTTTCTAAGGCCAATTTTTTATTTAAATCAATTGTTAAGGCCTCCGCGCGGTGTTGATTTATGGAAATATAACTAGTGTAGATCTACGTCTGACTGGAAGTAACACTGAACTCAAACTACTTCAGTAACACCGGCGAAAGGCCGAAACAATCAAAATATGTAGTCGACGCTGATGTTGTATTACAAATATATTTAATAATCAAGAAGAAATCGTCCGATGTCAGCTATGTCCGTAAATCCGTATCTCTATTCTACTGCTCTACACGAAGCGTCTTTTTTTTAGCGTCACTTAGAGCATTCTTGTTTTTTAAAGATCTGTCACGTGACTTGTCGCTAAGTAAAACTGTCCCCTTATTCCCGAAACAAATAACTAAATCCTAATCATGTCATAACACAATATATACCCTCTATTTAAAGTCATCGTATACTCACACTCTTAATAAATTAATATGTGCCCTCTATTTAAATTTAATAATAGGTAACAAAACCTTATTTATAAATCAACATTTGCACTTTATTTAAAGCCTTTTTAAACTCTCCATTCAAAGTCAACTAATACCTACCACTTAAAGTCAACATATACCATTTGTTCAAAGTATACTTATACCGTGCTTTTAATGCCAACTTAAACATTGCACTTAATTTAAAACTGATTCTCTTTAATTAAATTCTACTAATAGCCTTTAAATAAATTCTGCTAATAGCCTTTAACTGACAGCCTTTACTAAACGTCAAGTTATAGCCTTTATCGAAATTCAACGTACACCCAAGGTCTACTAATTGCTAGGCATGTGTTTTTGTCACACCTGTCCAGTAGTCGACCATAAAAAAATAAGATACACAAGTTGACCCGTGGAGTGGTATACGCCGCTTCTTAGTGACTGGTGCACTCTTCCTAAAAGACACAGTTGTCCAAATGGGATGGGTTTGGGCAAACAACTATGTGCGCATGTCTGGAGAGCGAGGAAGGCGCAGGTGCGGGCGGGAGGGGGCGAGAGGAGGGTTAGAGAGTCTGCGTGCGTGCGTGTTGTGCCGCATGGTTGGGCAACGTAGAGAATTATATATACAGATTTGTTATTGACCAGTCAATATCTGTTGTAGGCAAACTCTATTGAGTATTAAGTTAGCTTAGGTATCTTGACCTCGCTCATGTACACATACCAATGTTTGTCTCAGCTCAGACCTAGCATCAGGCTACAGATGGACATATCACCTTGAAGGCACTCACCCTTTCGCCGTATTGGTCAGCATGGAGAACGGCGCCCGTACCGCCGAGACCTTAACCCCTTTGCCCCTCAATGCCTGGGACACTGTTTACTACGCCACAACACTCGAGTGAGTTGCGTTAAAGATCTTCAGGGAGTTTTACCTTCCTCTTTCTAAATTCTACTTCTGTCCAGAAGAAGAAGAATAAAAATAAAATTAACAAAAAAGACTTATTTAAAAACAAAACTTCTATAGAGAATGCTATAAAGCAGTGTTTCCCAAACTGTGTTCCGCGGATCCCCAGCGTTCCTCGCGGCCTGAATAGATGTTTTTCAAACTACTGGAATAATATACTAGTAGGTCACTAGTGAAATAACTTCTCTTTAAAAATAAGCAAAGTGTTCCAATAAATACTCAGAATGTCTGAAGTGTTCCAAGTTACAAGTTTGGGAAGCACTGCTATAAAGCATTGTTTTCTTTGTCTATAATAACATTGGAATTTTATATGCGTTTAGGTGCAGATGTTTGTTTTAGTAGAACGGAAATTATTTGTGAAAATAGTAGTAGGTGAAAAGTTAATATGAAAGATGTTGCATATTGTGTTGTATGAAAGGCGACATAATTATAATTATATACGATTTAAAATTTTGTTTAATTATCTAAAAATGAAATTGCACTTATCATAGCATATGATATTATGGGTCTACAAGGTATTTTTAGTCTTAGAAGTATTCAGAAATATGACTAAATATGTGGGGTTTTTCCATTTAGATAATTGTATACGTTATCTCTCGGATCAAGTTGAAACCTTAACAAATTATTCATTGTACCTAAGAAAGCATGAATCAGTTTAAACATTTACCAATTAGTTAAGTAATAATTTTGTTTGATATTGAAAAAGTGAATATATATTCTATAGTATTGAGACTTAGTTAAAATTGTAGGTTATTTCTCTTGTATGAATTTAAAAAAAAAGTATTTTACATATTTTGCTTGTTTTTTTGTTTTTTTTTATTTCTCTTAGCAAGCATGTGTCTGTGATCTTGACCGCAAATGGAGATACGACTGTGTTCGTCACTTTGAGGTCGCAAAGGATGAGTCTTAAGATCACAGTCGATGGGGTCTCTTATCAAAATAATCAGGTCTTCCAGATTCATCTGCAAACGTACGTCTGTAGTATTCAGTCTTACACTATCTAGGTGTTTACCTACAATCTGGACAGCAACTCATTGTTAACTCTTACTCAACAAAATATATTTCATGCAATAAAAACAGAAACTTGTTACTGTATTTTAAAAACACAAAACAGATTTAACAGTGATTCAGCGCACCTGAATAGTGCTGCTTTAACCTTTTCAAGTATGGAAGGGGAACATGTCATAATTCGACAAAAGTTGTCAAAGACCGCATTACAGTTAAACCAAAAATCGTACATTTCATCAGAACCAAGCCTCTGTGCTTTCATCATACAATGTCGTCAAAACTGCGAGGAGCCAAAAGGTATCAGGTCATTGGCTGGTGTGTCCAGCGTACAGTAGCTTAGTTACAAGACTACAAACACGGAATGTATCAGGTCATTGGCTGGTGTGTCCAGCGTACAGTAGCTTAGATACACGACTACAAACACGGAATGTATCGGTTCATTGTCTAGTGTGTCCAGCGTACAGTAGCTTAATTACACGACTACAAACACGGAATGTATCAGGTCATTGGCTGGTGTGTCCAGCGTACAGTAGCTTAGATACACGACTACAAACACGGAATGTATCGGTTCATTGTCTAGTGTGTCCAGCGTACAGTAGCTTAATTACACGACTACAAACACGGAATGTATCAGGTCATTGGCTGGTGTGTCCAGCGTACAGTATCTTAGTTACACGACTACAAACACGGAATGTATCAGGTCATTGGCTGGTGTGTCCAGCGTACAGTAGCCTAGTTACACGACTACAAACACGGAAGGTATAAGGTCATTTGCTGTTGTGTCCAGCGTACAGTAGCTAAGTTACACGACTAGAAACACGGAATGAATAATGTCATTGGCTTGTGTGTCCAGCGTACAGTAGCTTAGTTACACAATTACAAACACGGAATGTATCAGGTCATTGGCTTGTGTGTCCAGCGTACAGTAGGTTAGTTACACGACTACAAACACGGAATGTATCAGGTGATTGGCTTGTGTGTCCAGCGTGCAGTAGCTTAGTTACACGACTACAAACATTGACTAATATTGTTGAAAAGTGCAGATAAGCCTTTCATTTGCATTTAGTGAATGGTAAAAATCTACAACAGCTTAGGGTTAGGGCGTGGAGACGAAATGCCCAGGAGAGATCTGAATAGAGGGATGTGTTGAAACAGACCAGATTCTTCCATTGGCTGTAGCGCCACTGTGATGGATGGAATGGGAGAATACTTCACTGTCTGGTTCAAATCATAACTCAGTTTGGTAGACTAAATAAGTCGTTTAGGATGTTGCTATATTAAGTACAACGTATTTCTGTGTACCATTAGGTATCAGTCGTTTGCAATTGGTACGTGTGGGGAGCATCAATCAGAGGGAGAGATTACAGGTGAGCTGCCAGCATTGTCTTTTGAATTGTCACACATTAATTGAGTCCTCCTGTTAACACTGTTACATTCATCACACTATTTTAACAAGAAAAACTTTTAAAAAAAAAACCTTAAAAAACCAAAAACAAAAAAAAAACAAATAATTATATTAAGTGCAGTTGTATTATTAAGTTTGTTATTTATATTATAAATTGGATCAGTCATGTATTATTAAGTATATAGATTGGAATATAATAAATCTTTGCAATTAAAAATATGTTTACCAGTTGTTTTTGTTTAGCTTTTAGCTTTCTCATTGCGCTATGATCCTATCACGTGACTGGACCAGTTGGGAAAGGGGAAGGGAAGAAGGTGAAAGTTTACATGACCGTTTTTTAGAATGCATACAAAAAAAATAGTACAAAAGAGTCCACAAAGGGGACTAATTCAACATATACCACCACGTCTGTCAAGTACCATTTCTTTCCCTTGTTCAAGATACCAAACAAAATAATTAATTACCAATAATGAATTATTTGGTTAATTTTTTTTTTATTGAGTCTTTTTTTATTGTATTTATCTATTTTATTGATATGTTGTCAAGTCAATTAATCGTGCAAAATTTCAGCTTAATCCGAGATTATTGGGTGTTGAGGAAATAACGTGTTCACATTTTGACACTGTGAGATGACATAAGCCATATAACAATGATATCACAAGTTAAGAGTTGACAGAAAAGGGATTAACTGATGGTCAGTGAGTGACCCTACTAAAAGGATTATTCCAGACATGTCTGTGTAAGGTGACGAAAGTGATGATGATAATGAAGATGATGATGATTCTTACAGGGTCACGCTTTATTGGAACAGAGCCTTTTGTCATGGTCACAGGAAATTGTTGGGGAGAGACGCAGGGCGATAACTGCCCGAAAATAAATGAAACTAAATATCCGATAGCAGGTAAGTATTTAAATTATATAGTTATCGTCTGCTGTTAGTTTCTATAATAAATCTTTGAAACACAAAAAAAAAATAGTATTGAAGGTGAAGAAATTGTTAGAATTTAGGGAAGGGAAGAAGTGTGACTAAGTATTGAGCTGTCTTCAAATTCAGGTAGTTCCGTTAGTTGGACAAGCAACTGACCTATATAGCACAACTAAGTTAAAGATACAATCAAAACTTTAAAGCATTTCAAAGACAAAGTAAAGGAATATGAAAAGCGCCAACCAGCTAAACAAGAAAAAAGCGATCAACAAGCCACTTTTCTACTGTTTGTGGGGACAACGCTTCTATACAGCATTAAGCGACCACTTCAAGCTCGTTGACAGGGCGAGTTGGCCGAGTGGTAGAGCACTTAAACTCCGAACTGAAAGCTGGGGTGGGGGCACTGGCGTAGCTACAGTGAGGGGAGGAGGGGGGAGAATTGGAAAATCCCCCCCTGGCTCACACTTGAGGTGGCCCCCAAATAAGTGTTTTTACATACAAAATTTAATATTACACAAAATACAGTCCCCCCCCCCACAACGAGATCCCACAAGCCCACAAACAATGGAAAATTCCTAGCTACGCCCCTGCGTGACCAAGATAAAAAACTTTCTGATATTTAGGATGCCTCCAATTTCAATCACTTTAAAGCTTAGTAGGCATTAATTGAGCAGAGTAGAACTGGTTGAGAGTTTTGCTGGCCACATGACACCCTCATTTACAAAAAGCCAAAAAAACAAAAAACATTACATCATTTGCCACTAACTTGCAATGTCACAAACTGCTCCTATTAAATTAAGCTTCACCAGTGCCCCTAAATTTGCATCTTAACAAACATAAAAAGGGACCGCTTGATTAAGCGTTTAATTAATTTAATTCTCAGTGGTGTTAATATGAAATGTTTTGTGTTGATATTAGTGAAATAGTGTTTCTGCTGTAACCTAATGAGCTGACCCCTTCTCTCTGGACAACATGAATTCTAGAAATGCTGCTGCCGACCAAAACCTGGGGGAGATATTTCCTGATGTTTAAAGTCATAGGCCGTTCAGCTCCTGGATTCCATGTCGTTCTGGCCAGCACGGATGAGACGCCTTGCGCCATCTTCAAATCTGGCGCCTCACGTGACTTTTTCATGCTCTGGAAAGAAGGTGATTGGTACGTTGTAAGTACTTCCGTTCAGTGTTATCGCAGAATGTACTTCCGGTCAGTGTGAAATGAGAGTGTGCACTTCCGTTCAGTGTTGTAGCAGTGTGTATTTAGGTCAGTGTTTTTGTACTTCGGGTCAGTATTCTATTATTGTGAAAATACAAATAAATCTGTGACTGCCGAACAAAGTAAAACCAAGAACGTTTGGGCCACAAGACATTCATCAGCTACAAACAAAAAAGACAAACAATTAACACAAAATAGGCTTAAGTGAACTTATCTGTCAGATGTTGTTCTCAATGGAGCCATAAAAGTAATGAGATACCCTGTTGTAAAAGTGAGGGAAAATCAGAAGGGAGCGATGATGTCAGGCAAAGATGAATGTGAAAAAGGGGGTAATGTTGGTGCCCATCTCACTTAAAATAAAAGTATGTTGGCTGTTGACCCCGCGAGGTTGGAGGGTGTCTGACATGTAAATAAATTTGTTTCCGATATGCATACGCATATGCTTCCTCTTTTTCTTCTTCCTGGTACCGTTATCTGAGGGAAGGTATTGCGAGCATTGAGCCCTGTAATGTGGCCATATAATTTACTTTTTTAGAGTTCCCCAAAAGGGAAAAAGACGTTATTAGTTTTGTGTTGCCTGTCTGTCAGTCCGTCTGTTTGTCCCGTTTAGATCTCAGAAACTAGAAAAGATAGTGAAAATCCGACATCATAATATTTTAGATCATTCAAAGTTCTGATGCAACGACTACTTTTTTATTTTCTGAAAGCGAAAAATCTATTTTTTTTAAATCTATTATGCAAGCAGTTTTTTCATAAAAATACACCACAACTATTCACTATTAATAGTAACAAACATTGCAGTCTCTTTAGTAGGGTAGAGACATATGTACCATATTTGTAACATATTTATGCAGAACTTTTTGAACAAAAGTGTCTAAGAAAAATCGAAAAAAGCATGGAAGACAACGGCCACCCCCTCCATCAGAACTACGACAGGTCGTCGCGAAGTGGGCGACTGCTGTCAATCAAAACAAGAACGTAGCGGTACAAAAACTCGTTCGCACCTCGCTCGGTCAGACTATATCAACGCCACTTGTTGTGTCTGTTCTATTTATGTGTATGTTACTCTCCTTTCTTCTCTGTCATTTTTCTTTGATAGAACTTCATTCTGATGTTCTTTCTAAAAATATTGAAACCTGCCTTTTTATCTGCCTGGGTGGACCACTTCGGGGACCGATTTAAAGTTTGTGTTTCCACACAAACTGTCCTTGTAACCTTTTTAATATTAATATTTTTTTTTTATTTTAGTTAAACTGTATAGCAGTGTTAGCCAAACTTTTGACCTATAAGTACTCTTCTTCTCTCCCCCCCCCACTTCAATTTATTAACTGAATATAATAAATGGATATTTATAAAAATCAGCCTATTTAATCAGGTGCAACGCGTACCCCCTCCAAAGTCTTCCCGGACCCCACTTTGGAAAACACTGCTGTATAGAATCGCAATCAAACACCATTGTCATTGTATTGTTTGGGAGTTGTTATGTTTTACAAACCTTATATCAACTCACTCTCTTTATGTTAGTACACGATGTTTTACAAACCTTATATCAACTCACTCTCTTTATGTTAGTACACGATGTTTTACAAACCTTATATCAACTCACTCTCTTTATGTTAGTACACTATGTTTTACAAACCTTATATCAACTCACTCTCTTTATGTTAGTACACGATGTTTTACAAACCTTATATCAACTCACTCTCTTTATGTTAGTACACGATGTTTTACAAACCTTGTATCAACTCACTCTGTTTATGTTAGTACACGATGTTTTACAAACCTTGTATCAACTCACTCTGTTTATGTTAGTACACGATGTTTTACAAACCTTGTATCAACTCACTCTCTTTATGTTAGTACACGATGTTTTACAAACCTTGTATCAACTCACTCTCTTTATGTTAGTACACGATGTTTTACAAACCTTGTATCAACTCACTCTCTTTATGTTAGTACACGATGTTTTACAAACCTTGTATCAACTCACTCTCTTTATGTTAGTACACGATGTTTTACAAACCTTGTATCAACTCACTCTCTTTATGTTAGTACACGATGTTTTACAAACCTTGTATCAACTCACTCTCTTTATGTTAGTACACGATGTTTTACAAACCTTGTATCAACTCACTCTCTTTATGTTAGTACACGATGTTTTACAAACCTTATATCAACTCACTCTCTTTATGTTAGTACACGATGTTTTACAAACCTTATATCAACTCACTCTCTTTATGTTAGTACACGATGTTTTACAAACCTTGTATCAACTCACTCTCTTTATGTTAGTACACGATGTTTTACAAACCTTATATCAACTCACTCTCTTTATGTTAGTACACGATGTTTTACAAATCTTATATCAACTCACTCTCTTTATGTTAGTACACGATGTTTTAAAAACCTTATATCAACTCACTCTCTTTATGTTAGTACACGATGTTTTACAAACCTTATATCAACTCACTCTCTTTATGTTAGTACACGATGTTTTACAAACCTTGTATCAACTCACTCTTTTTATGTTAGTACACGATGTTTTACAAACCTTATATCAACTCACTCTCTTTATGTTAGTACACGATGTTTTACAAACCTTGTATCAACTCACTCTCTTTATGTTAGTACACGATGTTTTACAAACCTTATATCAACTCACTCTCTTTATGTTAGTACACGATGTTTTACAAACCTTATATCAACTCACTCTCTTTATGTTAGTACACGATGTTTTAAAAACCTTATATCAACTCACTCTCTTTATGTTAGTACACGATGTTTTACAAACCTTGTATCAACTCACTCTCTTTATGTTAGTACACGATGTTTTACAAACCTTATATCAACTCACTCTCTTTATGTTAGTACACGATGTTTTACAAACCTTATATCAACTCACTCTCTTTATGTTAGTACACGATGTTTTACAAACCTTATATCAACTCACTCTCTTTATGTTAGTACACGATGTTTTACAAACCTTATATCAACTCACTCTCTTTATGTTAGTACACGATGTTTTACAAACCTTATATCAACTCACTCTCTTTATGTTAGTACACGATGTGTTCACCAAATCTCGGATTAAGCTGAAACTATGCACAATTATTTCTTTTACCTGAAAACACAAGAATCAATTGAAAAAAAAACAACAACAGCAATTAATAATTTAACTATTTGGTAATAAATTATTTTTGTTTTGAATCTCAAACAAGGGAAAGAAATAGCACTTGACGGAAGTGTTGGTTTACGCTTAATTAGTCCCCTTTATATCAGATTGATTGCCGTCTCAGATTTAGTGAACACTAACATGAAATAGAAACAATAGATACCTATACAATCTTCCATGTACTTAGACTCTTCGCTAGCAGAGTGGTTAACGCATCAGCTTGGGAATCCTGAGAAGGTCGTTTCCTTTTTAAAAAAATACGTTTATGAATTTTTATAAATGCATTTTTTAAATTGTTAGTTGAGATCTATTATAAATTTAATTAAATAACTGATCCAAACTAATTAATGCAAGTGCTCTAGATATAAGCTTTGTTTTTTTTTAAAGTATTTTCTTGTTCCAGTCAATGGGTTGCTTGTAATAAGTAATATCTTCTGAACTTTGTACATAACTTAACCCTACGTTCCTGAACAGGTCATTTGTTCTTTTGTAAACTTGTCCTTTGTAATTTACGTTTAACTCTTTCTCTCCTAATCGACGATGACATCGTTGATTTGAGCCTATTAAAATAAATTAATTTTTAAATTTATAAACTTTAATTTGTGTTGTGTAAAAAGAGCATGCATTCTCCTATAATTTGATACCAAGTATAACATTTTCTAATAACAAACAAACAAGTTATTTAAGTTTAATTAGATCAGGATAGTGAAATACAAATGAACAAAATGAATATTACTGTTGGAATGAGGAAAAAAATTACGGAGAGAAAGAGTTAAACTTCGCTAGGACGGATCATTGGGGTACAACGGACCTCAATCACCAAAAATGAACGATCACGTGATAAAAGAACGAAAAACAAAATTGTCACGTGATGACCATTGTGGATTAAAACTAGATCATAATTTACAACGAAGAGCTAGAGGAGCACGTGACTCAATGTTTGTTTTGCTTACGATCGTTGACTGAGGTCATCGTGTTGACGTGTGTGTTTGTTGTATTTAGAGTACATCTGATTTCAAGTGGCTGGAGTGCTACTATCCCGTCCAGTTGGTTTACTTTCAAAACTCAACGTGCGGCTTGGGTGGCAGAGGAAAGGACATTGGAGGACCGAGTATGATGGTCATTGTTTCAGTCCAGCTCTTCTACAACATCTACATATGCATGTGAGTTCGAATCCACCATAACGAATGTTAACCACAATACAATATAAGATAAGATTAGATAACTTTTATTGATCCAATCAAAAGAAAATTCGGTTTGCAATTAGCTATGACTAGCAGTACATACCAGCTATAGTTTATTATGGCCAGAACACCCACTTTAAAAAAAAACTATTTTAATAAACGGGCCTCACCCTAACATACTTTTTGGGCCGTCAATTAGTGTACCTGTTACAATGAAATCTCAAGGCCCGCTCTCACTCTCTCTCACTTTCCTTCTCTGTCTCTCTCTTTTTCGCTCTCAGGAACACCCATTTGTATTTTACCAGCCCATCGTAATTTCTCCCACATAGACTTTTGACTTCCTTTGGAAAGACCAGCTTCGTAATGTTATTTGTTCTCTCTAAATAAAGAGAAACGGTTTTTGTTTTATGAATTGTAATCGTTTATTTCACCCCTTTTAAATGTTGTGAAATGACAATAGATCTAGATTGAACTTTTCAATGCTATAAGAATTTTGTTATTTTGTTGTTTTTTTACAGTGTTACAAAGTACCTATACTTACCCTCTCTCTTTTCTCTCTCTCTCTCTCTCTCTCTCTCTCGAAAAATAACAATATCTATATTATCAGTGCTATTAGGATTGGTTTCTTTTAATATTTACACCGCGTCTAAGAGGAAGTGGAAATGACGTAAGACAGTGATGCCCAAAATACGGCCCTCGGGCCACATCCGGCCCGCGACTAAGTTTCATCCGGCCCGCTGAAACTTCAACACAAAATGTAGAAAATTCCCCTTCCCCCCCCCCCCCCCCAACAAAAAAAAAAGGTTGAAAAATGTACATAAGTCAGTGATCTCATTATTCTCTGATGGATGGGTACTATGGCCTTTAACATTTGTACGTTTATGAAATAGAACTTAGAATGTAGAATCTACCAAAGAAGAAAAATTATCTCTACATTTTTGTGGAACATGATAAGAGAAGCCAATATGTTTCTTTTATAAAGAAAGTGCCGCCGTTTAAAAAAACAACAACATCAAAATATAAACAACATACCAACAGAATAATGAAACAAATATGGTGCATATGGTTTGAGTAGCGAATAAAGGTTTATTAAACTACGCCTAGAGGTTGGAGGATACATGGGAATATTTACCAATGGGAGACAAGAAATGTGGTCCATCGTCCATCCAACTACAACGTTGCTCACATCTTAGGTAGAGAAATGAAGCCATTTTTTCCGAGTGTGAAAAAGAATAAACTTTAAACATCCTATTAATTAGTGTAAGTACTGGATTCGCAGGTTTCTAATAATATGGTTTCAGGTCAGTTTCATTTCGTTTCTTTTCGGTCATTTTGGCCCGCGACACAAGTGTCGGAAAGTAAGATGGCCCGCAGGTCGAATTAATTTCGGCATTTTGTTACCTCCCATGACACTAGAGTTTCTTTTTTTTGAAACAGTTATCTGACTCTTAATAGATATAAGAATATAACAGCTAAGAAACTCGACTGAGAGGCTGCATTCTATTCTTAACGCTCATGTTTCCAGGGTTCCGGATGTACTGATGCAACACTATATGACCATCGTCTCGTCCAAGTTAAAAGGAAACGATATTGGAAACATAAGTATTGTGCACACATATAACGAATCCCCAGTAATACAGTATGTCTATGATTGTATTCGTTTTATATATTGAACTCAAATTTATTGGGTTACAAACTATAATTAAAGGGGAATGCTAGCCGACCCGCGGCGTAGCATACGCCGCTATTTAGCGACGGGTGAACACTTCCTGAAAAAGACGGTTGTCCAAATGGGGTGGGTTTGTACAAACGACTGTGTGCGCATGCGTGGAGAGCAAGTCGCGTATGCGGGCGGGAGGGGGCGGTAGGAAGGTTAGAAAGTCGGCATGCGTTCGTGTTGTCCCGCATGGTTGGGCGACGTAGAGAATTATTATAGTTATATATCGCCAATAGCCCTTGCATAAATTGAGTTTACATCCTCTTCTCTATAGATCGCAAGGACTGAAAGGGAAACTTTTTGATACTACCCAGAGGCGTAGCTAGGGTTGGGGATGAGAGGGGGAATTTGAAAATACCACGGGCCTATATAGTGAGGGCCCCCACATGAGTGTCTTTTACATTAAATATTAAATATTTATCAAAATGCAAGGGCCCCAAAAAGGGTCAAGCCCCCCTTCGGGCCACCAAATGATTGCAAATTCCTAGTTACGCCACTGAATTACAATACCTCAGTTAATGTTTAGGTCAATCGTCATAAAACCTTTCCAACATTCAAGTAACTTATATATACATATTGTAATTATGTCAATTATGTGATACGTAACTTATTTATGACTTTGCTTGTTATGTATAACTTTTGTTTACACGGTTATGTTTGTCTTTCAGTGATGGGAGGGACTTACATAAGTCGGATGACAACTCGTTCCCAACGAAGCTTTGGGGCCTTCTGGAGATGTACCCCTTCCATCTGAGACCTAATGTGACCTTTGTTCTGTATTCCAACACGGCCAGGTTTTGGTGTTTCCTCCATGGGGTTAGTCAGGTCGCTTCTTACATGCACGCCGCTGGGTTTGTGTCCTCTAACATCAATGCCAAGGTAGAGCAGCATCCCGTATGTCTCTTGAACTCTTTCTCTCCTAATCGACGACTACTTCGTTGATTTGACCTCATTAAATATAATCAAAATTTACTTTTATAAACTTGACTTCGTGTTACATAGAAAGACCATGCATTCCCTTTTAATTCTATACCAAATACAGCATTTTCTGATAACAAACAACAAAGCTATTAAGAATTAATCATAACAGGGGAGTGAAATAGTAATGAGCTAAAAGAAGAACTCCTTCGAAGAGTGGAACAATAATAACGGAGAGAAAGAGTTAAATTAATATTAGAGTTATCGACCGTCGGCTTCCACTATTTCGCGGGGTTTTATAAGAAATTAAAGAGTGAAAATTAATCGTGTCTCTTTTGTTGAATGTCTTAAATGTTTCCGATGGTCCTTCAGAGTTGAGGATAATCTACTTCCTAGTCCGAAATTCAGTTGGACGACGAGGGGGAAAGGTAGAGCGCATGGTATGATTCAGGCACCATTGAGACGACACAACGACAGTCCTGCGCGCATACCACACGACCTGGCTTTTTCAATACATATCTGCCAAATTTGATCGGCGATATTTGAATTTTATGGAAAACAATGCGAAAAGTGTTAAAATGTATTAATAACATTAGTTCTAACGTATGACGCTAGGTGCTAACTTACATTGTAATTTTGTAAACAACCCACGGTTGAATTGCTTGACTGTTAAGTAGTGCCTTATTAGCTTTATACAGTGTTTATGTTATGACTATACTTGTCTGCTGTAAGCATGTACAGTACAGCACCTAGATTTATTCAGTTTAAAAGCGGCGAAGCCTTTTTATAGTTAACTAGCTGGATATGATCCGCGGCCTGCGGGCCTTTGTTTGGGTACTACTCATCTAGTTGAAATGATTTAGATTTTAGATCTATATCAAACATGACCAACGTTTCCGTAAACATTTTATTTGTAATAAAATGATTTTTTGTGTACATTTGGCTTGTTTATATTTCTAATTGAATTGGACCTAGACAGCAACTTGTACGTAATTGCTGTGTTTCCTATTCCAAGATGTGTGAGATGGATCACGCATACAGTATGAAGGCTGAGGACTTAAAGGACAACGATTGTGACAGTTTTGTGGATGAGGAATTGATGAATGGAAAAGGTAAACTGTTAACATTGCGCATTCAATGTTTTTATAGTTCATGTAGGTCACATGTCAACAATGTATTGTAAACCCCCCCCCCCCCCCCAAGCCCAGATGCAAAATACTTCGCATCATTACTCTATCTATGGCCTCCTTCAGTCGCGAAGCGACTATGGATCATCTTGGTGAGATGAATGCCTGGGCATTAGCTGGCTACCCACCTAGGAGAAGGAAAACTCTGAATTTAAACCTCTGTTGCCTTGCAGCTATACCCAATCATGGGAAAGGCTTCGGGAGTCAACCCGGAGGAAAAAATCAGGAGCTGGCGACCCTAAGGCAGTTTGCAGCACCCAGTGCTACACTCTGGCAGAACCTGCGATGCCGCTGACCCCAAACTGTATCATTATTCTACACTTTATATTTTATATTGATATTCTGACCTATAAACCTGAGTTTAGTTCTCTCTCTTTTTTCTTTATCAATCTTATCTTATATAATACAGACGTTACTTAAAAAAAGAATATGGTTACGTCCTACGCGTCATGCATATTAACCAATGACTTAAATTCTGCCAAGTCACTGGTTTTCTTATCTATCTATCTATCTATCTATCTATCTATCTATCTATCTATCTATCTATCTATCTATCTATCTATCTATCTATCTATCTATCTATCTATCTATCTATCTGAGATAGATCGGGCTAAGTACTTGTAAATATGTACATTTTACAGCAGATATTTTATTAAATTATATAGATGTTTACTATTTGAGTTTGAGAGGACCTTATTTTTAATAACTTACTTGTGTAACGATTAGCACTTGAGCTATAAAGGGGAAGTAACCCTTTATGGTTTATGGGCATCACATGGCCTAAATTGTCCCGATGTGCCAAAAACCCCAAATCACAAATATGTATCTTCCAGAAAACCGCCATCCCCGTTTCGTGGGATGGGGTCGATATTCCAGTAGATATCAATATTCAAAAACTTTCTTGAAACAGATGATGATGCAGATAATCAGATTGATGAAGACCTGGGACCAATAAACTGTAAGTTACATTGTTTCCCTTTCTCAATCTTCATTGTTCGCATAACATAGAATAGGATTTCCCACTTGCATCGACCCCAAACTTAAAATGATTTGCATTCATTAGCCCAATTAACTGTGTTTTTTCTCCTAAAAGTAATGAATTATAATCATAATATAAATATCTGATATGGATAATGTATTTTCCTTCCACCAATCGTAACAGGCAATGTTAAGTTATTACAAAATAAGATGGAAGAATTAACAGGTTGCTGTGAACAACTGTATCAATTTAAAGAGTGTTCCTTAATGTGTTTCTCTGAAACCTGGCTCAATGATACGATACCCGACTCTTCTGTTGATCTCGATACATTTTACGTTTATAGAGCAGACAGAACAATTAATAGTGGGAAGTCAAAAGGAGTCAAACAAGGAATACTGCAACGCCAATAATGTGAACATCAGGAATAAAATTTGTGACCCTAACATTGAACTTATGTGTGTCACACTTAGGCCTTACTACTTGCCTAGAGAATTCACCCAGGTGTGTGTTGTTATGTACATACCACCGACGGCTGACACAGCGACTGCGTCGGAAATAATTTTTGATGTGCTTCACAATGTACAATCAAAACACCCGGACTCTGTTTGTATTGTAACTGGAGATTTCAAAAACCTTAATATTGACAACACACTGCCAAACTATTGCCAGTATGACAAATGCTACTTAAACATTAAGCAGGCTTACAAATGTACAAGTTTGTTCCCACTTGGATAATTTGACCATGAGGCAGTCCATCTTATACCAAATTACAAACATATTCTTAAAACTACAAAGAGAGTTATAAAAACGGTCAAAATGTGGTCTGAAGAGGCTGTAGAAAAACTACGAGGATGCATTGAGAAAACTAACTGGGAAATCTTTATTGAAAACTGTCCAGACATAAACGAACTAACAGAAACTGTAAACTCATATCTATCATTCTGCGAGGAGTTAACAATTCCAACAAAAACAACACAAGTCTATGGAAACAATAAGCCCTGGATGACCAAAAAAAAAATCAAACACCTTATTACTGAAAAGAGAACAAAGTATAAGGCTAGCAACGAAGAGTTTATAAATGCTAAACATAAACTGAGAAAAGCAATAATTGAAGGGAAAAAAACATACAAAGAAAATTTGAGAATTTCTTTGCCAAGAACAACTCAAAACAATGCTGGGAGGGATTAAAGAAAATAACAGGCTGCGCCTCAAAACGAGAACAAATTTTAGAGCCTGATGATGAGAAATTCGCCAACGAATTAAATTATTTTTATTCTCGTTTTGACAAAGAAGATTTTGTTGATCTACACAAAAACTCTGTCCAAAGGAAAACAAGAGCCCTACGACAATTTTTTAACTGAGGATGAAGTGACCTTGTTATTTAAAAGAGTAGACGTAACAAAAGCTTCTGGGCCAGACAAAATTAGTGGCAAGCTGATCAAGTTATGTGCAGAGCAAATCTCTTCTATCTTCTGTCACATCTTTAGCCACTCATTGCAAACGTGCGTCATTCCACACATCTTTAAAACTTCAGAGATCATACCAGTGCCTAGGAAACCAAAAATAGATTGCTTAAATGATTTCCGCCCAGTAGCACTAACACCTATTGTTATGAAATGTTTTGAAAAATATATGCTTAAACAACTTGTAGCAAAAGTCAATAACAGCCTAGACCCTCACCAATTTGCATACAAAGCAGCTAGTGAACTGATGATGCCATTCTATTGCTTTTGGACCAGCTTTATAAGCATCCCAATATATCCAAAACATATGCACGAGTCCTCTTCGTAGATGTCTCCTCAGCTTTCAATACCATACAGCGACATCTAATGATAAACAAACTGAGTAACTTAAATGTAAGCCCTTACTTACAAGCATGGGTTCTAAACTTTTTAACCCAACGGCCCCAGTATGTTAAAGTCAACAACACCAAATCCTCAACTCGAGTACTATGTACGGGTGCTCCACAAGGTTGTGCACTTTCTCCTGTACTGTACACTCTTGACACTAATGACATAAGAAGCATCTATGACTCAGTTAAACTCATTAAATTCTCTGATGATACTGCCATAGTCGGTCTTATTTCAGGAGACGAAACTCAGTATCGAAGCTTGAGAGAAGAGTTTACAAACTGGTGCACCAACAACTTTCTAGAACTGAATGTAACAAAAACTAAAGAACTTATAATAGATTTTAGAAAGAAAACACAAACTATACGCGAATAAACACTACATCTATAGAACAAGTAAAGGCATATAAATATCTAGGCGTTATCATTAATAACAAACTTTCATGGGAAGACCACCTTGGAACTCTGACAAAGAAAACAGCCCAGCGACTCTTTTTTCTATACAAACTCAATAGCTTTAAACTAAACAAAAAGATCCTTGAGACATTTTACGGCGCGACTATACAAAATCTGCTAACATACGGAATAAGTTGTTGGCAAGGCAACACATCATCTAAACTGTTGCGACGTCTAGAAAACATCATTAAAAAAGCATCAAAAATTACACTCACAACATTACCACATTTAAAGAAACTTTTTGAACAAACGTACCTAAGAAAAATCGAAAAAATCTTGAAAGACAACGGCCACCCGCTTCATCAGAACTACGCCAGGTCGTCGCGAAGTGGGCGACTGCTGTCAATCAAAACAAGAACAAGTGGTACAAAAACTCGTTCGTACCTCACTCGGTCAGACTCTATCACCGCCACTCATTGATCAGGAAACATGAAATGCACCAAGATACCTGTGTGTAATCGCTGAATGAACTCTTTATGTTGTCTGTTGTATTTATGTGTATTTTTCTGTTGTGTTGTCTTTATATGAGAAACGAGTCCTTGTAATCACAACAAATTTCCGTAAGGATCAATAAAGCAGTCTTAGTCTTATTCTTCATTGTTAAGAAATAAACATTGCTAGGCATAATGTGTAATCACGAAACAAAAAGCAATTTTATTTTCTGAAGGGAATATTTATTCTCACAATTCAATCATAAGTATCCGAAATTGTAAACTTCGAGGTACCTTCAAGATTTTTCACGGAACCTGGACACAAACGCTAATCTCAATAAAAAAAAAGGTTTTCCTAGAAACTTTACAATTGATGTATATAGTTGAGAAAAGAATTTTAGTACATTGGCGACATGTGGAAAACTCTAGTTTGACAGTTATAATTTTTCAAAGTAAAAAATAAAAAATTAAATTTTGACTTGAGAACTAGACTTAGATGTAGAGTCAACATCGGTTTTGAAAGGATTATCGCGTTTTTCAAAAGGACTATCTCGACCACGAAGGTGGAGCTATATATACATAACTCTAATATAGATTACATCTAGATTCTAGCTTTAATTCACAAGTATAGGTCTTGGGTCTAGGTCTATGTCTATATCTAGAGGTACCTTACACGTTAATACTTATAAAATATTTGCAAAAACAAACAATGCTAACTGACTGACTCGGTAACACCGATCGTTGAAGCTGTTGAAAGTGTAAAACATACGGTTTCGATACCCATTTTTTTTAATAAATATTTCTTTTATATTTATAATGGAGTTATTATGTGTTTAAAATGTACCTCCTAATGTTTTTC
Source organism: Biomphalaria sudanica (assembly GCA_036873155.1). Classification (NCBI taxonomy): domain Eukaryota; kingdom Metazoa; phylum Mollusca; class Gastropoda; family Planorbidae; genus Biomphalaria; species Biomphalaria sudanica. The sequence goes on from JAZGLO010000013.1 coordinate 1,936,699, forward strand.
TAGTTTAAAGTGTTTTTTTTTAAATTTATTTCTTTTGCACTTACTACAATACTTTTACAGATTCGCGAAATATTATCAATGAGTATATGCCAGGTAAGTGTGTTTCAAATTCAAATCTCTATCAGACCTGAATAGAATAGTGCTTATGTGTGCGCATTGATGGGGCTCAGGTTTATTACTTTTATCTACGGCAGTGTTTCCCAAACTTTTGACCTATGTGTACCTTCCTTTTATAATTTTTTTATTGCTGAGTACCCCTGCCCCTCCCCCCTCTTCAACACTTTAATTTATAAACAGAACATAATTAATTTGTATTTTAAAAAAATTAGCATGGTTAATGAGATGAAACGCGTACCCCCTCCAAAGTCTTACCCAAACCCCTGAGGGTATGTGTACGCCACTTTGGGAAACACTGATCTACGGTATAATGCATTTCTGTCCCCTCAGAATGCAGGATCTAGCTTGGCTTGTAGTTGTATGATCGAGGGCCCCAATCGGGCGGACTCAGTTTTTAACAATCGAGGCTTCGGATGCTAATTTTGTAACTGTTTTCACTCGGCCTTAACATTTCTAAGGCCTGGGCCTCTATTGTAATCTAAAATAAAGCATTAAATACGTAACTAGATCTGTAAGTTTCAAGGTTTAAAAAAAATGGTAATTTTCCTTTAATTTTTAAAATACAAAACCACTTCTGGTGATATGGAAAATACAAAACCACTTCTGGTGATATGGAAAATTCAAAACCACTTCTGGTGATATGGAAAATTCAAAACCACTTCTGGTGATATGGAAAATACAAAACCACTTCTGGTGATATGGAAAATTCAAAACCACTTCTGGTGATATGGAAAATTCAAAACCACTTCTGGTGATATGGAAAATTCAAAACCACTTCTGGTGATATGGAAAATTCAAAACCACTTCTGGTGATATGGAAAATTCAAAACCACTTCTGGTGATATGGAAAATTCAAAACCACTTCTGGTGATATGGAAAATTCAAAACCACTTCTGGTGATATGGAAAATACAAAACCACTTCTGGTGATATGGAAAATACAAAACCACTTCTGGTGATATGGAAAATTCAAAACCACTTCTGGTGATATGGAAAATACAAAACCACATCTGGTGATATGGAAAATACAAAACCACTTCTGGTGATATGGAAAATTCAAAACCACTTCTGGTGATATAGAAAATTCAAAACCACCTCTGGTAATATGGAAAATACAAAACCACTTCTGGTGATATGGAAAATACAAAACCACTTCTGGTGATATGGAAAATACAAAACCACTTCTAGTGATATGGAAAATTCAAAACCACTTCTGGTGATATGGAAAATTCAAAACCACTTCTGGTGGTATGGAAATTTCAAAACCACTTCTGGTGATATGGAAAATTCAAAACCACTTCTGGTGATATGGAAAATTCAAAACCAATTCTGGTGATATGGAAAATTCAAAACCACATCGAGAAAAAATATATAGACGTCTTCTTGCATTCTTGCGTTGGACGAGATTATCTTTTTTGAAGACAAGATAGATGAGCCGTTCAGTCTCAGTGATAGCTGGTCGGATGATGCTACATATTGGACAAACTAAAATATAAGAAATAAGAGGATATAAAAGTCATGTAAAATATTAATAGAATCTAAAAAAAAAAAAAAAAAAAAAAAAATTAGATATACTATTCATTACTTTGATCTTTTTAAGCAACAAGTGTGGGAAAATTACCTAAATTCAAGAAATCGTTTTGTTAAATTAAAAATAAACAACAACTATTAAATGTGTTTTTTCTTGCATCAGAAAAGCCTATGAACATTGTATACTGCGCTTTTACCGAGCCAATCTATTTCACTTCTCCAAAACCACTTCAAATGTCGACTACTTCCACTTCCGTTATAAAGACAGTAAAACCAAACACAACTACAAGAAGTCTGAACTCGACCATAGGTATGAACATTCTTTGTTTATATCTCTCATTGTATCTCTCTCTCCATCCCTCTATCTCTAAATCTCTACGTTTTTCTCTCTCCATCTATCTCTTAAGTTATCTCTCCCCATCTTTCTTAAGCTGTCTTAATCTGTCTTCATATGACTCTCTCCACATCTCTCTCAATACGTCTTAATCTGTCTCTATATGACTGTCTCCCCATCTCTCACAATATGTCTTAAACTGTCTCCATATGACTCTCCACATCTCTCTAAATCTGTCTTTATCTGTCTCCATATGACTCTCTCCCCAACACTCTCAATCTGTCTTAATCTGTCTTCATATCACTCTCTCTCCATCTCTCTCAATCTGTCTTAATCTGTCTTCATGTGACTCTCTCCCCATCTCTCTCAATCTGTCTAAATCTGTTTCCATATGACTCTATCCTTATCTCTCTCAATCTGTCTAAATCTGTCTCCATTTCACTCTCTCTCCATCTCTCTCAATCTGTCTTAATCTGTCTCCATCTGACTCTCTCCCCATCTCTCTCAATCTGTCTTAATCTGTCTCCATATGACTCTCTCCTCATCTCTCTCAATCTGTCTTAATCTGTCTTCATATCACTCTCTCTCCATCTCTCTCAATCTGTTTTAATCTGTCTTCATATGACTCTCTCCCCATCTCTCTCAATCTGTCTTAATCTGTCTCCATATGACTCTCTCCTCATCTCTCTCAATCTGTCTTAATCTGTCTTCATATCACTCTCTCTCCATCTCTCTCAATCTGTTTTAATCTGTCTTCATATGACTCTCTCCCCATCTCTCTCAATCTGTCTTAATCTGTCTCCATATCACTCTCTCTCCATCTCTATCAATCTGTCTTAATCTGTCTCCATATCACTCTCTCTCCATCTCTCTCCATCTGTCTTAATCTGTCTTTATATCACTCTCTCTCCATCTCTCTCAATCTGTCTTAATCTGTATTCATATCACTCTCTCCCCATCTCTCAATCTGTCTTAATCTGTCTTTATATCACTGTCTCTCCATCTCTCTCAATCTGTCTTAATATGTATTCATATCACTCTCTCCCCATCTCTCTCAATCTGTCTTAATCTGTCTCCATATCACTCTCTCTCCTTCTCTCTATATCTGTCTTAATCTGTCTCCATATCACTCTCTCTCCATCTCTCTCCATCTGTCTTAATCTGTCTCCATATGACTCTCTCCCCATCTCTCTCAATATGTCTTAATCTGTCTTCATATGACTCTCTCCCGATCTCTCTCAATCTGTCTTAATCTGTCTTCATGTGACTATCTCCTTATCTCTCTCAATCTGTATTAATCATTCTTCATATCACTCTCTCTCCATCTCTATTCATCTGTCTTAATCTGTTTCCATATTACTATCTCCTTATCTCTCTCAATCTGTCTTAATCTGTCTTCATATCACTCTCTCTCCATCTCTTTTCATCTGACTTAATCTGTCTTCATATCACTCTCTCTCCATCTCTCTCAATCTGTCTTAATCTGTCTTCATATCACTCTCTCTCCATCTCTCTCAATCTGTCTTAATCTGTACTCATATCACTCTCTCCCCATCTCTCTCTCAATCTGTCTTAATCTGTCTTCATGTGACTCTCTCCCCATCTCTCTCAATCTGTCTTAATCTGTCTCCATATCACTCTCTCTCCATCTCTCTCTCAATCTGTCTTAATCTGTCTTCATGTGATTCTCTCCCCATCTCTCTCAATCTGTCTTAATCTGTCTCCATATCACTCTCTCCCCATCTCTCTGAATCTTTCTTAATCTGTCTTCATATTACTCTCTCCCCATCTCTCTCTCAATCTGTCTTAATCTGTCTTCATGTGACTCTCTCCCCATCTCTCTCAATCTGTCTTAATCTGTCTCCATATCACTCTCTCCCCATCTCTCTCCCCATCTCTCTCCCCATCTCTCTCCATATGTCTTAATCTGTCTTCATATAACTCTCTACAAATCTCTCTCAATCTGTCTTAATCTGTCTCCATATCACTCTCTCCCCATCTCTCTCCCCATCTCTCTCCATATGTCTTAATCTGTCTTCATATAACTATCTACAAATCTCTCTCTATCTGTCTTAATCTGTCTCCATATCACTCTCTCCCCATCTCTCTCCCCATCTCTCTCCATATGTCTTAATCTGTCTTCATATACCTCTCTACAAATCTCTTTCTATCTGTCTTAATCTGTCTCCATATCACTCTTTCCTTATCTCTCTCCCCATCTCTCTCCATATGTCTTAATCTGTCTTCATATAACTCTCTACAAATCTCTCTCTATCTGTCTTAATCTGTCTCCATATGACTCTCTGCCCATCTCTCTCCCCATCTCTCTCCATATGTCTTAATCTGTCTTCATATAACTCTCTACAAATCTCTCTCAATCTGTCTTAATCTGTCTTCATATAACTCTCTACAAATCTCTCTCAATCTGTCTTAATCTGTCTACATATCACTCTCTCCCCATCTCTCTCTCCATCTCTTTCTATCTGTGTTAATCTTTCTTCATATCACTCTCTCTCCATCTCTCTCAATCTGTCTTAATCTGTCTTCATATCACTGTCTCTCCATCTCTCTCAATCTGTCTTAATCTGTATTCATATCACTCTCTCCCCATCTCTCTCAATCTGTCTTAATCTGTCTTTATATCACTCTCTCTCCATCTCTCTCAACCTGTCTTAATCTGTCTTCATATCACTCTCTCTCCCCATCTCTCTCAATCTGTCTTAATATGTCTTTATATCACTCTCTCTCCATCTTTCTCAACCTGTCTTAATCTGTCTTCATATCACTCTCTCCCCATCTCTCTCAATCTGTCTTAATATGTCTTTATATCACTCTCTCTCCATCTTTCTCCATCTGTCTTAATCTGTCTCCATATCACTCTCTCTCCCCATCTCTCTCAATCTGTCTTAATCTGTCTTTATATCACTCTCTCTCCATCTCTCTCAATCTGTCTTAATCTGTCTTCATATCACTCTCTCCCCATCTCTCTCAATCTGTCTTAATATGTCTTTATATCACTCTCTCTCCATCTTTCTCCATCTGTCTTAATCTGTCTCCATATGACTCTCTCCCCATCTCTCTCAATCTGTCTTAATCTGTCTTTATATCACTATTTCCCCATCTTTCTCAATCTGTCTTAATCTGTCTTCATATCACTGTCTTACCATCTCTCTCAATCTCTCTTAATATGTCTCCATATGACTCTCTCTAATCTGTCTTAATCTGTATTCATATCACTCTCTTCCCATCTCTCTCAATCTGTCTTAATCTGTCTCCATATGACTCTCTCCCCATCTCTCTCAATCTGTCTTAATCTGTCTTCATATCACTGTCTCTCCATCTCTCTCAATCTGTCTTAATCTGTATTCATATCACTCTCTCCCCATCTCTCAATCTGTCTTAATCTTTCTTTATATCACTCTCTCTCCATCTCTCTCTATCTGTCTTAATCTTTCTTCATATCACTCTCTCTCCATCTCTCTCAATCTGTCTTTATCTGTCTTCATATCACTGTCTCCCCATCTCTCTCAATCTGTCTTAATCTGTCTTTATATCACTCTCTCTCCATCTCTCTCAATCTGTCTTAATCTGTCTCTATATCACTCTCTCACCATCTCTCTCAATCTGTTTTAATCTGTCTTTATATCACTCTCTCTCCATCTCTCTCAATCTGTCTTAATCTGTTTTCATATCACTCTCTCCCCATCTCTCTCAATCTGTCTTAATCTGTCTTTATATCACTCTCTCTCCATCTTTCTCCATCTGTCTTAATCTGTCTCCATATGACTCTCTCCCCATCTCTCTCAATCTGTCTCCATATGCCTCTCTCCCTATCTCTCTCAATCTGTCTTAATCTGTCTTCATATGCCTCTCTCCCCATCTCTCTCTCTCTCTTTTTTCCCACCTTTCATTCAGACGTTTACCAATTTTTTTATTTATTCGCATTTAGAAGATCATATGTAAATTTCTGTCTACAGATGACATTGTTTACTACGCATGGACCAACTGGCACTGCCCCAGAGGTTGTAATGACATGAATGAAGTCAGAGAGAGGTTGGATTCTTTTTTGTTTGCCAGAAATAGTGTTACACATTCTATGTAGTAGCCCTGTAAGTGTTAAATCACGTTTCCATCAGCAGATTTCTGAGATCATATACACATTCACTGACCTAAACGACAAGCTTCGTTTTTTACAATCTAGGAACATAACATATAGGGCCGGTTATACAGCCCTATGCGAAACGGATTGCGCGTGTCCCAGCCTGGGTAGGGATAAGGATAATTAGTAAAATTAAAATTTTAAATTTGAAAATAAAATTTATCTTTGCATTTATTCATACTTTACTAAGTACAAAAAATCACTGTGAAATTAACCAACAGTAGATGGTAGGTTTCTAACATAAAGCTGATAAACACTCAGATCTGCCTTTTATGTTTACTGTCAACTAGCAAAATATCGTTTTTGATTTTTGTAAGAGGTCGAGATAGATTTACATCTATATTTGTATGCCAGTGACTATTAAAGTAAATTAAGTATTTGAATTTCTTGTTGACCTTAAAATTTGTATTATTATTTTTATTAAATGAAAGCTGACAATGTCGTTTTTTTTTAAATCGCAAGTAGGATATATGTTTTACATATTGAATGACATCCCGAAATGACAATTTTGTCTGTTTTTAATGAAATTTGCATGAGTTTTCAGAAGGTTTTTAATAATTTTAGTAGATTATAATGACTTTTTCCTATATTTTTCCAATTTCGGGAGAATTCCAGGAACCCTTTCATAATAAGTTAAAATGGTTTAATTTAATAATTCACACCTAGAATTCGGGACTATGAAATTGCGGGACCCACTGCGGCCGCATAGGTTGCAGTGGCCTAAGACCGGCCCTGATAACATGGCATTGCCAAGCAGTTGTGTTTCCAAAATAATATGTATACTAAAATATTTGTTAATGCATGTATGGTATAGTTATACAATGAGACATGCCAACCTTTCATAACGTTTATTTCTTTCTTCCTTCCCCCCCCCATTAAGTAGCATTTATTTCCCCTATTTCGAAATCAATGAAAATAATTAACCATCAATAATTAATTCCCTCATTATTTTATCTTTTTTTTTTTTTATTGATTCGTGTCTTGTGAGGCTCACTAAATCATTGGGCAAAGTTTGAACTTGATTCGTGTCTTGTGAGGCTCACTAAATCATTGGGCAAAGTTTGAACTTGATTCGTGTCTTGTGAGGCTCACTAAATCATTGGGCAAAGTTTGAACTTGATTCGTGTCTTGTGAGGCTCACTAAATCATTGGGCAAAGTTTGAACTTGATTCGTGTCTTGTGAGGCTCACTAAATCATTGGGCAAAGTTTGAACTTGATTCGTGTCTTGTGAGGCTCACTAAATCATTGGGCAAAGTTTGAACTTGATTCGTGTCTTGTGAGGCTCACTAAATCATTGGGCAAAGTTTGAACTTGATTCGTGTCTTGTGAGGCTCACTAAATCATTGGGCAAAGTTTGAACTTGATTCGTGTCTTGTGAGGCTCACTAAATCATTGGGCAAAGTTTGAACTTGATTCGTGTCTTGTGAGGCTCACTAAATCATTGGGCAAAGTTTGAACTTGATTCGTGTCTTGTGAGGCTCACTAAATCATTGGGCAAAGTTTGAACTTGATTCGTGTCTTGTGAGGCTCACTAAATCATTGGGCAAAGTTTGAACTTGATTCGTGTCTTGTGAGGCTCACTAAATCATTGGGCAAAGTTTGAACTTGATTCGTGTCTTGTGAGGCTCACTAAATCATTGGGCAAAGTTTTAACTTGATTCGTGTCTTGTGAGGCTCACTAAATCATTGGGCAAAGTTTGAACTTGATTCGTGTCTTGTGAGGCTCACTAAATCATTGGGCAAAGTTTGAACTTGATTCGAGAATGGGAAATGGGAGAGAAGAATGTGCAAACTTTTTATCAGACCGACACAACAGTTGACACAAGCTTTGTACGAAAAAACAAACAAACAGCAAATAACAATTTGTTTTTCGAAGATTTTGCAGAAACTCCAAGGAAAAAAAAACAAACAACAAATAACTATTTGTTTTTCGAAGATTTTGCAGAAACTCCAAGAACAATGAGAGTGCCGTCCTCTGTAAGCAGCAGGTAGAAACTAGAAACTCAACGTGCAAAAGTAGCGCTGACTGTCCTACATGTAAGTGCAAGAGTTTCTGAGACATGAGTTCGAGTCCATGTCCTCCCACCCCTTTTTTTTTTATATTTTTATAAATGTTTTTTTTTTTTTTATTGTTATTCTAGATCTATAACAAATTTAATTTCATGACTGATGAAAAACTTATTGATGCAACTATATTTAATATGAGCTATTCTTTTTTTTTTTTTTTTTAAAGTATTATTTCTATTTCTCTATACTATGCGACCGTAGTGGACCCGCACTAATTCTAGGTGTAAATTATTAAATTAAACTATTTTATAACTTATAACTGATTTACCAAAAGAAATCTGAAATTGCAAAATATACGAAAAAGTCATGGAAATCTTCGAAACTTATTAAAATCTTTTCAAAAATCTAAAACAAAAATAATTTCCTGAAATACATAGAAAATTTTTTGTAATTTTGGGGTGTCATTCAAAATGGAAAACGCCAATCCTACGCGCGATGAAAAAAAAAATGCATTATGCCAAACCCGTAATTGTGGAATCTGGTAAAAGAAGCTTCTCGCTCCTCAAACTAATTAAGAATTACTTGAGATCAACAATTCTCTTAGATAGATGTAAACATTTGGTAATTCTTGCTATTGAGCGTAATTTATGATGTGCTGTATGACTTCGCTACACGCAAAGCTCGTAAAATAATTCTGTATGTAGTAAAGAATGAATATAAATACAATATTATAAACTCTTAATTTTCACTTATAATCCGTATCCCTACCCAAACTGGGCCCCGCGAATTCCGTTTCGCATAGGGTGCCACTATGGTTAAGTCCGGTCCCTCTATTTAGTGACGGGTGAATACAGAGTAGATTATTTGTTCTCCCCCACCTCTTTTTTTTTTCGTAGGGTAACTCTAGTAAGTCCGACTTCAAGAAATGAAAGAGTGATCTTTCCTTTACTTCTTGAGTGTCCAAACACTTAAACCATGAAGAGAATTATATATATATATTTATATAGATAATGGTTGGACTCATGATCTTTCTATACATCGGTATAGCGCTTGACTCCCGAACCGGAGGTCCAGGGTACAAATCCTTGTGAAGACTTGGATTTTTAATTTCTGGATCTTTGGGCGCTAAGTCCACTTAGCTCTAATGGGTACCTGACAGTAGTTGGGGAAAAGTAAAGCCGGGCGGTCGTTGTGCTGGCCACATGACACCCTCGTAGGCCACAGTAACATATGACCTTTACATCATCTGCCCTATAGACCACAAGGTCTGAAAGGGGAACTTTTACTTTTTTTTAAAATTAGGATTTGAACTTGAAACCCGTCTGAAGTGAATGTACCATCCTCTTAGCCACCTCATCCTTGTTAAGGTCTTATCAACAATTTTTATTGAGATTATAGAACGTGTTCCTAATACCGATAAAAGAGGAACAGAATATATTGCAGTCCGCTGTGTGTTTTAACTGAGACAACAGTGCCGTTCTTTAACAGGTCATACCAATCTGCCTAAGAATGTTCTGGTGTTTACTTCGGACGGTTTCGAGAACAATGCGACACACGGTTTCGCCACTGCATCGAGGACGATGAAACTGTAAACCATGTTCTTTGTGGATCTCGCACTCTGCATGAAGGGCGATCAGGACAAGGATTGCAAGGATGTGGGAGAGAGAGAGAGAGAGAGAGAGAGAGAGAGAGAGAGAGAAAGAGAGATAAAGAGAAAGAAAGAGAGAAAGAGAGAGAAAGAAAGAGAGAAAGAAAGAGATAAATAGAGAGAAAGAAAGAAAGAGAGAAAGAGAGAAAGAAAAAAAGAAAGAGAGAGAGAAGGAAAGAAAGAGAAAGAAAGAAAGAATGAAAGAGAGAAAGAGAGAAAGAGAGAAAAAAGGAGATAAAGAGAGAGAAAGAAAGAAAGAAATACAGAAAGTGAAAGAAAGAATTAAAAAAGAATGAAAGAGAAAGAAAACAGGAAAAAAGTGAGATAAGGAAAGAGAGAGAGAGAGAGAAAGAGAGAGACAATCAGAGAACTGGTCCATGTGCGGCAATGGGTCTGTTCTTGTTCGGGGACATAAAGCTATTAGCCCGCTTTTTTTCAACTTGCTTTAAGGAGTAATCTCAACAAGATCATTTACTAATAGGGTTCCTGATACGGTCCACAAAGATGTCTGCTAATTCAATTGTCACTACTTTTTAGCTCGCAGAATCTATACAGTATAGTGTTTTAATTCCATACAGTCACTTAAGCTAGGGTTTTTAAATATTGTAATTTTGGTTACACAGTCGCATTAATCTTAAGCTTTTTTCCATTGTACTTTTGCGCTGTACTATTCTAAATAGTATTACTATTATTACCGTAATAATGCAATTATTAATACTGTTATATGATAATTTAGCATACGCAGACTGCGAGGACTACAATTGGGGTGTAGATTGTCGGAACAGTTGCAAAAACTGTGCTCTCCCTTGCAACAAAAAGACCGGAGTGTGCTTAATGTGCCGCCGTGGCTTCCATAAGCCCCAGGAATCATGCTCAGAAGGTAAGGATTCAAGAATCAAAATATAAAGCAATCCTTTAAAAATAAAAATTATCTAAGGGAAACAAATCCGTGCTTACAACCTTATCAATCCATAATGTAAAAGTTATTTCCCCTATTCGATGTGAAAAAAAAAACAACCCAATAATTTATTGAATAATTTGTTCCATCTTATACGTTTATATTTAGTTAAGTAAAATAAATATTTTTTTAAGGAAGTAACTTGATCGGAGAATGTGTGTGGGGGATATAGCGTGAACAATTATTTAAGGGGACTAAACCCTACAAATTTAACGATATATGTGAATACTGAATAATTAATTTCCATTGTTGGTATCAATTACCAGTAATTATTTGACTAATTGTATTTTTATAAATAGATTCATGTGCAATGTTTCAACTTGAAGCGTGGGAAGCGTGGTTGAGAGGCTTGGCTTGGCTACCTAGAAGGGGGCTCGAGGTTCGACACCCGACTCGGGCAGAGTTGTGTTTACTGAAAACCAACTCCTAGATACCCCCTTACCCCCACTGGACCAAAAAGCGCTCTGAGCATGCTATAAGCATGAAAGTAGCGCTATATAAAAGCTATAATATATATGACTGTAGGAGACTGTAGGAGAAATAAAGTGTAAACACTTTTTACAAGACAGATAGATAGAAAGACAGAGTGTTTATTTAGGAATAATTTATCTTTTTAAGGTAAAAACAAACTCAGATTCTACATTCTTAGGCTAATAGGGGTATTAGGCATAAAATAACAAGAGCAACATGCTAGTCATTTTTCATGCACAGCAAACACTAAAACCTATCTTTATTTCAAGTTATGTGGGTGAATTTTTTTTTTTTGAGGGGGGGGGGCATCTTAGAGTTTGTCTGAAAACAAAACTCCTATTTTAACTACAATATTTAAAAAAATGTTTTCTTTTGTTAAAATTTCACACTTTCGGCTTTAAATTACCAAAATTAATTGGATCTGTTAAAACAGCCTGCTCCAAGTATAGTTATGGACAAGACTGCACTGGAAAATGTCTGGAAAAGTGTCAAGATGACTGCACTGAAAGAGTTTACGGGACTTGTCCAAGTAAGACTTTACCTATTAAACTTTGACCTTTACTTTCTACTCCAATAGCTATAATAGCATATCTAATGTAATGTATATCTAATGTAATGCATATATTATATAGTGTATGTATAACTCTCATATATTTTTGTCAGCTTTAATTGTATCCGTGTATGCACTATGTTTCTTTATTAAAATGAATTCGGAATAACAAAAATATGGCTGCTTGCTCAGTTGGTATGCGCTGTGGACAATTATCTCGATAGTTGAGGGTTCGAACCCCTACCCGCGGCAGGCTGGGACGGTCGAAATGTAAAGCAACATAAACATTCTGAATGATATAACATATATATATATATATAATAATTATATACAAGATAGTAATACATAATATATATATATATGTCTATGTCATATAACCTAAACTTGGCAAATTAGGAAATAACGGTAAAGTTACCCTTTCATGGGCTTGTTCCGACCTGGGCAGCCTCCACAACGATCAGTCATATCAGGGCGACTCATGAGTCTTCAGACTCCAAATGCTTTTCGGAACTCTTCCCAGATCTCAAACAATGTTTCCTATGCTGTCGTTAGGATCAGTGGCGTAGTTAAGGTGAGTGGACCGGAAGACAAATTTAAAAATCGCCGCAGGCCCCTACTTGAGGGAGGGAGGGGGCTTAAATAATTGTCCGAAATGTGTTTTTACATTAAGTATTAAGCTATTATCTCATGTCATGATGTCGAATGTCAAAACAGAAAGGCCCCTAAAGAGGTCACGCTCCCCGGGCTTCTAAATCCCTAGCTACGCCACTGGCTCAGATTGTAACTAGATCACACTCAAAGTAGAAAAAAAAATCTACAACTTGATAAAGATAAATTATCTTTACTAAAAAAAAACAAACAAAAAAACAAAAAAAAAACTTTAAAGCTTTAACAAAGAGAATTTTTTACAAAACTTGATAGAGAAGAGATTTAGGAGAACATAGAATTTGTGAAAGTGTGCTGTGAGCTCCTGGCATGGCTTTGAAATAAATGAAAAACTGTCATGGAATCCACATATTGATGAAACTATAAAAAAAAAAATCAAACAAAGAATTAGGGTTTATTAAAAGAAATTTCTATAAATCAAATAAGAACATAAAACTAAAATGTTATTTAACCTTGGTTAGGCCAATAATAGAATATGTATCCTCCGTTTGGGACCCCTCAACTCAAGAAAACCTTAAGAAACTAGAACAAACACAAAACAGAGCAGTGAGATTCATAATAAACGAATATTCACATTTGACTAGGGTAACACCATTAGTAAAATCACTAAATTTAGAAAGCCTTCAGGACAGAAGACTCAAAAGTAAAGTAGCAATTATACATAAAACACTGAACCATAATCTTCAAATACAAAAACACAATTTAATAAAATACTCTGACAGACACAGAGATAAAGGCACATTCCTTGTCCCATATGCTAAGACAAATTTGTACAAATACTCCTTCTTCCCTAGTGCTATTAGAGCATGGAATGGGTTGCCTGAGCTAGCCAAGAAAACCAGTGACTTGGTAGAAGTCATTGGTTAATATGCATGACTAAATGCATGACGCGTAGGACGTAATCACCTTTTTTGAAGTAACGTCTGTATTATATAAGATAAGATGGACACATAAACGTACGTCTGTCAACAATTAGAAGAAACGCTAGGGGTTCATTAAGAATAGTAAAATACGTTTAATACAAGCAATCATAATGAACTGTAAACTGTAAACAACGCAAACAAATGTTGAACTATTAAACAAACAACAAACTATCAAAACTGCCTTCTGCATTACTTCTACTATTACTAGTCTAAAACTCAGACCTCTGACAACAATGACACATTATCAAGGGCCGTAGCTCTACTTTAACTAACAGACCAATGAAATCAAAACAAATAAAAATGGAATTTGTCCTCGCTTACAACCATGATTCTCCTAACAATTAACAATTCTAACTATAAATACAAACACTACTTATTGTTTGGTTTGTTTTCTTTCGACAGCTTCCCCCGACGGCGCCCATTTCTTCTTTTTCCTGTTTATGTTGCTTGTACCAAGTGCGGCGATGGCGCTTTTCATTTTCAACAGGTAAGCAATAAAGAGAACATATCGTTTCCATAAGGTAATAAATAGTTCAGGTCAGTTTGGACATGGGATACTTTACTATTGCCAGGTACCCATTAGCCCGGGCATGCTACCCTGCCTCATCGTGGCGCATCGGGTGGAAATGGTCGTGAGCGGGGACGGCTAGGCCAAAGGGTAGCAAAACAAGAAGGGAGTGCCTAACAGGATGCAAGAGCTGGAAGTGTACGCAAATCAAACTTAAGTTTAACCCCGAGTCTCATCCCCTGCCAAACAGGGTGGCGGGAAGGAGGAACTCGCCGCCCACTTAAGGCCGGTGGAAGGGAGCTTTTGTTCACTTTTGTTGGCACAACATGGGCTTGTTCCGACTCAATCACAACGCCTCCTTCATATATATATACTTGGATTAAGGATTTTCAAATTCTCCTCCTAGTCCACACCTTAGCTACGCTACTGATTTAATGTTAAAAACCTTAAACAATGTAACATTTGTATAGTAACTAAATCGTATCATTTAATTTTTACAGCCAAAAGAGAGGCAGCGATGCCAGCACGCAAGCATTTCCTTTTTCCGAGAATCAGTTCTTCAAGAGTCTGCCAAGCAAGTCCTACACTTCTCAGACCACAGCGAAATCACAAGCATCGATAGCAACCGCTAAAAGTCAAAAGGATACCACAATTCCGAAACCCGCCCAACCACCAATTAAAGCCAAAGCAGCATCGTCCAGGACATTGTCTGTTATATCCAAGTTTGTCAAAGCAACCCCTTCCTTAAAGTCGAACTTTAATGCTCTAAAAACTGCCCGACCCACTCGCCACGCTGATGAAAAAGTCACCACAAAGTTTGTTAAGACAAGCGTGACCTCGAGTGTAGACTTGCCCAGAGGCAGTAAGGCAGCAAGCACCAAGAGCCTTAATCCATCAAAATCGAAACAATCTACTAGAAAGCAAACCAAATCGATTTCTTCCATCATTCGACCTACCAAATCCAAGATTTCCATTCGCCATTTGACAAAATCTATTGGTCTTGACGCGAAAGCAAAAAAATCAACCATTTCCATTGGCCCATCCAGCAAATCGATGACAAATGTCTACAAATCCGCCAAGTCACTCACCTCGTTCGCGTCATCCACCTCGAAACTGGCGCAGTCAGACACAGCGACGATGGGGCCAGGAGAAAGCACTGTAGACAGAGATCCAACAGATGTCTCCCCAAGACCTGTCAAGAATATAAAAGACAGAATGTTGACATACTTTCAATTCTAAGGATTCTTTTTTTACATTATTGTTTTTTTCTTTTTTTATCACATTGCTAATGATGGATAAATGGGCTAGACCTGAAAGTGAAAGCTGTAAGAGACCTAACAGAAAAAATCGGCTTTGTCCTCATGATTTGGGTCAAAATATCTAGGTGACAGTTTGGTATGCATGCGTTTTCTATATCCTGAATGACGATGTTTTATTTCCAGATTTGTTGGTTCTGAAACAGAATATTAAATAAGATGTAAAGGCCTTTTCGAAAATCTATGTAAAACATTTGACACCCTTTAAGAGATTGTTTCTTACATAATTATAGCTGACGTTTCGCTTAAATCGAAGAGTAATGGCGGTATAGCCCGCACAAACGAAAGTTTGACACACAACTCGCTATTAAATAATAAATGACTGAGTATTGGCCCCTTCTAATTTTTTTGTTTTGCAAAACTAGCTTTGGACTTCTCAGACCAAAATAAAAATGTCCTTAATATATGACAAATGAAATCTTTTAAGAAACATGGCTAAAAGTACCCACTTTAGATCTTGCACTATATGGGGACAAATGTAGTAAATGTTATGTGATCCTAAGACCGACGCTTAACGGCCAACCACCTTTTTTCCGCAACGTATGCCAGGCACTCACAAAAGGAAGATTGACTCAGGGGAGAATGGTTTCCTAAAAATCCTTAAGTTTAAAGTCACTGTCATTTTCCCGGGCTTGAACGCGAAAGCCCCCGGTTCTGAAGCCGAGGGCTATATTACTCGGCCATTTCCAATTTTATACCAACTGCTTTTAACTTTTGGTCTATTCGACTAGTTACCATTAGAACACGAGCTACCAGAACAGAGCGTCTGTGCTTTTTGTCAAGTCTTAATTTTTTGCATGTGTAAAAAAAAATAATTTCAATTTTCTTTTTTTTTTTTTACAATAAAATATGTTTGTATTGCGAGTTGCAATTTATGTCTGAATAATCTAATTGATAACGTGAAATGCTTAGAAGCATGATTTTAACAACTCTAATAAGCAGACTTGATATTATCTATATTATAGTGCTTATACTAAAAACATATAATCCTAGTGTGTGTGTGAAGAATTATTCTGTCCACAATGTAACAAAATTTATTTGTTTTCAATTGTTGATTCCTAAAATAAACATAATTGTTGTTTAAGCACTGTTATTTATTTGTTTTTTATTTGTTTTGTTTATTCTACATTACTTAGAGGCGCGGTAACTGAGCGGTAAAGCGCTTGGCTTATGAATCTGGATCCCGGGTTTAAATCCTGGTGAAAACTAGAATTTATAATTTCTGGATCTTTGGGTGCCTCTGAGTCCACCCAGCTCTAATGGTTACCTGGAGTTAGTTGGGGAAAAGTAAAGGCGGTTGGTCGTTGTGCTGGCCACATGACACTATAGACCACAAGGTCGGTAAGGGAAAATTTACTTTTTGTTTCTACATTCCTACACAAAATTACATTGTCGATGTCTTACTCAGATCCTCCTGCACTGTACTTCGCACTGGGCAGCAAGCTGTCTCCATAGAATCTGTCACTGGCAAATGTCTGCAGCCTTTTTCCAGCCAGTCTTCACTGCTCTGAGGTTCTCTAAAAAGCTGTGACGCCAAGTTAGACGCGGACGTCCCTGTTTGCGCTTTCCTCCTATTGGTCTACATGTCACTGCAACTCTTGATACGCGTAAATCGTTCTGTCGAAGGGCATGTCCCGCAAACCTCATGCGACGCCCGGTCGCAACTACGTTAAGTGGTGGATTCCCAGTTCGACATAGAGTCACATTGTGGCTCTATCTCCACAACTGGTTCCTGGCCGAGTCACATGTAGCATTTGCTCGATTTCTGTCAGATAACTTCCATGCCTTGCTTGCCTACGCCGCTGATGGGATGACTATGTGTTTTTTAGATATCAATCTAAATTAAGTAATTACCACTCTTTAACGTTAGGGTATTTGTGAAAATTTTCAACCTGATCCGAACATTGGGAATTGGAACAATAACGTGTTCAAGATAAAGTGAGTTAATATAAGCTTGAGAATAGAAAGCTGAAACAAACTCACAATTAAACATCGCACTCTATCCAGAAGATATAAAGAAACACATATTGAACATAATAATTGAGAAATGGACAAGCTCTCATCGAAATCACAAGAAGATGACGCCTATTGTAAGCTATCCCAACAAGATTAACGTCTGATCTTTCGACTCAGGACCGGACACAACAGAATGAGACAACATATGTTCCGGAATTTCAAAATTGAAACCAGTGAAATCAGCCTATGTGGAGTGTCACCAGAGAATGCTGACCATGTCCTTCAAAACTGCATTCTTTACAAAGAGGCCCAAACAAGACACTGGCCCCAAAACCCCTATAGAAAGAAAACTATATGGAGAGCTCCCTGATTTGGAAACTACTGCACAGTTCATCTCATATATTGATCTAGTCCAGTGAAGCCCGAAATACGGTCCACGGGCCAGATCCGGCCCATGATGTTTTTTTATCGCCGAAACGTTGATCAAAGTGTATAAAATTCCCTTCCTTTTCCTCCCTAAAAGTTGAAAAATGTACTACACATCATTCTCTTGGTTTTACTGGTGTGCACAAATAACAGGAATACACTTATTTGCACAATTAAAATGGTTACATTTGTTTCGTTGTAAAAGGAAAAAATTCACATTTTTACGTGCACAACCAAAATAAAAAAATTATAAATAAATAACTAGACTACATTTGTCTCTGAATCTCTTACCCAATATGAAAGTGTTTGCCTTGCCTTTTTGTACTCATTGACTATTTGACCTGTGAGGAAAACCGATCAAAATCAATTATCTAATAATCCACATCTATATGACTAAATGCATGACGCGTAGGACGTAATCATCTTCTTTTTTGAAGTAACGTCTGTATTATATAAGATAAGATAAGAAAATGTGCTAGTCAGGTCATTTAAATTTAAATCTACATTTAATTATTTAAAATCTAGATTTGACATATTATATTAACTATCAAGTTATCGTTGAGGAAATATATCGATATAGATCTATATGAAGAGAGAGATAATAGAAGATAATGCAAAAAAAAAATGAAATGCAGGCGCCCTAAAGGTAGACCACGAGTACAGTGGCTTGCTGACGTAGAGGCAGATCAACAACAGCTTAACCCTTTAAACGCGTGTGGTAGTTTTAGCCTCTAAACATCAGAATTGTAATTCCATTTTTTATGCACTAATTGTAAAACAGCTCAGCACTTTGAGGGTTAAAGTCCGGGCAAGGAGACGTCAAGTCCAGGATATAGATCTATCAGAATGAGTGATAAGATGAAGCAAACTAGCGCCTGTGGGATGGATGGAATAGTAGATATTGCTTAAATTTAATAATACTATGTGCTTTAGATCTAGCTAAATGTAACATTTTCGACAATCGATTATAATAATAATAATTGTAGACAGAATTGAGTTTTGACCCCAGTGTTTGAGCTCTTATTAACTACAATATGCTTGGTTCCAAAGGTATGCGTCTTATGCAGCTGTGAAAACCTTTCCGGTTCCTGGCCTTCAAGTGTGATTCAGATATTTGGTCCAGCAGAACTGTTAAAACCAACTGGTGAAGGAACAATGGTAGCATCGAGTGTCTAGCGGTTAAACCAGAAAGGGTAGTAAAAGCTTGTTAAACTTGGTTAGCGATATAGTGCGACTGTAGTTTAAATTCCTTCGTTGTGAGTATATAAATTATGCCTGATCATATAGCCAAGCCCTCAGAGCTCACTGGAAATATATTTTTTAGTACTATGAACAGAAGTTGCCTTGCAAAGTCTGCGGAATATACCTTTACAAAAGACGCCCATGTAGATCCCTAAAGAGACTTATAACCAACCACATCCGGACAACTTTGAATATCTGTGCTGGGTGTGGCCACGAAAAACACCTAACTTCTACTTAAAGACAATTATTATTATTATGATAATTAGGTTTAAGGAAAAAAGATCATTAAAATTATTATGTTTCTTTGGAAAGCAGCCATTTTTTTTTCTACATCCTAGAAGACATCTGAAATGTTCTACTTCCTGTATTTAATGATCTTCGTCAAGCGTAGTTTAGGTATGTTTTACAAGTGAACTCAAAACCTTTTATTTAGATCAATTTTACTTTCAAACTCTTTCTTCCTGTTTCTTGACGTATTTTTTGAATACAAGCACACCTCTATTCTGTTTATTTATCACTCTTGGGTTATTTTTGTTTTTCCTGACTGGTATAACTAAAAAAAGAAAAGGTTAAGTCCAATAGAACTGACTCTCTACGGTACCATCCTAGCGTTTAAATTGACTGGATTGCAACGCCTTATGGACCGCATATTGGTCCGATGGTCTTGGGTTAGAATCACCTCTTCATATAGTAGGGCTGCTTGAGCTTTCTGTAGGTGTAAGGAAATTTAATGCTCTATACAGCTCACTCTGTCTGTCCAGTCTAATTATATTCATGTTATTTCTCCCACACCATTATAGGATGAAGTTTAAACTTTATACAATATCTTTTTCTAAACTAACAATACATATTCGATAAAAAAAAAACTTTGCTAATTAATAAATTAATTACTAGCTATTAATTATTTCGTTTGGTATCGAAATACATACTACTTTTTGAGTGATTTAGCTGTATTTGTGGAGTTATTTCCCTTGTTACGTTTTGTTTTGCGTTATTCCCCCCCCCCTTTTTTTTCTTCTTTTTCCCATTGTCGTATAAAGTTGAAATTTTGCACACATAGTCCACAGTCGTTCACCACACATGGTTCAATTAAACAATTAACCAATTAGTTATAAATTATTGATAATTAATTAATGTTCTTTTATCTATAAAGGTAGATTATTCCTGTAATATTGAAATAACTGGCAGATTTTTTTTTGTGTGTGGTTATTCCCCTTTAAATAAGCTATGAGTTTAAAATATATTCTAAATGTGTGTAGTCCCCGTGTTAAATGTTTTAGCTGTCAGTACCAACGAAGGGAAAGAGTTTGTCATCTCGACCCCTTCCTCCATACTAAACCATGACGCATTCAAGATGTTCCCGAGACTGACGCTCACCATGGTGTCAGCGGATGACTGCCAGGTAGGCTGGATAAACGTAGAGATATAGAGAGAAAATGAGAGCGGTGGGGGTGAGGAAGAAGAAGAAGAAGAGAGAGGGATAGAGAGGGAGGAAGACTTAAAAGATTAAGTGAAGAAACACTGGAGGGTTGGAGAGACAGAAGGAGAGATAGAAATTAAATGAAATCAAGTTTTAAAAAAAAAAAAAAGGAAGAAAACGGAATTGTACAACACTTAGGTTGACAAAAATAATGATTATTGTTCGTTGAATTCTTATACACGTTTAACCATAAGATATATTCATTGTATATTCACTCACCGATAGTGACATAAATGAAACAAAAAAACAGACTACGTTGTGCAAGGTCACCTTGAAAGAATGTCAGAGAACAGAGGAGCAAAAAAAAAAATTTTTAAAAGGCAAGCGACCCAAAGGCAGACCCCGATGGCGATGGATTGATGATGTGGAGGCAGGTCTACGACAGCTTGGGGTTAGGGGGCTGGAGACGAAAGGAATGTGTTGAAGCAGGCCAGAGATCTCCATGGCTCGTAGCGCCACTGGAATGAATGGAATTGATATACCGATTCAAAGGAAGGATTTGGTCCTTAGGTCGTGGTTTAGGCATAACCCACATAGCTCTTAAGCTCCGGAGCGCAACAATGTCTAAGGCCTTGTTTAACAGACTTGTTCGTTTTGTTTCTAGGTGAGGATACTAACCCACTGGGCATTAAGTCCGGATCTTATCACTAACACCACGATCGACTTGCGTGCTGACAAGTCCAAGGTCTTTGTCAAGAACTATAACTATTTTGGGTGGGTGTACTTTTGGCTTACTGAAATCACGTAGTTGTGGACTGGATGCTTCTCTGAATCAGGGTCTGAAAAAGGAATCCTCGTGACGACGACCTCTGACTCTAAGCAAATTCTATCTATCTATCTATCTATCTATCTATCTATCTATCTATCTATCTATCTATCTATCTATCTATCTATCTATCTATCTATCTATCTAATTATTCATCTATCTATCTTTATATCTATCTATCTGTCTATCTATCTATCTATCTATCTATCTATCTATCTATCTATCTATCTATCTATCTATCTATCTATCTATCTATCTATCTATCTATCTATCTAAATTGTGCCGATGTGCTTAAACTCAAAATCAAATCAAATTTATCTATCTATCTATCTATCTATCTGTATATCTGTCTGTCTGTATGTCTGTCTGTCATTTAACTTACTATTTATTTTTAAAACTATAAAAACAAATGTCCGAAATATCAATACATGTGCTTATATACAGGGCCGGATTTAAAGGAGGGCAAATTTTTTGTTATCTAACCTCTTTCTTTCTTTCGTATTTTTAACTTTCTCAAAACTTAATTTCATGTCGATCAGGGAAAAATTTGGCATTTTACTTGGTTACAAAATAAAAGCTTTACCCTGTAACCAAGAGATGCTTGATTATTTCCATATTAAATACAGAACAGAACAAAAGTTCTGTATCAATTGACTTTCAAAAATACTTAAATTTACGAAAACATTTGAGTAGTTACATTGCTAAGACTTTTTTTTAAAACAATAAGTTCGCCAAATTTTTTTACGCCAAAACTTTGCAATGGAAAACGACTGGATAAAAGTTCTGCAAGACTGTAGGGGATTTCTAGTTACATCGCTATGGACAATGATATTTAGAACTATATTACAGAACCAATATGCCATCCTTAGGATTGAAAGTTGCTTCCCGATCTCTCGATTTCGTCATAGCAAAAATGTTTCCAAAATTAGCTCACATAAATATCATATTTCCTTTACATCATTCAACCGAGCGAGGCTCGGTCACCAGGTACTATTATAATATAGCACAGACAAATAATATCAGGACATATAGATAGCACCTATACCTAAAAATATATTATGGCCTTTTTTTTTTAAAGTAAAGTCTGTATTTTATAATATAAGAAGGTAAATCCGGCCCTCTATATTTAAGAATATAAATCTGGCCCACTATAAATTAAGAAGATAAATCCGGCCCCCTATAAATGTATTCTCTTTCCTCAGGTTAGATAGCGCCAATGGTGTGAGATGGGTGTATCGCTTAATAGGGACTCAACCCTTTGCAGTCTTGGTGACCATGATGGAAAATGCCAACCTCCTAGAAACGTTTACGGCCCTGCCTGTCGTAGGCTGGGGAAAAAAATACTTCGTAGTTACTTTAGAGTAAGGCACGCATTATCGTAATTACTCGTAGAAACCATGCAAATTATAACATAAAACATTTTTAGCGAACATTTTCTTGAATAGATTTGTAACATAAAAATATGTTGACCCATTTTCAAAAGTCTATAATCTAAGGCCAGGGTTCAATGGCTGAGTTTCAAAGGTCGGAGCTAAATATTTTGGGTTCAAATGTCGTAGTTCTGTGCTGTATTTTATATATAGACCACAATAGTTCTTCCTTGGCGATAAATTCAAAGCAAATTACCAAAATAATATTTTTAATGGGGAGGAGGTGGGATAACAAAACAGCTTTAAGTCGAATCTTTATGGCCTCAAACACCGATATCAAACATGAGCCCCCCGCTCTGAATTAGAGGAGACTAACTGACCATCTCTCTGTCAGTTGATTGCCAACTTTCTGAAACATGAAAGAAGTGATGAAAAAGTATCAAATGAGGCAAAGGAAGTAAAGTTATGTTGCCCCTTTCAGACCTTGCGATCTATGAGGCAGATGATGTTAAAGTCATCTGTTTTTTTGGCCAAATATTAACGAGCAGGGTGTTATGTGTCCAGCACAACGACCAACCGCTTTTTTATTTCCCCAACTTAAGTCAGGTACCCATTAGGATGGGTGAACTCAGGGGAGCGCCCTAAGATCACGAATTTCAAAATCCCAGTCTTCACCAAGATTCAATTCCAGGACCACAGGTTCGGAAGCCAAGAGGTTAACCACTCAGCCACACAGCCCCCAGATGTGTGAGGCCCAGCACGTTTCTATGAGACCATCTTGTATAATACAAATTACTGTGAAGGGTCGGTGAAAATGTTGTATTTTTTTATATAGATCTATACAAAGCTTATATTAACTCGCTTCTTTAAGTTGTCAATCTGGGTAGATTCTTTTGACACAATATTTCTCCCACTTCCCATTCTAGGATCAAGTTGAAACTTTGCACAATTATTCGTTGTCGAACAAAATTTACAAATCCTTTTAAAAAAAAATTTAAAAAAAATTAACCAACCACTCAATAAATTACTGGTAGTAAAGTTTTTGTTTGATCTGAGTGAGGGAAATTTTTATTATTTTTTAGTATTCAGAGATCACGCGAGATATTGTAGTATTTTGTACTTATATGTTATTTCTCTTAAATCCATTCTGGGATGAAGCTAAAACAGTTGACGATAATTATTTAAAAAAAACACACACACACAAAAACAATTATTTAATTAATTATTCTTAATTAGTTATTTTGTTTGGTTTTCTAAAAAAGGGAAATAACTTCTAAACTACTAAGATATATAATCGTAAATGTATAGTTCGCCCCTTGAATAAAAGCATTGGTGTTATATATATTTTTTTAAAAGTAGTTTGTGCTTTTTATTCAGAACATTTAGCCATGCATTTGAAATTTTCGCTTCGGCCACGATGGAAGTTTCACGGGTTCATATCAAAATTTAAAAGATGTAAAATACCAACAGATTGAACCAAAAGTCAAATATCTAATAATACTTGAGTGTATCTCATTTCGTGTAATACGTAGGCAGAATGTTTGTCATCACACCAACAAATGAATAAAGAAGGACATGTACTGTCAAAATAACACGATTATTTTACTTTTTTTAAACTAGCTTGAGAGATACCACCATAAAGACTTCAATTATGAAGCTGTAATGTCATCATCAGTCTTTTATCCTTAGAAACAAAGAACAATATATATGAATATACTGTGCATTGGTGTGTCTACTTATACTAATCGTAGTTGTATCAATTAGTTTGGCTCAGTCATGTTTTTAAATTTGGTAATATAGTGTTAAGGGCTAATCTTATCTGACTTCGACTGTGTATCAATTATTACTTAATATTAGCCACAGAACATTACAAGCTGAATATAGCTGAGAACAACATAAGTGTTTTTGTGTTTTTTATTCAGAACATTTGGCCCTACACTCTCAGGTTATTACTCTATAAATACTTTAATATTACAACCAAGTTATGTAAATACGAACATTTCATTTCACTTCCTGTCAATTTCTCCCGGCTTCCCCTTTTAAACCCCCCTTCCATTCATTACACAAATTCGCACCTTTATTCACGCACACCATGCTGCGCTACGACCGTAGCACGTTCTATAAATTGAGACTTTATTAACCACTGGGAAATGCGTCTAGTCTTCCTAACATAACGCCATGTTGGTCTCGTGTTCGCCTAAGTCTACCACGTCATTAGTCTAGTCCTACTACGTCACTACTTTTACCGCCGCTAAAACTATACACAATATATTTATCTAACGAAACGAACCTACTCTCTAAACTAGTAATAAATCTGTGCGATTAGAAGTATGTTTACCAATTGTTTTTAGCTTTCTCAATACACTTGGATCCTATCACTTGTCTGGACCAGTTGGAAAGGACCAGTAGGAAAGGGGTGGGGTGAGAATTTAAGGGGTATATAGGGGTATAGGCTTTTTAAAAGTATTTATATAAAAAAAACGCGAGCGGCTAAATTTAATCTCAGCCTCCTCAATCTAATACTGTAACCACTGCGCCAAGGAGCTGCTTATGAAAATATGTTTTAGAGTTATTTACAAACCTTTTTTTTTTCTACAAACAATAAAGGGAACTAATTCAACTCATATCACCTTATCAGTCAAGTAATTTTTTAAATTTTTTTACCTTGTTCGAGAGATACCAAACAAAGTAATGTATCATCAATATTTAATTAACTAATTTGTTTCTTTTTTTTGTCTATTTACTTTTGTGATGGAAGTTAATATAAATAATTGTGCCAAATTTCTGCTTGATCCGAGATTGGGTGTGGGAGAAGTCACGTGAAATGACGTTTTACAAGACAGGCAGTGAGTTGATATAAGCTTTGTAATGACAAACTTTGTGTCTAAAGTGAAAAAAATTACTGCCTTCTAGAAGCTTTGTTTTAATCTGTTATTTAGCTGTTCCATAATCCATTTTCACTAGGGAAGAGGGGGCACTTGTACGAACTTATCCTAGATTATGGAATAAGAGATGTGTCTTTATCCTAAAGATCGTATTGTCAGTATCATTATCTTGTACATGTTCTGTACATGCAAGTTATGGTTTAGTGAAAAAAAAACATAACAATTAAAAAAAGAGTGTTAGCTATATATTCAATTGATGAACCTTAATGCACGTGCTTTGATATGTCAAAGGTCATTTTTCAACGTGGTTCTGGTCAATCACGTGGGCACGACCATCGTTGTTATGCACGTGTTGACGGACAATGGACAGTTTCGTCTGAAGATTGACAAACAAGAATACACAAGGACACAGCGTGCTGTTATAACACTGTTAGAGTGAGTTCAACCTTGTTATAGCCCAGTTAGAGTGAGTTCAACTTTGTTATAACCCAGTTAGAGTGAGTTCAGCCTTGTTATAACCCAGTTAGAGTGAGTTCAACTTTGTTATAACCCAGTTAGAGTAAGTTCAACTTTGTTATAACCCAGTTAGAGTGAGTTCAACTTTGTTATAACCCAGTTAGAGTGAGTTCAACTTTGTTATAACCCAGTAAGAGTGAGTTCAACTTTGTTATTACCCAGTTAGAGTGAGCTCAACTTTGCTATAACCCTGTTATAGTATGTTCAACTTTGTTATAGCCCTGTTATAGTGAGTTAAACTTTGTTATAACCCTGTTATAGTAAGTTTAAGTTTGTTATAGCCCTATTAGAATAGGTTCAACTTTATTATAAACTTATTTAGCGATTTCAACTTTTTTGTAACCCTGCGTAAGTTCAACTTTTTTGTAACCCTACTAAAGTAGCTTCAACTTTGTTGTAACCTTAGTAGAGTAAGTTCAACTTTGTTGTAACCCTACTAGAGTTAGCTTAAATTTTTATAACACTATTAGGTTACGTTCAACATTGTTTTGACCCTGTTAGAGTTATTTAAGCTTTGTTATAATCCTTTTAGAGTTAGTTCAACTTCGTTATAGCACTTTTAGAGTAAGTTCAGCTTTGCTTTAGCCCTGTTAGAAGACGTTCAACTTTGCTTTAGCCCTGTTAGAGGATGTTCAACTTTGCTTTAGCCCTGTTAGAGGATGTTCAACTTTGCTTT
Organism: Biomphalaria sudanica; assembly: GCA_036873155.1. Lineage (NCBI taxonomy): Eukaryota > Metazoa > Mollusca > Gastropoda > Planorbidae > Biomphalaria > Biomphalaria sudanica. Next base: position 1,963,203 of record JAZGLO010000013.1, read on the forward strand.
AGCCCTGTTAAAGGACGTTCAACTTTGCTTTAGCCCTGTTAAAGGACGTTTAACTTTGCTTTAGCCCTGTTAGAGGACGTTCAACTTTGCTTTAGCCCTGTTAGAGGACGTTCAACGTTGCTTTAGCCCTGTTAGAGGACGTTCGACTTTTGTTTTAACCATATTAGAGTAAATTCAACTTTGTTTTGCGTTATCACCGTTTCGCCGCCTTTTTCAAGATTTTGTGTTCATATTCATTATCAATTCTTGTTTGTATTTACTGTCACTACTGAACGATAGATGATAGAATGAGTCATTTAGTTTGTGGAATCATGACCTTCTGTGGTATGCAGACATTGGCTGCTTTATTTAAGTATTTAATATAATTTTTTTTTTTACTTCTCTATTTTGGTTTCCCTTAATTTCATATTGCACGTTTGATTAGTTATTCAACATTAAAGTTAAATCTCTTGCTGTTTTATCGCTTGTAGCTCGAAATTATTTCATACGATTATCATTTGGTGACAGCAATTTCGTCAATAAAACATGTTTATATTTTTTAAAATTATTTTGCCTAATTTGTGTGTAAATATCTCCCAATCTTCTAATTTTTTTAACCTTTTCTTTATCTTATCTTGTATAATACAGACGTTACTTTAAAAAAAATGATTACTTCCTACGCGTCGTGCATCTAGTCATGCATGTTAACTAATGATTTAAAATCCTGCCAAGTCACTGGTTTTCCTAGTTAGAGCAGGCAACCCATTCCAAGCTCTTATAGCACTAGGGAAGAAGGAGCGTTTGTACACATTTGTCCAGCATATAGAACGAGGAATGTGCCTTTATTTTCATGTATAATTGCTATTTTACTTTTGAGTCTTCTTTCCTGAAGGCTTTCTAAATTTAGTGATTTTACTAAAGGTGTTAGCTCCCATTATATCGCCACCACATTTCTTCATATTGCTTTCTCGTTTTTGTTTTCCCTCCTACTATATTTTGTTGCTTGAAGAGCGTAAATAATAATACAACGGTAGAGAAAGAGCTGACTACTATGATTGACTTTTAGTGGGAATCTGTGCAAATACGCATTTAAGGAAGCTAAATAATGATGAAACTAATGACTGAGACATTTTTTTTAGATTTCAGGCTTACGGCATCAGTAGTTGTTCTTTTACTGAATCAGTGGAAGGATCGATCACAGGTAAGAAAAAGTTCATTTATCGGGGGGCGGCGGAAGTCAAACATAATGTCCCATTCATATCACCTATTACCTACATTTTATATCTATCAATAAAATGTAAATAGTGTATCTTCAGTTTTTTTTTAAATTCAGAACGAAATAATAATTTCATACATTGTGTGCCGGAATTATAATTTCCAATCAACTTTAAAAAAAAAATAATATAGTGATAACTGTGGTGGTGACACAGAAGTGGGTAGTTGTGTGTGTGAGCAGTCAGCTGACACACCTAACACCGGACATCGCTAGACGAGTGCAGACGGTCAACCGTGACGAGTGACGACACGGCGACGATTCGGAAAATATTTGTGGATTAAACTGACAAAACATTCAACGTTTTCATCCCCTTCCCCCTAGGTGTCGCCCAACGACCCCAGACATACGTTTGAAACTAGTAGACCCTAATGCCAACTAAGCTAAATCGTTCATCTAACGACCTTCCAATTCTAGCACTGGAGAGCATTAATACCTTCAAGCCCTGTGCTATTTTTACATTCACTGATGGGTCGGCATCGATAGATTCTGGAAGAGCAGGCTATGGAGCCTACATCGACTTTCTTGGCTCTCACTCGGTCAAAAACTTTGGACCATGTGGTAGTGTTTGCAGTTTCGATGCGGAGACCATGGCAGTCTGTGAAGCCTTAAAAGTCATTGACTCTAAACTCGGCGAGGGACATTTAAGGGCAACACAGATTGTTGTGGTCACTGACTCAATATCTGCACTACAGGCTTTTCAAAGCCGTGGTTCATGGCCACCCAATATCGACACTATCATCATGGCTTCACACAACATTTCAGGCGAAGTGAATTTAGTGGTCCCAAATGAAATGGAAAAATATAAAAAAAAAAAAAAAAAATTAGGCTTCTATAAACAATCTAGAGTACTCCAACAATAATATTGAGGACAAGTTTCGCTATGTCTTCTCTAACAGTAATTACAGTGCAAGGCCTCCACCAATCGGTTACCCTAGGCGGCTGCCTAATTTGCCTATGCCTAAGGTTGGCCGGTCTCTTTTATTTATTTTGTCCGCGCTTTTTTGTCGGCGCTATTTTGTCGGGTCACCCATATAGTCACTTAATGGAAGCCATTCTAACATGTGTTTCTTTCAAATGTAGGGTCATATCTAGAGAGCGCCTCCATATTTGGAGTTGTAAATGGACACTGCAGGGCTGTAACTTACGTCCGGTCATGTGACTCTAATGATAAGAAGGTATACCTTGGCAAAACAGGAAATATCATAGGAGGTATGTAAATTTAATACGGGATGTTTGGGATTTCTCTAAAAGAACTCTATTATATACTGAAACTAATCTACTAATTTTAAATTTAATGTTGCATTCAGTCTATTGATAGATTATTTAGGATTTTTTGTGTGCTTAAATCAGAAGTTTAGTTTATGTAGATCTACATCCTTATGGTAGTTCCGTTTAAATGAAAATGCCAATAACTGTTGATAGCCGTGCTGAGACATCGAAGTACAAGCACGATATATCAATGCTGAAAGATTATCTAAAATCGCTATTGAATTTCGGGATTTATAGGGCGCCCCTGAGTCCACCCAATCCTAATGGGTACCTGGCTTTAGTTGGGGAAACGTAAAGGCAGTTGGTCGTTATGCTGGCTACATAACTGTCGGCCAAAAAAAACCCCAATTATGACCTTACGATGTTCTGCGCTATTTGTGTACAGTGGACACATCGTTAGAAGTTATAGTTATAAGTTATCGTAAACTGAAATTGGAGTTATTTGCACTAATTTTATTTGTTTGTCTACTAGTACTTTTAGAAGGAAGAAGAGAAATACGCAACAAAATATTTACAGTGGCGTCACTATGAGTGGGTGAGGGGGTGCGGGCCGCACCGGGTGACACCCACCAGTGGTAAAAAAAGACAACTTTTAAAAACAAAAATTACTGCCTCGAATATCTCTCACAATTCACTATTAATATGTCCAAACCCTTCTTAATTTAATTTATTTCAATTGTAGTCTTCCTATTGTAAGAAAAATAATGCGTTATAAACGCCAGGTAAAATAGTTTTTGAATCTCAAAAATGCAGTAAAACGCTTGGCACTCGGGGCTTCGCTCCGAACAACTGTGAGTGAGCTTGAGACGCTCCCCTAAGAATCTAATCTGAACAGTTTATTGGTGAGCGTAACATGTTTTGGTTGTAAAAATGTTGACAAACACATAGACTTAAACTTCTTGCGCCATAGGGCTGCAAGATCTCTCCACAGTCTAAGGCGACTTTCACAACAACTTCCCAGCTGGTGCCACGAAATTCAGGAATTCTATAAAGGTGCGACTACAAGTTAGACGTGGACCGGCTTGTGTTTTTTTTCCTCTTTTCGGCTTTCATGTTAAGGCTGACTTTGGTAAACGTGCTTCGTCTTGTCTAATGATATGTCTCGCAAATCTCAATCGACGCTTTGTTACTATTTCCCTTCAATGGCGAATGTTTAAGCGAGAAAAGATTTCTCTATGTGTAACATGTCCTCGGTATGTTATTCACTGGATCCCCCACAGCCACGTGCATCTCTTTTCAACCTTCCAGGTCTCCAAGAGTAGGTGACCGTCGGGAAAAGGAGTCTTAAGGAGTTGGATTTTAATCCCCAGGCTATAGGATTTGTTTGTTCTGAAAGGCCTTACAATTATGATGATGGGGGGTGGAGTAGTAATGGCTGACCTGCACCCAATATGCATAGCTTTGTGTGCGTCTTCTGGTTTAAACATTTGTTTTTTAAAGTAATGCTCTATTTCTGCAAAAAATTAAACTAGGTTTGGTTTACTCTACGGGAAACTGAATGCAGCCTGTTGAATGTTTTTTTTTTTAAAGACAAGACCGATGGCTAGAAGAAAGAGAAATGCGGATAAGACCTCACCCGTCTTAATGTTGAAGAATTTCGTTGTTCCAGCGTCTGTTGTGAAACAATAGCTTGATTTGCTTTGGAGATATTGTTGTAAGAATCCTTATTTTCTTGTATTTTCTTGAGTGATTCCGATGGACGACATTATAAGCTTTTTGTCTAAGCCTACAAAATTGATCAACATTCTATGTTGGTATTCTAGTCTTTGCTCGACAATGTTTCACTGGACGTAAACCTGTTCAGTGTTTTAATTGCCTTTTCGAAAACAGCTGAGAAACACTAGTATTGACTACTATAACCGTGTCCTTAAGAGGTTGTTTAATAATCTCTAATAAAAATATGTTGAACTCAATGTTTCCAAATTCAATAACATTACATTTTTAATCTGGATCGGGGTTTTAAACTCAAAACAATCTGGAGGGGTTTTGAATTTAAAACTCTCTACGCTCATAGAATTTTGAATGTGTATTTTTTTTTATTGAAGAGGTAGCTTCAAACCCCGCTAGATGGAGGGGGTTTAAACACAAAGCTCCTCTTGGCTACGCTCATAGAATCTGGTGACGGATGTATGCTTTAGCCTTATATTGAAGATGGGGTTTTATCGTAGAAATAATTCGTTGGGGGTTTTAAAATTATAATCTTCCTTAGCTATGCTCTTGGAATTTGGGGATTGTCGTTTGCATTTTTTTTATAGAAGACCACAAAACCCACTGGAAAAAGGTTTTAAACTCAAAACCCCACTTGGCTGCGCTTGGGCAAGTGATGGTTTAATATTAAAATCTCACCTTAAATAAACACAATTAAATAAAAATCAGTCACAAAGTTCCACTCCCGAACCCCACACTGCGGGGAAGGGATTTCAATTGGGGAGGGGGGTTGAAACTCAAAACCCCTCCTGGCTACGCCTCTGATATATATATATATTCCTTTTTGGGGGAATGGCACTTAGAGCTTACCGCACCGGGTGACACCGTACCTAGTGACGCTACTGCTTAACATTATCTATATCGCCATGCTAAAAAAACTTTTAGAAATATGGTTAATCAAAACTTCAGTTTGAAAAGGAGACGCTATTCTAATTGCGTGATTTGCCTCTTTTTGATCCTAGAGATGTTGATACCTTTTGTCTCTTTCGGGAAATCATTTGTGACAATAGTCCCCTTAGGGCTCAGGAACCCTGGTTTTTACGTCATCACTGCTTCCGGTGATAACACCAGGTTGAACATTTTTAACCAGGGGAGAGACGAGTGGCACACTTTACATAAAGGACAGTGGGTCTCGGTAAGTATATTGTTTACGAAACGTATGTCTGTTCACTCTGTCTGTCTGTCTGTACAAATATTAATCAAGTTTGTTTTTTCACAGTTCTCATACTTAGATCAGGTTGAAAATTTGCACCATTATTTGTTATTTCTAACAAAGCAAGTAACAATCTAAAAATATATCAAATATTGATGTCTGATAATTAAAAAGGAAACAATTCTTACATTCAAACACATGTTCTCTCTAACAGACAAACACGTGTTCAACTGTAAGAGATACCACTTTTTTTACTGTAAGAGAGACCACGTGTTAGACTGTCAGAGAGACCACGTGTTAGACTGTCAGAGAGACCACGTGTTAGACTGTCAGAGAGACCACGTGTTAGACTGTCAGAGAGACCACGTGTTAGACTGTCAGAGAGACCACGTGTTAGACTGTCAGAGAGACTCTGCATGTCAGTTGTTTATTTGGACGACTGGACAATGTCCAAGGAGGTTTGGACACCACTTGGATGTCGTGTCCGTCAATGCGTCTATTCATAGTTGGTTTCTTTGCTTTCGTGACGTCATGCATTAGTATATCGAAGTTCCCTGTCGCAGAAGGATGAGGCGCTGATGTTTGCTTTTCAGGCCAACTGTTTCCACTATTTCCTTGTTATATCGGTGGTGCTAGGTCTTGGATATTCTTCATCCAGACTTTTCGGCCGTGATTTAGTCACTGATGTGTGAGTCCGGCCTTGGATAGGGAAGAGCCACGTTTCCGCTCATGTCGTTGTTGATACTCCTGAGCTGCGAGTCCGTATTGAGTGTGTCAGAGGTGTATTATTTAATCATATGTAACTCTACACATTACTTAGCTTGTGGTTAAAATCCCCTCTTCTATAAAAAAAATGCAAATGACAATCCCCTAATTCCAAGAGGATAGCTAAGGAAGATTATAATTTTACCCCCCCCCCTTCCGTTTTTTTTTTAGAATAAAACACCATCTTCAATATAAGACTAAGGCATACATCCGTCACCAGAATCTATGAGCATAGCCAAGAGGAGCTTTGTGTTTACCCCCGGCCCTCCAGTGGGGTTTGAAGCTAGAAACTACCTCTTCAGTGTAAAAATAAATTACACATTCAAAATTCTATGAGCGTAGCAAGAGGGGTTTTGAGTTTAAACCCCCCCTACAGAGAGCATTAAATTTAAAACCCCTCCGCAATAAATTATGTCTTACATGTAATTATCCCTTTATGCCCTTTATATGTTCTGTTAAATGTGTGTTGGTTCCTCGAGCATTTATTACAAAGCTTATATCGACTCAGAGGGGCGCGGTGGCTGAATTTCGGGATTTTTAGGGTGCCCCTGAGTCCACCCAACTCTCATAGGTACCTGACATTAGTTGGGGACGTAAAGGCTGTTAGTCATTGTGCTGGCTACATGACACCATGCTGGCTACATGACACCCTGTTGGCTACATGACACCCTGCTCGTTAACCATTAGCCAAAGAAACAGATATCTTTAAACTGGTCCGCCCAATAAATCGCAAGGCAGAAAGAGAAACTTTACGTTTTACTTTTGTATATCAACCATGGGCGTAGCCGGGGGGGGGTAGGGGTTCAACCCCCCCCCCCCCGAAATTAAATCCCCCCCTTTGGGGGGGGGGGATCAGAATTCAGTAATTGATTTTTGCTTTGATTTTGTTTATTTTTGGTGACATTTTAGTACTATACCATCACTTGCCCCAACGCAGCCAAGGGGTTTTGAGTTTAAAACCCCCTACCTGGATTTTTTTGCAGATAAATCCCTCTCTTCTAATAACAAAAAAAAAAAAAAAAAGAAAACGACTATCCCCAAATTCCAAGAGCACAGTTCAGGAAGATTTTGATTTTATAAACCCCCTCTTCAATGTAAAAAAAACAAATTACACACTCAAAATTCTATGAGCGTAGCCTAAGGGTTTTCAGTAAGGTTTGAAGCTAAAAAATACCTCTTCAATATAAAAAAAAAGCAAATTACGTATTCAAAATGTTATGAGGGTAGGTAAATGGGTTTCGACTCAGTTTTGAGTTTAAACCCCTTTTAGCGGGGTTTGAAGGTAAAAAATACCTCTTTAATATTAAAAACAAAGCAAATCATACACTCAAATTTCTATGAGTGTAGTCAAAGGGGTTTTGAGTTTAAACTCCCCTCCAGTGGATTTTGAAGCTAAAAAATAACTCTTCAATATAAAAAGAGCACTCAAAATGCTATAAGAGTTGCCAAAAGGGGTTTTGAGTTTAAACCCCCTTTCAGCGGGGTTTGATGCTAAAAAAATACCTCTTTAATATAAAAAAAGCAAATTACACACAAAAATTATTTGAGCGTAGCCAAGCCAATTGGGGGTTTTGAGTTTAAACCCCTCTCCTACAGTTTGCATTTTCTTAAAAGTTAAAAAACCCTCCAGATGGTTTTGAGTTTAAAAAAATATTCTAAAGCATACTACAGTTACCAAATACTATGACCGTAGCTAAATGGGGTTTTGAATTTTAAAAAAACAACAACTCCAGAGATTTTTTAGTTTAAAATTCACAACAGATGATTTTGACGATAAAACTTCCCTTTTCGATATAAAATCTAAAGCAAACTACAGTCACCTAATTCCAAGAGCGTATTCAAGAGAGGTTACACATTTCTACCAGTGGCAGGCTCCATTAATAAAGTGCAGTGAAAAGTCATCTGTCGAAATTGAAAAACACTAAATGTGGCTCAACAAAGATGGCTAAGATAGATTTTAGGAGTCAGTTATAGAGATCGGGTCTAAACCAAGGAAATCCTATACCGAATAGGGAGTCGACCCCTTAGTAAGGTTGTGACAGAGCGTCGCGGGACATGTTCTCCGACAAAATGAATTACGCATACTTAAGGGTTGCGATGACATCCTAGTACAACTTAGCGCCAGTAAGGCAGTGAGAATAGCATTTGAGGTTTTTGAAAAAAAAAATTTTTAATAGCAGGAAAATTTACTGTAGATACCTCAGAACATTCATTTTGTTGGCTTTCAATACCAAAAGTAGTGCATGGCGGCGGGGCTTCGCTCCGCGCTGGGGGAGCTGCAAGCGCTCCCCAGACCTCATTGGTATCAATGGCGGAGGTGTACAATTTTTCCACTAACTCTAGGAAGAAAGATTGTAGGGCATAATAAACATCTTTCGAAAGAATGAAGGGTCAGAATGTAATAAAGACCATGTACACACACACACATATACATACTATTTTTTTTTTCGGGGGGGGGGTGGCTGGGGGGGGGAGAAAAAAAATCCCCCTCAAACCCCCCCCCTACCCCCCCGAAAAAAAATCTTGGCTACGCCCATGATATCAACTCACTCTGTCTAGTGGACATTTCAAACACGTTATGTCTCCCACAGCTATACTCGGATAAAACTAAAACTTTGCACAATTATTTATTGTATTATAGCAAAACATGAATCAATATTTAAAAAAGAAGAAATTGGTCCATATATGGATACTAATTAATTATTATGTATCATTATATATTATATAATATTCATTAATATTTAGGGTTTTGTCATTTCAGAAAATTGTTCACCTTATGACACCTGCACCCCTTCTCTGTTGAAGACAAAATTTTACTAAATTATGTATTGTACCTGGAAAAACATGAATTTGTAAAAAAAAAAAAACAACACAATGAATCAATTATTTATTGGTGATTATTTAATTTAATTTAATATCGAAAAAGGGAAATAAATTCAGTTTTGAAATTTATAATTATAAATATGAAGTTCTTCCCCTTATGTATGCTTTTTTTCTCTACATAGTATTTTTATGTTTTGTTTGCTTAAGGTTTGCAATTAGTTATTTAAAAGTTGCTTCGTGTTGCAGTCGTTTTTTTTTTACTGCTAGTAATATTAATAGAATTGACTCCACGAACAAAACACACTCCTTTGTACTAAAGAGAGAGAAGCCCCCACTATGTGTGTACTATGGCTCTTATCCCACCATGGGACATATCTTCCTTGATTGACTCAGATACCAGGGTATTAGAGGGAAATAGTTTGGAGCAGACAACTTAAAAACACTTTTGGATAATGTCGACCCCTGGGAAGACACTGGGCTTTATCCTGGACCTGGGTTGACCACTAAAATTAGAGTTGATATTGGGCAAACTATTGTAAATATTGGCTTCGCTACCTAGATTCTAGAAGAGGGCTCGAGGATCGACACCCGACTAGGGCAGAGTTGTGTTTACTGAGCGCCTAAAGACAGCACGGAAAAACAACTCCTTGATACACCCTGCTCCCCAATGGTCCACAAATGAGATTGGAACAAAAGCGCTCTGAGCATGCTATAAGCATGACAGAAGCGCTATATAAAAGTTTTAATATATAATATATACATATTTACAACAGATTTCGTTATTAAACTATGAAAATGTTTACTACCTAAGTTGTAAATGGACATTATTTTAATAACATAGTACTATAACGTTTTGCATTAGGGAAGGGAAAGTAACCCATGAGGGATTATGGACACGACATGGCATAAATTGTGCCAATGTATAAAAAAATAAATAAATTATCAAACATATATATTTTGGACTGCGATTTCAGATACCGGGACAGTTTTCCTGGCTTGAGTGTAATGTAGCCTGCCAAGTGGTGTATTTCCAGAACTCGAGCTGCCTTCAAAATGGATTATCGACAGATAACGGAGGTCCCAGCATGCTGGTGGTCATTCCATGCCAACTGTATTACTTCATATATGCCGTCATGTAAGTAAAGTAAGTATAGGGCAGATGATGTCAAGATCATCATGTAAGTAAAGTGAGTATGGGCAGATGATGTCAAGATCATCATGTAAGTAAAGTAAGTATAGGGCAGATGATGTCAAGATCATCATGTAAGTAAAGTAAGTATAGGGCAGATGATGTCAAGATCATCATGTAAGTAAAGTAAGTATAGTGCAGATGATGTCAAGGTCATAATGTAAGTAAGATAAGTATAGGGCAGATGATGTCAAGGTCATCATGTAAGTAAAATAAGTATATGGCAGATATGTCAAGGTCATCATGTAAGTAAAATAAGTATAGGGCAGATGATGTCAAGGTCATCATGTAAGTAAGGTAAGTATAGGGCAGATTATGTCAAGGTCATCATGTAAGTAAAGTTAGTATATGGCAGATGATGTCAAGGTCATCATATAAGTAAAGTGAATATAGGGCAGATGATGTCAAGGTCATCATGTAAGTAAAGTATATGACATGTGATGTCAAGGTCATCATGTAAGTAAAGTAAGTATAGGGCAGGTGACGTCAAGGTCATCGTGTAAGTAATGTAAGTATAGGGCAGATGCTGTCAAGGTCATCATGTAAGTAAGGTAAATATAGGGCAGATGCTGTCAAGGTCATAATGTAAGTAAGATAAGTATAGGGCAGATAATGTCAAGGTCATCTCTAGCTCACAGTCAACAATGGTGTCATATGGCCAGTATAAAGACGAAACGTTTACTTTTCCCCAACTAATGTTATGTGCCTGTAACATCTCTAGTACTGGTCAGCTACAACATATGTACCGGAAGCTCAAAATTGGAACCAGTGAAATCAGCCCATATGGAGTGTCACCAGAGAATGCTGTTCATGTCCTCTAAAACTGCTCTCTTCACCAAGAGGCCCCCACAAGACACTGGCCAGTAAAACAACCCAAAAGAAAGAAAACCATATGGAGAGCTAATTTGGAAACCACTGCGCAGTTCATATCATGTATTGGTCTAGTCATATGAACTGTCCAACATTAAAATGACACCGAGGAAGAAGAAGAAGACTTGTCAGCTCATTGGAGGTTACTTCGAGGTTTTTGTGCGCGTGACTAGAGTTTTACTTAGCTCGACAAGCATTAACATTATTTACAATTCAACGCTCTTATGAGCAGACAATATATATGTTTATTGATATAAAACAAGACATATGCAATCCAGTAATAAAGGCGCAATGGACAATTGAATATAAGTTCCAGAACAATTCATGTTTCACAAATCGTAGGTCCAGTGATTCTCAAAGAATGCTGTGACAGTACCCATTAGAGCTGGGTGGACTCAGAGGCACCATAAAAGTTCTAAAAGTAAAACTTCAAGTCTTTACTAAGATTCCTATTCGGGACCCTACGGTTTGATAGCCGAGTGCTTTGCCTCTACGCCGTCATGTAAATAAAGTTTTTTTTTTATTAGTGCCCACGAAAGGGGAAAAGACGCTATTAGTTTTGTGTGGCCTGTCTGTCCGTCTGTCCGTCCTGTTTAGATCTGAGAAACTAGAAGAGAAAATGAAAATCGGACATCAGGATATTTTAGATCATTCAAAGTTCTGATGCAACGGCTACTTTTTTTCTTTTCCGAAAGTGAACCTTCTAATTTTTAAAATTAGATATGCAAGCAGAAAAAAAAACACACTTTTAAATGAAAAACTTCAAAGCAGGTAAGTTTTTGAAAAAGGTCCCAGACTTCTTCATAAATAAGTCAAGCTTCATTCATAGATTCGGGCATTAGTACAAAAAATTGGCATCTAATATCACAATAGAAAAGTGTGAATGAATCATTAAAAAATATATTTTCAATTTATTAACTAACTCATTGAATGGAATACTGATTTAAATGTTTTTTAAAAAGAATTTTGATACGAACTTTGTTTCAATTATAAGTTTTAAAAAAATACCAACTACTTTTATGGCGCATAGTTTTGACATCTAGATGGCTTAGGGGTAAAGCACTTGGAACCGAAAGTCCCATGTTTGAATCCTCGTGAAGACTCTAGGTGGACCACTTCGAGGGCCTATTTTGAGTTTGTGTTTAAACACAAACTGTCTTTGTAACCTTGTTTTAAATTGTTTTTTTTTTGTTTTTGTTTTCTTGTCCGATACAATAAATATTTTTTTCAAAAATTTCAACTTGATCGAGATTGTGTGTGTAAAACATAACGTGTACACATTTTCCCCGGACAGACAGACAGACAGACAGAGTTGATATGATCTTTGTAAAAACAGAAAAGTAACTGTTTCTTGCCGAGATTGAAAAATAAAAGTAAAGAGAGATGTAACAAGCATGCACTTGTCTGATTTCTCTAGGGTGCCAGATGTTACAATGTCTCACTACCTGACCTTGATAGTACGACAGAGTGTAGAGGTTGGTCTGCGACACATTCACTGGATGTTTGCAGCCGACAACTTTCACACGTAGGTACTACCACAGTTCTACATAGTTCTAGACCAGTGGTCTTCAGCCGGGATACTAGCGCCCCTTCCCCGAGCGATTTCATGAAATTGGGGGGGGGCGCTGGGGGTCAAAGGGGGCGATAGTGGGAGCCGGGCAAAATGGGGAGCAGTGGGTATAAAGGGGAACTTAGAGATGAAAGAAGGAACTAGAGATACGCTGAAACAAAAACAAAATAAAAAATGTCAAAATTAACACTTGCAAAATAAATATAGACCACAGGCATTCATTATACCTAGACCGGACATGAATATTTAAAAAACTGCACAAAAATGTAATGAAAAACTTCAAAAAAGCTGAAATAAGGCGTTTTTTTGTGTATAGTAATAAGAAGTAAAGCTGTTGTTTATTCAATCCTAATCTATGTAACTTTTAATTTAATCTAGTAAATGAACATCGAAATAAGAGCATTACTTAGTATTTTGTAATTTTAAATGGGTAATCTAGAAAGATCTAGATAATTAATTAATGTAAATGTACATAAAATGATTAAAATCAACAGACTTCGATCTAGGATTTTCGAAACATTATCTCAATTGAAACTATCAAGAAATGATTTTATTTTTTAGATTTTAGTGAATATATAGCTCTGTGATTAATAGTCTATTCTTTTTTAATTCAATAAATGGTTTGCATTATTTCTAAACTTTGATAACTAAAGATCTTTACTTTTCTAAGACAGAAAAAATATCAATTTTCTTAAATTCGGGGCGACTTTTCCAACAGCTTGAAAAGGACATAGCCATCTATATATATATGTCTGTGATCTGGTCATTATCGGATAAGAACTGGTTTCCGTTTTCCAATCTTCGTAGTATATATAATAGGCTTGTGATAGAGACTAATTATAAATTATAGTTCGCTTGCTTCTAACAGAAACAGAGGGAATCCCTTTTCCTATGTTCTTACTCTCTGTGTAATCGAATAATTGAAAGCTATCTATTGACTTTAGCTCGAGTTTCCTATGTTCTTTCTCTCTGTGTAATCGGATAATCGAATCTCTGTGTAATCGGATAATCGATGGCTATCTTCTGACTTAAGTTCTAGTTTCCTATGTTCTTTCTCTCTGTGTAATGGACTAATCTAAGGCTACCTGTTGACTTGAGTTTTAGAGCACGTAAACGTTTATGATTTGATCAACAAACTTGAAACTAGGTCATACGCTTATCAGATTATAGTTTTTTATTTATCTACATATGCTAATTTAATATGTAAATGTCAATTTAAAAAAATTGTGATTTTTAGCAATTAAGACTAATTGATTAACTTATCTTTTTTATCTTAAGAGTGCTAAATCAGAAGTTTAGGTTATGTAGATCTACATCCCTGCAAATCAATGCTGAAAGATGATCTAAAATCGTCAAGCTATTAGTTTGTAACCAGTTTGTTATTAAGTTAAGAGCAATGCCTGGTCGTGCGGTTAGCGTGCTGAACTGATTATCTCGACGGTCCCGGGTTGTTTGTTGGTTTGTTTTACATGTTTCAGATGTTCCTTCAGAGTTGAAGATAGTTTACTTCCTAGTCCAAACCTCCCGCAGAACGACGGGGGATCGGAACGGGCAGGGTTTGAACCAGGGACCATCAATAAATCCGAACTACAGTCTAGCACGCAAACATCACGACCAGGCAGGGTTCATACCCAGCTCGCTGCCATCCTCCGTCGTCCAGTGAGAAGTTAATTTTTTTTCACTTAAAAGAACATCCGAAACATGCAAAAAGGTTTTAAAAAAACGGCAAATGAATCTTTGAACCATTTTTACTTTTGACCATCAAAATTAAATTACGTCTTGACTATTCCTTGCGAATAGGCGGATTCGACAGGGATCCGACTCCGATGGAGGCCGCCTCTGAGTTTGTGTGATAACACAAACTCTCTTTGCAATCTTGTTTTAATCATGTTGGTTCACGTTTCTGATATCAAAAAAGAATACATGTGCACATGAAAAGTGGGAGAAATAACTTGTTCACTAATTCAACCAGACAGACAAGTAATACAGCCCCTTTCTGTCTCGACAGTTGATGCGACCAGACGAGTCTCTAGTTTTGGTTTCATCTGTAGACGGTGGAGAATCTCGTAAAGTTCCCCCCCCCCTTTTCTAACATTGTGATCTATAGGGCAGATGATGTAAAGGTCACCAGTTTCTGTGGCCTACGGCTAACGAGGGTGGCCAGTACAACGATCAACTGCCTTTACTTTCCACCCAACTAATGTCTAGTACCCATTAGAACTGGGTGCAATCAGAAGTGCTCAAATATCTCGAAATTCAATTTTTTTCACAAGCGCTTTACCGCTCAGCAACCATGCCTCCCTGAATATAATGCGACTAAAGAATTCCATTCTTGAGCAAAAAAGCTTGCCACATGTTGTGCATGTGTATGCATCTGTTTTATGGCTGCTTTCAATTACTTTCTCTTCATTAAGGCAGCTTCGTTTCTTTTGCTCTCGGCGAGGTTTGTACCACCACGCACAGTCCTCTCTCCATTCAGTCCGATCTTGGGCTATTTGCTCCCATAATTTCATGTCTCCCTTGCAGACATCTCTATAGGTTAGTCTTAGGCGGCCCTTGGGTCTGACTAATTCCGCAAGCTCAGTATATAGGATGTCTTTAGGAATTCTTTTATCAAGAGGTGACATTTACGAGCCAACGTTGTCTTTTTCGAGTGTAGATACTGTAAAAATGTGTAAATATTGGCTAATTTTAAAACGTTACGATCTAATTCAGTGGTTCTCAACCTGTGGGTCGTTACCCCCTTGGGGGTCGATTGACGATCTGCCAGGTGTCGCCAGAGACCATCGAAAAAATGAATAGTTTTGTCTATTCTTCTATTGCTGTGTGTCTGAGCTGGGGGGGGGGGGGGTCGCGGCAGAGTGTGGGATTGTAAAGAGGGGTCGCCGAGATTAAAAGGTTGAGAACCGCTGCTCTAGTTGTTATATGCTTTGTAATAGAAACAAAAATTTTTGATCGTATTTAGTTGAATTTTTTGTTTGTTCAACCAGTCGCTTACTTCAGGACCATGTGACGATCATTGAACACAGCAACTATCAAGGGATCTGGGTTGTCGTGCCGTTCAGTGTCAAGAAGAATGAGAACTTCCTAGTTCTGTCCAATATCTCCAGGTTTGGCTGCTTTCTTTACGGAGTCGGTGCGACCAGCACTTACATGCATAACGTGGGCTTTATCTCGTCCAATATCAATCTAGCGGTAAGTGTTGACATAGCTACTACCTACCTACCAATGTATCTATATGTCTACCTAGCTATTTACTACCTGTCTCTATGTCTGCTTAGCGTTTCACTACCTACCGACCTACCTATCTTTCCAGCAACAACCTAGGCTGACTATCAATCTATACATTTACCTAGCTACTTACTACCTTTCTATCTATATGTCTAACTTACCATTTACCTTCCAATCTACCTACCCTACCAATGTATGGATTTGTCTACCAAGCTATTAATTGTCTACCTATATGTATGCCTTTTTATTTATTGCCTGCATTTTCTTCCAGCCACTACATACCTATTTATCTATCTATTTACCTAACTACTGACTACCTGCCTATCTAATATGCATACTTGGCCATTTTCTATCTAAAATCCTATCTAGCTAATTGTCTAGCTACTGTATGCCTAGCTCCCTACGTATTTAGCTATATAACTACCTAGCTATTAACAACATACCTAGATTACCACCTGTAAGTTTATAGATGCTCTGGATTCTTATATTTATTCAACACCTCTTCTGGCGTTTATTAAAGTGTCAATTGTTTATCACTAATTACTAGAGTCTATAACAACGAACATGCAGATTCAAAAATTAACACACTGATAGCAGACGTCTCATTTATTAGATATAAAATTATGATCCAGTGTCAAACCCAGCCATAAAGAATTACATATTATGTTTCGCAAATTGACTTATATCCAATTTTCCAAATCTGGGAGCTCTCCATATGGTTTTCTTTCTTCAGACCAGTGATATGATCTGCAATGTCCGATAGGCGAACAGTCATCAGAATACCAATGTCTGACGCTTCTCGTTTCAGACATGCCGTAACAGTATGGGATCCATGAAGATTGGTGACCTGATTGACAACGATTGCGACGGATCAGTGGACGAGGAGTTCGGCGATAAGATAGGTTCGCATCTCATTCTACATTCTACAATAGGAATTTGTATTTGGAATCCTTGTATTCAGAATCCTATTAGGAATCCTTGTATTCAGAATCCTATTAGGAATCCTTGTATTCAGAATCCTGTTAGGAATCCTTGTATTCAGAATCCTATTAGGAATCCTTGTATTCAGAATCCTTGTATTCAGAATCCTATTAGGAATCTTTGTATTCAGAATCCTATTAGGAATCCTTGTATTCAGAATCCTATTAGGAATCCCTGTATGCAGAATCCTATTAGGAATCCTTGTATTCAGAATCCTATTAGGAATCCTTGTATTCAGAATCTTTGTATTCAGAATCCTATTAGGAATCCTTGTATTCAGAATCCTATTTAGGAATCCTTGTATTCAGAATCCTATTAGGAATCCTTGTATTCAGAATCCTATTAGGAATCCTTGTATTCAGAATCCTATTAGGAATCCTTGTATTCAGAATCCTATTAGGAATCCTTGTATTCAGAATCCTATTAGGAATCCTTGTATTCAGAATCCTATTAGGAATCCTTGTATTCAGAATCCTATTAGGAATCTTTGTATTAGGAATCCTATTAGGAATCTTTGTATTAGGAATCCTATTGGGAATCCTTGTATTAGGAATCCTATTAGGAATCCTTGTATTAATAATCCTATTAGGAATCCTTGTATTAGGAATCCTATTAGGAATCCTTGTATTAAGAATCCTATTAGGAATCCTTGTATTCAGAATCCTATTAGGAATCCTTGTATTAAGAATCCTATTAGGAATCTTTGTATTAGGAATCCTATTAGGAATCCTTGTATTAGGAATCCTATTGGGAATCCTTGTATTAGGAATCCTATTAGGAATCCTTGTATTAGGAATCCTATTGGGAATCCTTGTATTAGGAATCCTATTAGGAATCCTTGTATTAAGAATCCTATTAGGAATCCTTGTATTAGGAATCCTATTAGGAATCCTTGTATTAAGAATCCTATTAGGAATCCTTGTATTCAGAATCCTATTAGGAATCCTTGTATTAAGAATCCTATTAGGAATCTTTGTATTAGGAATCCTATTAGGAATCCTTGTATTAGGAATCCTATTGGGAATCCTTGTATTAGGAATCCTATTGGGAATCCTTGTATTAAGAATCTTATTAGGAATCCTTGTATTAGGAATCCTATTAAGAATCCTTGTATTAGGAATCCTATTAGGAATCCTTATATTAGGAATCCTTGTATTAGGAATCTTTGTATTATGCAAAATGGATTTAGAATCAGATTTTATTTTTTATGGCACAACGGCACAATTTAGGCCACGCCGTGACCGTATTATTCAAAATACAAAGATGTTTTAATCTTTTGAAATGTTTTGTTACTGATGCTTGTCTGATATGTTTAAACTCCAGCAATGGGCAAACTTTTTCTTTTTTGGGTCGGAAATAGGAAAAAAGTTTTAGCGAGCCATTAAATGAAAACTTTGGCATGGAATCTAAGGCTGTGAAAAATATGTTAATCCCATCTATTACTTCAAGCTGCGAGTGGTTCAGATAGTATTCCTGCTTTGGTTCCTATTGGCAGCTAGTTATAATTCTCTTCGTGGCCCAACAATGCAGGACAGCACCACGGTGAAAACGTCATGGAAACATGAGCGTGATCTTAAGGGAGTCATTTAACTACATATTTTTTTTTTATCGACCACTTTGGCCCTCTTTCTGGCTACATTTTGTTATATTCAGGCATGGTTTCAGTTTTTTTGTCATGTGTCTACTATGTCGCGCTCCCTTATTCATATGCAACTGTAGTGCATCTTACTGTTCCATTAGGGAAGTGTTTCCCAAACTGTGTTCCGCAAAACCCTACTGTTCCACGAGGCCTGAAAATGTGTTCCACGAGGCCTGAATATGTACTCCACGAGCCCTAAATTTATGTTCCACGAGGCCTAATTATGTATTCCACGAGGCCTGAATATGGGTTCCACGAGGCCTGAATATGTGTTCCACGAGGCCTGAATATGTGCTCCACGAGCCCTGAATTTGTGTTCCACGAGGCCTGAATATGTATTCCACGAGGCCTGAATATGGGTTCCACGAGGCCTGAATATGTGTTCTACGAGGCCTAAATATGTGCTGCACGAGCCCTGAATATGTGTTTCACGAGCCCTGAATATGTGTTTCACGAGGCCTGAATATGTATTCCACGAGGCCTGAATATGTGCTCCACGAGCCCTGAATATGTGTTTCACAAGGGCTTGAATATGTATTTCACGAGGCCTGAATATGGGTTCCACGAGGGCTGAATATGTGTTCCACGAGGCCTGAGTATGTGTTCCACGAGGGCTGAATATGTGTTCCACGAGGGCTGAATATGTTTTCCACGAGGCCTGAATATGTGTTCCACGAGGGCTGAATATGTGCTCCACGAGCCCTGAATATGTGTTTCACGAGGCCTGAATATGTAATCCACGAGGCCTGAATATGGGTTCCACGAGGCCTGAATATGTGTTCCACGAGGCCTGAATATGTGCTCCACGAGCCCTGAATATGTTTTTCACGAGGCCTGAATATGTATTCCACGAGGCCTGAATATGGGTTCCACGAGGCCTGAATATGTGTTTCACGAGGCCTGAATATGTGTTCCACGAACAACTGTAATAATTAACTAGTAAGCCACTACGTGAACTAATCTCTCTAAAAAATAAGCAAAGTAATTGTTATATACCAAGAATTGGAGAAGTGTTGTGTTTAAAGGAATATTTTGGGAAACACGAGGATAAAGTCATGAGAATGTGTCATGTTTTTCATAGTAGTCCGTGTTTTGTGTCTCTAATATCATTGAACTGTTTGTGACGTTACTATTGTGTGTTAAATGTGAATGTATATATATATATAATTCTCTTCGTCGTCCTACCATGCGGGACAGTAAGCAAGCACACCAAGTCTCTAACCCTTGATGACAAGTCATGGCACAATAACTCTTTTATTTCTGCAAGTCTGACTAGGGTTACCCCACCTTAACTTTCAAGGCGAAAGAGAGCGAGGCTCAGAAAAAAAAAGAGCGGGCACGTATGCTACGCCTCGGATCGGCTCATTAATAATAATAATAATAATAATAATAATAATAGCTTTTATATAGCGTACTTTCATGGTTACAGCATGCTCAAAGCACAGTAATCCAATCTCATTTTGTGGACTATTGGAAGGTGAATCTGGGAGAAGGTTTTTCGAGCTGCATTTAGGCTCTCAATAAACACCACTCTGCTCAAGTCGAGTGTCGAACCTCGAGCCCCCTTCATAGGTAGCCAAGCCAAGTTCAAACGTACTTGGCCTCTCGACCACAGTGGTCATGTATTGCCACACAATGATCCAGTGTATCAGGAAATATGTGGTATGGGCATTATTCGACAGGAATCCACTTCTTAAATTTAGTATCAGAAATAGAGATCACGATAACCTATAGAGAATGTTCCAAGAGTAGAAATGTCCCCCAGATAATTGCTGTGTTATATTCACTAAATAAAGCTAATTATTATTTCTTTCGTTTTTTTTTTTTGTATCTTTTTATTATTATCATTGAACGTTCCACTTTTTGTTTTGTCCATGTAATTCTTTATTCTCAGATGAGGATGACGACGGTATGGCTGATGAGGACATGCGACATTTTTATAGTGAGTCGTTTCTAACCTAGTGGGCCTTTTTTTGTTCGGTAAAATTTGTGTGACTGAGTGGTAAAGCGCTTGGCTTCTGAGCTGCAGGTCCCGGGTTCGAATTCTGGTGTACTGAGATTTTTAATATCGGGATCTTTGGGCTCCTCTGAATCCACCCAGCTCTAATGGATACCTGAAATTAGTTGGGGAAAAGTAAAGGGGGCTGGTCGTTGTGGTGGCCACATGACACCCTCGTAAACCGTAGAGAACAGAATCAGATGACCTTTGCCCTATAGACTACAAGGTCTAAAAAATGAACTTTTCTTTACTTTATGACAAACAAGAACAAAATAAAAAAGACTTATAAATAAACAAAAGCAACTTATATTAAGTGTAATTATATCAATTAGTTTTGATCAGTCATGTAATTAAATTTGTTATATATTTAGACTAACAATATTACATGTGTCTGAGTAGAAATATTTTTATCAATTGTTTTTTTTTTAGCGCAATTTCATGCTATTAGCTTTCTCAATGTCCTTATCACTTATCTGGACCAGTTGAGAAAGAAAGGGGTATCTGCGTTAATGTTGCCGTGATTGCTTTTTAAATGCATTGAATATATTAATAATGTACCACTGAAACTCCAACAGGAGGGCTCAAGCCAACTCAATGCTTAAAAAAAATTTTCAAACTTTTAAGCGACGACCTAGTTCTTACAGAGTATGAAGGGAACTAACCCAACTTATACTGCTCATCTGTCAAGTACTGACTGACTTAATCCTGTGCACTCCCAGGGGAGCATAGGGCCGCAACCACACCTGTCCACCGGACTCGGTCCTGAGCAGCTTTCTTCATCTTCTCCCATGTCATTCCAATACCCTCAGCTTCACTGATGAATGACCTCTTCAAGGTTGGCTCGGGTCTGCCCACGTTCATATTTCCTTGCGGATTCCAATCAAGTCCTGCCTTGAAACATTGGTAGCTGGTTTTCGCAGGGTGTGTCCTATCCAGCTGCACTTTCGCTTTGTGAAGTCTTGGGCTATTGTTTTTTGTGTGCTAGAAATGAAAGGTACAACATTATGTACCAGACAGACTACAGACAGATAGAGTGAGTTGATAAAAACTTTGTAAACACAGACATGTTCTTGAAATTATAAATAATTTTCCATTGTTATAGAGTACTGTCGGTTAATATCGAAACTGATTGAACCCTTTGAAGAAAAAGTGTTAAATTAGTTTAGAATGCTGGTCTGTAAATCAATATGCCTAAAAGGTTCATTGCTTGGCCTAATTAATGTAGATAAAGACATATGATTTAATCATCGTTTGTTTATAAGGACATAATACATTGCCTAAACGAAGCAATTGAATTACAGCTACACACATTGCCTAAACATTGCAATTAAATAACGGCAACACACATGGCCTAGACATTGCAATTAAATAGCGGCTACACACATGACCTAGACATTGCAATTAAATAGCCGCTACACACATTGCCTAAACATTTCAATTAAATAGCTGCTACACACATTACCTAAACATTGCAATTAAATAGCGGTCACACACTTTGCCTAAACATTGTAATTAAATAGCTGCTATATTAATTCAGTCAAACTTAGATCTTTAACGAACGGGAACGCCTCCTGCCTTGAGACTACGATAAGAGACTGGCCGTACAAAAAAACATCAATAAGAATTTAGATAATCATTCAATAAAATTCATTGGGCCAGACTCACGTGAAACAATCTTCATAACAATCATTTCATTGAATATATATGCAAATTAACAATGTAATAATAATATTACTAATACTAATCCTTAAGCTGTGGTTATATGTTGTCAGTAGGTCTAACATTACAATAATATGAGCAGCATTTTCTATTCCTAATTGCTTTCTCGTTTTATCGCGGAGGGAAACAGAATTGTGGTTGTTAAATGTTAGTTCGAAGATCATAGCTTCTAACAATATTGAGAATAGTCTTTTTTTGCCTGCTTGGGTGGACCACTTTGGGGCGGATTCTGAGTTTAAATCTCTCTTGTAACCTTTTTTTTTTTGTTTGTTTAATTTCAGGAGATACGTATGCCATGGTTAACGAATATTCCCCACGTTAAGTGCTTTTGTCTCAGAATTGATGTCATGCAGATCTATATTCGTGCCCATTGCGCTGCCTTTTAAGAACAAGAGAAAGGGAGAGAGAGAGATAGGAGAAGAGAAGAAAAAAAGAGAGAGGGCAGTAAAGTGCGCGAGAAAGGAGTGGACCGTCCAAAGTTAAAAGATTAAATGAGAGAGCTTTACAAAACGCAGGATTAGAAAAAAATAATAATAAAATGAAAACGGTACAGATTGAGAGAAAAAGGGAGAGAATGAAGGATAGTGGCGGAGAGAGAGAGAGAGAGAGAGAAGGAATGAGAGGGAAGGAGTGAGGGAGATATAAAAGGGAGAGAGAGAGAGACAAAACGAGGAGATAAAAGAAAGAGCGGACAGTTCAGTTCAAAGTATCAGATACTCAAGTGGTTCACAATTTCTATGTAGAGCAAAACGAAAGTGTATGAGTTGGCTATCTATCTTTATGTCTGTCTGTCTGTCTATCTGTCTATCTATCTTTATGTCTGTCTGTCTATCAGTCTGTGTATCTATCTTTATGTCTGTCTGTCTATCTGTCTATCTATATTTATGTCTGTCTATCTATCTATCTATCTATCTATCTATCTATCTATCTATCTATCTATCTATCTATCTATCTATCTATCTATCTATCTATCTGTCTATCTATCTATCTATTTATTTATTTATCTATCTTTATGTCTGTCTCTCTATCTGTCTGTCTCTCTATCTTTCTACATATCTATCTATTGGTCTATCTATCTATCTATCTATCTATCTTTTCGTCCATCTATCTATCTATCCGTTTGTCTATGTGTTTGTCTATTTATTTATGGTTCAAAAAGGAAACCTAATTCGACCACAGCTGGACAAAGTTTATACCTGCGATAAATGTTGCAAAATATATAGGTAGCAGCTGGGACAGCGTACCTTTGTAAAATACTATACTTCTCATAAATCGAGGAAAAGTCTTCTTTCTATTATTATTATCATTATTATTATCTATTTATCTATTAATATACTGTATATCTTTCTATCTATCTAATCGTCAGATCACCCAGTATTAATACATGACTTCACATACAAAGTCAACCTTGACATTGTGACCACAAAGACGCCACTGAAGCTCTCGACGTATGTTCCAAAAATCACGACCCCCAATCCTATGGTGCCGATAACAACAACGACACCTTTACCCACGGCCACCCAGGTCGAAACAAGGACCTTCGCAGACCCTGGATCGAAAGGTGACTGTTAAAGTTGGCAAAGATCTTGTTATGGCTCTTCCGCGGTGTCGAATACGACCAATGAAATAAACTAATTCAGCAACACCGGCGAAAGGCCGAAACAATCAATATAGGAAGTCGACTCTAGTGTTGAAACAACATACACTTTTAGTACTTAAGAAAGAAGGGAACTATCGAATGTCCGCTATTACTAGCCGTCTATATCACTTCTTATTCCTACTGTCCTAAGCAAAGCGTCTTGTTTATAGCGAACCTTAGAGCGTTCTTACTTTTTAAAGATCTATCACGTCATTCGTCACTGAGTAAAACTTTTCCATATTTCCGAAACAAATAAATAATTCCTAATCATGTCATAACAATCTCTATGCCATTGTTTTCTGTTCACACATGGTTTTTTTAACGTCCCAATCAAAATGGGAATTCTCGCCTTTCTCATGGCCACCTGGGGGAGGGGGAAATTTTGGGGTCGGGGAGAGCTCTGTAGGCTGCCCAATATCGTTTAGGGCGGAGGCCGGCGTCAAGAATTTTGCCCCATTCTGAGTTTAGAAAGTCATTCTTCTATTGTCCTATAAAGCAATGTTGTTACAAAGCTTATATCAACTCACTCTGTCTGTCTAGTAAAAGTTTCGAAGTTTAAATTTTCAAGATAAAAGTTTGCACAGTTTTTCATTGAACCTGACAACACATGAATCAGGCAAAACATTTAACCAAGTAGTTAATGAATTGTTGGTGATTAATTATTTAAGACTAAGACTAAGACTAAGACTGCTTTATTGATCCTTACGGAAATTCGTTGTGATTACAAGGACTCTTTTCTCATATAAAGACAACACAACAGAAAAATACACACAAATACAACAGACAACATTCAGCGACTACACTATTTCATTTGATATCAAAATAATGAATAAATGCTACTTAATTAGAGATGTGGATGTATAGATGGATTTAATCCCCTTTTTATGCTGAAACACTTTTTACTCCCACATTTTGGATTAAAACTTTACATAGTCGATGACAACACTTAAATCAATGCAAAAGTAAACAAATTACTGTGAATTACTTAATCATTTTGTAGTATTAATTAATTGTTTTATATAGCTGTATTTAAAAAGTATTCTTTTTTTTTTCTATTGCTCGTTTTCTAAATGAAGAAAATTGACAGTCACAAAATTGACATTAAGAAGTAACGGGACAAGCTGATGGCATATTGTAGGAGACATTGGAAACAGTAGAACATGCACACTAGAACGTCGAGTATCCGGATTTAATTGGTGCCTGAATCCGGCCGGATATTTAATCGTCCAGATAATCGAATGCGAGACGTTATATTCTTTACCGGCAAAAAATAATAATTTAAGCAAACTGTACAAGGTAACAAATAGTTATACATGTTAGCCTACCTTTATTGAGAGAGAATATCGTTACTCTTTCACGGCACATCAGCAAGACCACTTACTCAATCATCATCTTTTCTTTGAACTGTGGTAAAGAAAAAAAGCAGCAGCCCATTGAAGTCTCCTTCAGAGACGCTGGAGATGGATATGTCACACCCTTCGCAAGCCTGATATCCAACATAACAAGGCTAGTCCTAACCTGTAACCCCCAAGGAAACAGGAAGAGGGGACGGACCTGGAATAAATGGCGCCGCGATTTGGAAGCAGATGCCAAGCAGATTGGCAAGACATGGGGACAATTGGAGAGACTCGCCCAGAACCGAGACGCCTGGAGGAAGCCAGAAGGGACCAGAGGCAGAGATGAGATGATCTTTCCTTTAAGTTCCTTACGGAACATAGGGCCTCCCCTGTCTTTTGCTAGTTTTTTTTTTGGCTTCCCAACTCTTTTCGGTCCTCTAGGCTTCCTCTAGTATACTGCGCCGCCACCTCTATACAGTACTGTAAAACAACAAAACTTCAGTCCAGATTTTTGACGTACCGATACCTGAGAGGTCCACACGTAGGTCTTACTTCTGTATATTACAAAGAGGGCTCCATTTTCTGAAAAAAAATCCTCGTGTTTAGCAAGAGACCCTTTTTTGTTCACTAAAAATATGTCAATGGAGTGACTTATCACTCTGAAATCTGACCCATCTGACGTATGAGACACTGATAAATTAGATATTGGTGAGGACGCAATTTAATTTTCTTCTGCTAAAAGGAGCGTACAAAAGTCATCATTTAGAGGACGCCAATCGAGAGAGACATCAAAATACTTACTAATAAGCTGAAACAGCTTATTTCAATATTATAAAGTAAAAATTCCCCTTTCAGACATTGCCACATATAAGTGAGGTATTGTAACGTTCATCTTTTTCTTTGGCTCACGGAAAACTAGGTTGTCATGTGGTCAGCACAAAATCTAAAACGCGTTATTTTTCCCCAACCAATGTCTGGTACCCATAAAAGCTTTTTAGTATTAATTAATTGGTGCCTGAATCCCATAAAAGCTAGGTGGAATAAGAGGCGCCTAAAAAATTAAGAAATAAAATAAAAAATTCCAATTTTCACCATGATTTGAGAATGAGATTTGTCGGATTGGAAGCCAAGCGCTTTAACATTGAGTTACTGCGCCTCTTATCTTCTTATCTTATATAATACAGACGTTACTTCAAAAAAGAAGATGATTACGTCCTACGCGTCATGCATATTAACCAATGACTTAAATTCTGCCAAGTCACTGGTTTTTCTGGCTAGCTCAGGCAACCCGTTCCATGCTCTAATAGCACTAGGGAAGAAGGAGTGTTTCTACAAATTTGTCCTAGCATATGGGACGAGGAATGTGCCTTTATTTTTGTGTCTTTCAGAGTATTTTATTAAATTTTGTTTTTGTATTTGAAGATTATGGTTCAGTGTTTTATGTATAATTGCTACTTTACTTTTGAGTCTTCTGTCTTGAAGGCTTTCTAAATTTAGTGATTTTACTAATGGTGTTACCCTAGTCAAATGTGAATATTCGTTTGTTATGAATCTCACTGCTCTATTTTGTGTTTGTTCCAGTTTCTTAATGTTTTCTTGAGTTGAGGGGTCCCACACGGTGGATGCATATTCTATTATTGGCGTAACCAAAGTTAAATAACATTTTAGTTTTATGTTCTTATTTGATTTATAGAAATTTCTTATAATAAACCCTAATGCTTTGTTGGATTTTTTTATAGTTTCATCAGTATGTGGATTCCATGACAGTTTTTCATTTATTATAACACCTAGGTATTTTGCGTTTTTAGTCTGTGTTACTGGTTTGCCATAAATAAGATAAGTGGAATTAATTTGTTTTAGTTTTTTTGTTACTCTTAAAAACTGACATTTTTCTGGGTGGAAAGACATGCTCCGATTTGCTTCCCATTTCTGTAATTCATCTAATTCTCTTTGTAAAATATCTGTGTCTTGTGTTGTTTTTATTGTTCTATATATTATGCAATCGTCTGCAAATAATCTGACTTTTGTTCCTGAACTAATGCAATTTGGTAAATCATTTATGTAAATTAAAAATAGTAGTGGACCCAAGACTGTTCCTTGAGGTACACCTGAGTTTACTGTTATTGGTGTTGATTTAGAGCCATTTATTATTACAGTTTGTTGTCTCCCAATCAGAAAATCTTTAATCCACTGATGCAGTGGACCATTAATGTCGAAATATTTTAATTTTTTAAGCAAACTATGGTGCTGAACTTTGTCAAAAGCCTTAGAAAAATCTAGTAAGATAGCATCTATTTGTTCACTATTATCTAAACCTTTTGAAAAATCATCAATTAGTCCTATTAGTTGTGTTTCACATGATCTATATTTCCTAAAGCCATTTTGGTATGGGGTGAGGACATTATGTTTGTCTAAGTGGTTTATGATGTTGCTACATATTATGTGTTCTAGGATTTTACATGTGATGCTGGTGAGTGATACTGGTCTGTAGTTTCCTGGATCAGATTTTTCTCCTTTTTTAAATAGGGGGGTGACATTAGCTTCTTTCCAGTCCTTTGGTACTCTGCCCTGGTTAAGCGATGCCTGAAAGAGTATTTTGAACACTTGGGCTAGCTCACTGCTTAGTTCTTTGAGTAATCTAGCTGGAATACCATCAGGTCCAGACGCTTTATTTGGTTTGGTGTTGGCTAATAGTTTTTTAACTCCATTTTCTTGTACTACTAAATCTTCTATGTTGTCTACTTGGTTCAAATTAAGAACTATGTCTTTGTCTCCTGGGGCTGAGAATGCTGATGCAAAGTATTTGTTTAGGATGTTTGCTTTAGTTTCATTATCATTATGTATTATGTTATGTTCATCTTTTAATGGCGCTATGCCTGTTGTTTCCATTTTCTTAGGCTTAATGTATGACCATAGGTTTTTGTTGTTATCTTTAGATATTACACTGTTTATGTATTCACTCTGCAGCTGTCTGCTTACTTTTTGGGTTAGGTGTTTAATTTTTATATACTTTTTGTAAACTCTTTCTGCCTTGGTTTCTTTAAGTTTTCTATATAGGTTTTCCTTCTGTTTACAAAGCTTCTTTAGTCTATTATTAAACCAGCATTTATTTTTTTTGTCTTATTTGTACCTCATTGGTATATGATTTTCTATAATGCTTTTAAGATGGTTTTTAATGAAATTCCAAAGGTCATCGACTGGTTGGTTAATGTCTTTTTCTAATAAGAATGTTTGTTGAAAGTTTAATGCAACTTGGTATAGTTGTGTTAGGTTACATTTATTCCAGAGTAAGATTTTTCTTTTTCACATGCTTTATATTGATTATCAACTAGAATGTAACTTTATTGTTCTTCTTTTATTAATGATAAAAACAAGAAAGAACGTCATGC
Source organism: Biomphalaria sudanica (assembly GCA_036873155.1). Lineage (NCBI taxonomy): Eukaryota > Metazoa > Mollusca > Gastropoda > Planorbidae > Biomphalaria > Biomphalaria sudanica. The sequence continues at coordinate 1,991,738 of JAZGLO010000013.1, forward strand.
GTCAGTAAACATCACGTCACCCCACCACACTTACACGTGGACACACACTTGTGAGCTGGTTACTGTGGCATTTTACGTCTAGAGAGACGATCTTTTCCCTTTGCAACTTCTTGTGTGACTAAATAGGCCAATCCTTGATACACGGCTGCGATCGCAGGTTGGTCATAGGTGATCACCATTATCATCATTATCTTTCTGCTTCTGTAGTGAATGGCATCTGCTATCCGAGACCCTTCCTTTATGCTCTCTCTCCATGTGGATCTATCCAGTGCTACAATTTCTCAGCTGCTAGGGTCGATTTTGAAGAGCTTGCATACATCCGTATAACGTAAAAGTGGGCTACCAGCGGCTCTCCTGCCTTCTATTTGATCACCATACAGAATGTCTTGTGGAAGTCGACCTACTGGCATTCTACGAACATGGCCAAGCCAGCCAAGGCGTCTGCTGCTGACAACAGAGCGGATGGTTAAACAGTTTTGGAAATATTACGTTTTTTTTTTGTTGTCGAAATTCCACGTTTCATAATCTTTGTTTTACGTCAAAACTAAAGACAAGGGTGTTTGAGATTATTACCAAATAACTATTTACGTCAAGACTTAAGACAAGGGTGTTTGAGATTATTACCAAATATCTAATTATGTCAAAACTAAAGACAAGGGTGTTTGAGATTATTACCAAATATCTAATTACGTCAAAACTAAAGACAAGGGTGTTTGAGATTATTACCAAATAACTATTTACGTCAAAACTAAAGACATTGGTGTTTGAGATTATTACCAAATATCTAATTATGTCATGACTAAAGACAAGGGTGTTTGAGATTATTACTAAATATCTAATTAAGTCATGACTAAAGACAAGGGTATTTGAGATTATTACCAAATATCTAATAAAGCCATCGTACAACAAATGTGCATGTTTACAGAGAACTCCAGCAACGGATCATCGCAACAGTTGGGAGATTACGGGGAATGGACGAAGTGGAAGTGTACTGAAAAGTGCAGCAACCCAATGGAGGAAAGGAGAAGGTGAGTCTGTTACGAATCGATAGTGTGACCTCATTCTACTTCATTCTAGAAAAGTCAGAAAAAAAAGTTTACTGAGTAAACACGTGATAATTAAAATTAACTAATCAGAAATAGAGGTCAGGGAATGAATCGAGAACATCAGTTTCAAGATGGTTAGAGTTAAATAAAATATTTGGAACAGAAGTTTCTGGGATACTAGAAAAGAGGACTTAAAAAAGGTGTAAGTAGTTAGTTGGGGTCCTTTAGGACTTGTGGGACCACGAGTTGTTTAAAGTCAAGCTTAGGATAGAAAATATAAAGTTGTATCAGTAAAATGTTGTAGCCAATAAGTTAATTAATTATTGGTAATTAGTTATTTTGTTTGATACCAACATAAACCTTCATTATTCGCATTTACGGCTATATATGTAGGGTTTCGTCCCATTCGATAATTGAGCGGATTTTTTCTCCCATACCCATTCTCGGATCAAGTTGGAAATTTAAACAATTTTTGATTGCACCTGACAGAACATTAATCAATTTAAGAATTTACAATTGAGCCCACCAATAATGTTAATTATTTAGTTTGATATTGTATAAGGGAAATAATTTTTTTATTATTGAGAGATATACTTGTAAGTGCGGATGTCTATCCCTCACGGTGCCCCTGCTGCGTGAAAGAAGAGGAAACCGCGCCTCATATTCTGTTTGACTGCCCCAGACTTGCCGATCTCCGTCTCGACAGGTCTGAGAAACCAAAAATTCTCTACCTATATGATTACATGTATGCACTACGCAAGACAGCAGGGTTTCTGTCCTGGGCTTTTGCAAGAGAGGATTTAAGCCTCTCAAGCCCTCACTTAAATGGAGTTTGCTGATGATGATCCCTTTGAAAACCTTTATATAATAATCTCTATTATCCATAAGGGAAATATGCTAGTTTTACAAGTAGATTTTACTGCATTGTCCTTTTCTCAGATCTTGCAAATTGATAACTAGCAAATCACAATGTAACACTTCACTTGTAGAGACCAGGCAAGCAACCTGTCACGTAGGGAAAACGTGCCCTGAAGGTAGCAACACATCAGAAGAAATACATATTTATATATACAGTGGCGTAGCTAGGAATTCGACATCATTTGGGGGGGGGGGCTCGGGGGCTTGACCTCTTGGGGGTACCTGCATTTTGCGTATTTCTCAAGTTGGGGCCTGTGGGAATTTTCAAATTCTCCGCCCTCCTTCCCCACCCTAGCTACGCCACTGTAACTTACTTTATAATTTTTAGATAAATATGTAGTTCTGTGAAACCAAGTCAACTAAATATTATCAAACTATTTGTTTACTATTTGTAGAACTTATAAGTCAACAAACTGTTTTCACACTATTTATATGATTTATAAAACAAACAAAAAATGTAAAGCCCTTGCGATCAATGTGGCAAATCCTCTGTTTCCATGGTTAGCGAGGGTATCACGTGGGCACCGTTACGATAAGCCGCACCAACTAATGCGATCACCCACTACAACTCCGTGGACTATGAGTCATTGCAGAAAGTACTCACCTGGATTTAAATTATTCGTTTCCCCTCTCCGATCAGGAGATGAACGCTTTACTACACCCCTACTTTAAAGACATTGCCATAAGTTTCTTTTATTTTTCTTCTTGTACCTAGATTGCCCAGATTTTAAATGGGATCTGAACTGCGCTCGCTCGTGTCAGAACTGCGAGAAGCCGTGCGACAAATTTACTGGAAAATGCCAGCAATGTAAATCGGGATTCCAAATACCAGAAAAGTCATGCACTATACGTACGTAGACATTAAGTTAGGAGATTTTAGTGCTGAAACAGATTAGGAATAAACATGACACGTGACATATAATAATAGCAGCACTAAGACAGCAAGGTTATTAAGAGACGAAGGTAAAAAGATTAGGCGAAAAAAAGACAGGTGAAGTGGACTTTTGTTTGGTACCAGGTAACTGCTAGGCGACGTCGCCAGGTCCGGGAGAGTGGCTGGAGGGGAGTATTTCTCATGGCTACGTAGCCCCATCTGTGATCTACATATTTTCCCACAGCCAGTACAAGCATACTCATTGTCCACCGTTGGTCGATAAATTTAAGATTTTCTTATTGCAGTCTGCGTCTGTCCTCGGCATCGCATTTTATTTTGGTATCAAATGTGCATCACGCGGCCTTTGTGAGTGACCTCCAGCTGTCGCGTTCTGAAACCACATGCAACCAAGTGCTCTCTTCTATGTCACCTAAGGCAAGTTGGCGCCTAAGCAGGTCTTTAAAGCGTTTCCTTGGAGCATCTCCATTACGTCGACCACCTTTTAGCTCACCAAAAAAAAAATGCTTGTGGCATACGCTCGTCCCCATACGGGATACTTGCCCTGCCCAGCGTAACTGTCCCTCTGTATTGTCCATACCGGCGTTTGCAAGGACATCGCTGTTTGCAGTAATGTCTCGGTATCGTATGTCCATGATGGAGTTCAAGCATCTTAGTTGAAAATGCTTAAGTAGTCTTAGTTGCTTTCTGTATAATACCCATGTCTCAGATCCACATAGAAGGGTTGAGAGAACAGTTGCTTGGTAGAAACTGATTTTTGTAGGCAGGCGGAGCGATCTATTCCGCCAAACTCTCGCCTGAAGGCATCCAAAAGCACTATTGACCCTTGCCAGACGGTTATCAACTTGAAATGGAGGCGTCATTTGATACTTTACTTCCTAGATATGTGAAGTAATCTACCACAATTACAGATACAAATGAAATAAGATTTCAGAATAGTGTACAAAACATTGCTTATTTTGTGTATTAATTTCATAATGTATCTCATTCTTGTGGTTTTCTACACTTTGCATTACATTGTTCTCACATTTCCCATTATCACTTTCTCTTTGTTTTCATAAAGAACGTTAACCCAGTGCTTCAAAATTAGAATCCAGACAAGTTCAGACCACTCATTTATTTACTAACATTATAGACGGGGAATTAATGGGTTGTCTTTCTTCTTAGCATGCAAACACAACCAGTTTGGCAAAGACTGTCGAGGGAATTGTCTAGAAAAATGTGGACAAGATTGTGTGGAAAGAATTAACGGAGATTGTCCATGTAAGCGTCCATATTTAGGTTAAAGCTTAGATCTTTAGGTTTATTCCTACCAATTAATAGAATACAGAACTGGTTATAAAACAAACAGAATATCAAAAACAAATCTTTAAAAAATTGATTTTAACAAATTCAAACTTTGATTGTTTTTATCATCCCAATTGGGTTTCTCAGAATTAAGGAAACGTAGAGTTCCCCTTTCAGACTTTTCCATCTATGGAGCAGACGATGTTAAGGTCACCTGTTTCTTTGGCCAACGGTTAACGAGCAGGGTGTCATGTCGCCAGCATTACGACCAGCCGCATTTACTCTCTCAGCTAGAGTTGGGAGGACTAAGAGGCGCCCTGAAATTCGCAGAATTCAAAACCCCAGTCTTTACCGAGATTCGCCCCACTGAGTTAAGGAATAGGTAGTCCTTAAACAATAGATTGGCACGACATGGCTTTAAAGTTGTTTGACATAGTTCGGGTGTAAGAATGAAAGATTATTACATACTAGCCCAAACGACGAAAGTCCAGAGCGCATCACACGCACAATGTCTAATAAAGATGACCGTAGTAGGGGATAGCAGAATTCACAGGATAAATGTTGGTGTGTTTATATAGGAGAGGGGGGTAGGCTTAAAAAAGCGGGCCGTTCAAATTCAACGTAACAAATACTTGAAATCACTTGCCAAAAGTATGTTTTGAAGCGTCCAAATGGGGGTCCAACGCTTCATTGGAGGTAAAACAAAAGGAGTGGGGGTTACGATCATAATAATGTGGAAAAATGCGCAAGATGCAATTAAATTAATTGGGATTACACTATATCTATATATATATCCTCCTTAAAGGTCGAACATGTGCATATTTCTCATTTTCAATGGACAAAAGAAAGTTAAGAGATTTCCTTCCATACTATGCAGTCTATAAGGCAGATGATGTTAAGATAATCTGTTTCTTTGGCCAAGGGTTAACGAGCAAGGTGTCATGTGGCCAGTACAACGACCAACCATCTTTATTTTCCCCAAGTCAATTATTCATTAGAGTTGGGTGGACTCAGGAGTGCCCTAAAAATCCCGAAATTCAAAATACAAGTCTTCACCTAGATTTGAACCCCGGGGACCACCAGGCTCGGAAGCCAAGTGTTTATCCACTCAGCCACCGCGCCCCTTTTCTAAAGATGGCTATAAAGTTCAAACCTCGCTTTTAAAAGATAAGCCTGCTTCTTCTCTCAGCATTTATGTAAGCTCTGGGTTCTTTCACGCTGGACACTCTTCATGCCTCGTACAGCGAGACTCAGACACTCAGGGCTTCGAGAGCAAGAAATACCCAACCATGTATGTCACTATCACATTCCGTGAGGTAGCAGTAGTGTTTACAGGGCCGGCCCTTAGGCCACTGCAACCTATGCCGCAGTGGGCAAGGCACTTTCAAAGGCCCCGCGCTTACTCTAGTTGTAAATTATTAAATTAAACCATTATAACGTATAACAGTTTTCCCGCGGCCTGCTGATTTTCCATTAGCTTCTGGAAATCTCCTGAAATTAAAAAATATACGAAAAAAAAGTCATGAAAATCTCCTGAAATTATCAAAATATCCTAAAAAAAAATCATAAAAATGTCCTGAAAAATACACAAAATTGTAATTTTAGGGTGTCATTCAATAAGGAAAACGTCAATCCTACTCCTGATTGAAACAAAAACGCCATTGTTAGCTTTCATTTAATAAAAATAATAGGGTGAATTTTACCCAAAACCAGAAGTTCCAGTAATTTATTTATTGTAATAGTCACTGGCATAGAAATATACATCTAAATATTTCTCGACCTCTTAAAAAAAATCAGAAGCGATATTTGGCTAGTCGATAGTAAATCTATCTAAAAGGTAGATGTGAATGTGTGTCGACCTTTTATTGGAAAACTACTTTCTACTGTAGATGGCTCGTAAAGTTAATTTGATCGTGATTTTGCACTTAGTAAAGTACGAATACAAAGATGAATTTATTTTCTAACAAAAAATCTTAATTTTCACTTTTCACCCTCATCCCCCTACCCAGACTGGGCCCAGCACAAACCGTTTCGCATAGGGCCGAGCAATCTGTATGACCGGCCCTGTGTGCGTATAACTACCATGATCATGTCATAGGATTTATTGGCACAATTAAAACCAATGTCTGTTTATCGTCTCATTCGTAAGATTAATTTGCTCTGTCTGTCTGTCTGTCTGTCTGACTAAAATTTTGTGCACGTTATTTCTCCGACACCCAATCTTCGACCAAGCACAATTATTTATTTTACCTGACAACACAAGAATCAATAAAAGAAAATTAACCAATTAACACTTGGTAATAAATTCCTTTGTTTGGTATCTCAAACAAGGAAAAGAAATAGTACTTGACTGACGTGGTGGTATATACTGAATTAGTATATTTTATATTAGGCTGTCGTCTCAGGCTTAGTGAACACAAACAAGAAATAGAAACAATAGACAACTACACAATACTGATAGACCCTTCGCTAGCAGAGTGGTTATCGTGTCGGCTCGAGAAAACCTAACAGGCTTACGCCCACAAGTTCAAATTTAGGTCGTTTCCTTTTGTATTTTTTAAAATAAATGTTTTTTTTATTGTTAGTCTACATCTAGTACACATCTAGTACACATCTAGTACACATCTAGTACACATTTATTTGCATGAGTGATACAAACTAATTGATGCAAGTACACTTATAACAGCTTTTTTTTTTAAAGTACTTTTTTTTTCTTTGTTTAAGCTTACATTATCTCTAATTTTTTCTTTGTTTGAACTAACATTAATCTCTTATTGTTCTACCCCCAGCGCATAGTACAGGTCTACTTATTGGCATAATTATTGCAGTCATATTTTTGATAGTGGGGATCTTCATCTTCTTAACCGTACAGAGGTATGTACAATCGACTTCTTTTATGCTCGATTATTGACTGTTTATATTTGTATCTAGTGAAGGGGTGGGCAAATTAAGGTACGCGGGGCACATGCGGCCCGCCGGAGTGTTTTATGCGGCCCGCGGACAACGAAAAACATTATATATGCCCACATATTAAATGAATAATTATATATAATGTTTCTGTGGCCTATTGTTACGATCATCAATAGTGCTAGATGTTACAATCAAACTTGATGTCAAGATGTCAGGTTAAAGCACAATCGATGATCGTAATTGCCGAGGATCTTGAAATCGTCTTTAATAAGATGATCGTATAGAAGTAGCTAGATCTAGTTGATAATACGATCATTCAGAATGTTGCCATTTGATAAGAGGATCATCTAGAAGCAGCCAATCGCTAAGTAGATCTAAGTATGTTACTAGATTCAATGAAGAAACTTCTCTTCGTCTAAAACAATTACTTTAATTCAAAACTTGGAAAAGCTATTCACAAATAATTACAATGGTTAAATGTACTTGAATAGGACAGAATAAATATAATTCTGCTAAATAAATTATCTACACAATAATATAAAATATACGTCTGAATCCTAACACGTTCCGTACGACACTGGCTAAAAATATGGAATCCTTTTCCCGGGAATAGTGTTGTCACGTGTCTAACATCCCCCCCCCCCCCGTTGCAATGCCAACCAATAAATGCAGCTCAATGTACAATAATTAATATTTCAAAACCAAACACATTTTTTTCCAAACATGATCCTGCTGCGTGAAGGAATTCCCCGAGTCAATAAGTTCTGGTAACCTTGGGCGGCTAAATATAGACACCGTGTACGTGACGCCTATGGTTAATGAGCGTTGTATGCGGCCCGCGGAGAACGAAAAACATTATATATGCCCACATATTAAATAAATAATTATATATACTGTTTCTGTGGCCTATGGTTAATGAGCGTTATGAAGTGGCCAGCACAACGACTAACTAATGCCCGGAACCCATTAGAGCTAGATTGACTCAGAGGCGCCCAAAGATCCCGAAAAAAAAATTCTAGTCTTCATCAGGATTCGAACCCGAGAACTAGGTTCGGAAGCCGAGCGCTTTACCGCTCAGCCTCTGGATAGTTCGTTTTTAACATAAAAATAATAATAATAATAATTATAATATTAATAATATAATATATTTTTATGATCTTTTATTACATTTGTCTTAACAAAGCACATTTCTCAAAACGAAACATTATAACGACAGCGGATGAGAAATAGGTTCCGATCACAGATTCACTCAAAATTTGCAAGTGAAGTTTACATCAGAAATTTGGCTTTGAGTTACTACTTCCTTTGCTACGGGAACAATGGGGTCTTAGTGTCGTTGTGATCAATGTCATGTCTTTTCTTTGGAATGGTTGAATCTTGACCCAAAAGGTGTTTTATATGTTAAGAATCTTTTGGCCTATACTTTTCTCCAAAAAGTTGTCCGTTAGATTGTCAAAAGAGCTGAGCCGAAGGCTCTTCGAGCTCTAGGCGTGTAAGCCTGCTTGAACAAACCGTTCTGTCTGGAAGAGGTCCAAGTCAATGTAAAGCATTGCTATTTCCGATATATCTGGCACTCCGGGTGCATGGACTAGAATGCATGGCCGAAGGCCGAGTACACCGGGAACCAACGCCATTTTCTCATGCTGTACCAAGCTAACCGTGCAGGACTCGCCATTAGTGTAACGGTCCGTTGAGGAATGGCGCATTGATTATCGACAGGGACGTGGAAGCTCTCTTTCAACTCTGCACCGTGCAATGGAGAAGCTCGCTCTGTCCCTTGGACACTCCCATAGGAGTTTTGTTTTACTATTCATTTAGCCTAATCACTTCCTCAAATGATCTTTTCCACCCGAGTGCCACGTTGAGGCAGAATAGCATACCTGGGCCAAAAGATGTCCAACATTTTGTATAGTACAATAAACTGTGCCGATAAAGCAGATGCGTAGTGAGTGGTGGGGTTGCACGATGCCACACACAGCCTATATTTCTATTTGAAAATGACGGTGGGTGCCAAAAAGATCCTTGCCCCTTGCTCACTACGCCTAAATATAGAACAGGGGCGGTCTGGGTATAAGGGCTTTTGGTCATTTGCTCTTTTGAAGTCACGTCTGTATTTTATAAGATAAGGGCCACATTGATGTTACTGAGTCACATATTAAATTGTTAAAGGTTTTATAGTATTATCTTACAAAATGGGCCCTCTGAGCGACGTATAAAAAAAAAAAAATCTTTTATAGACTCTGCTAGGGCCTACTTATTTAATCTCACTCATTTTCCTATTTGATGTATTATACTTTTTTCCGTAGACTTTTCTACTAGTAGGCTTCATCTTTTTAGGGCCTACACACTTAGCGATTAAAAAGCAGCATCAGGCCTATGTTCATTGCCCAGTCCGCCCTTGATACAAAATATTTCTCAATAAAAGAATATCTTGTTATTTTATTATAGAAGTCCATCAAATTCCATTTTGAGTTACACATAAAGATGTGCTTTCTATTTCAATCTCTTTCAGAAAGTGGACACAACTGGCGAAGCCGAATGAGAATACCGTCAATTCAGAAATGTCCAAGTCAAATTCACAAATCTCCAACAAAACACACGAATCGGAAGCAACGGAAAAATCCGAAAAATCGGAAAAGTCCGTTAAAGGTTCAGCGGAAGAGGGGACTTTCGATATCTCCAAGGCCAAATCTAATATCACAGTATAGATATCTTGAGAAGCTTTCACTTATTTATGATATTTGTTTATGACAGTTTACTTTTTAAATAGATTGTGTATTATGGAAACGACGATATACAGTGTTTCTTTTATACGTTGACAATATTGAATTGTTATATATGTTTCCTCGTTTGTACCGCCAATGGGAGAGAAATAGCGGAATAGTTGTCATCTTCTTTCAATCAATTAATGCCTATATTATACACTTGTTGTAGACCTCGTTGTCTTGCAGCACCAAACTGCTGAATGACAACTAAACTGCTAATGGCGTCTTATATTTTAACTTGTAAAACAAGATACGTTTTATGACAGTATAAACTAATTGGGCTTGAGATTATATAAAATCAATGTAGTGGTCTTTAATAATAATAGAAAATGGTATTCGGAACAAAATCCAACTCACTACAAAACACGTCTTTTCACTCTGGCAATCTGGGGTCGTCTGTCCTAACTAAGACCGCTGACGACAATGATACTTATCTTGCACCATCCATACTGTATAGCTAGCCTTTCCCAACCGTCGCTATACAAAGACAAACACACAGGCAATCCATTAAAAAAAACTTTTTATAAAGGTGTTATGTATTAACAATCATGATGTTATTATTATGTTTATTAATTTATGACGTAAACCGTATTTTTAACATCTTCCTCTTTATATATTTACTACATGACATATTTATTCTGTGGCATTTTAGGTCTTTAGTATATATCATTTCCCATTGCGACTTCTAGTGTGATTAAAGAGGCCAATCCTTGATACACAGCTGTGGTCACAGGTTGGGCAGATGTAGTCACCAGGTGCCATTGTACTTTCACTCTTCTTTCTACTATTGTTGTGTACGGCATCTGCAGCCCAGGACCCTGCCTTTTTACTCGCTCTCCATGTAAATCTATCCAGCCACTTTTTCCCAGCTGTGAGTGTCGATTTTGAAGAGCTTCATGTCGCGTTAGCATACATGTGTGCACCTTAAAATTGGACGACCATCAGCTCTCCTGACATCTAACAGACATAATCATTAAATTCTCACAATACCATTTAATAAAAGCATTTGCATTTCTTTTAATGTAACTAAAATATTAGGATTGTTGGGTATATCAATGGGTGATCGAAGAGGGAGCCCTTGATGAGGTTAACTTACGACGCCCCTTCAGGGTTACAAAGACAGATTGTGTGGCCCCCGAAGTGGTCCACCCAGGCAAGTTAAAAGGCAGGTTTCAATATTTTTGGAAACAACATCAGAATGATATGAAGGTCAAATGACAGAGAAGAATGGAGAAAGAAGGTTGACGGATCTTGTGTGGTGCCCCAGAGGTCCACAGACCAAAGGACAGGTGAAAGGGAATGTGAAGTTAGATGTGAACCTGGCCTAACTAATGTCTTATAATAAATGTATAATTGCTCTAATTGTTTTGTAAAGGGACACAATCTCTTGTTAAATCAAGAACAAAACAAACAGTTCCGTAAAAAAAAAACTTTTAGTTCAGTGTTCTATCTTTTGTAGGTAATAGAGCAGTTCGCGCGAGAATATGAAAAAATACTTATTAATTGTTCTTTTAAGCTACGTTCAACTTATATGCATTCTAAATATATTTTTCTTCTCTTAAAAAAATTAAACATTTTTTTTTTGTAAATGTATTAGTTAGTTTAAAAGTCTTTTCCCCTTTCGGGGGTGCTAAAAAGTAGCTAAAATACATAAAATACTGAATCATAATTTACAAATAGAAAAACAAATCCAAATGAAATACTCGGAAAGACAAAAAGAGAGAGGCATATTTATTATCCCATACGCTAGAACAAATTCATAGATGTGCTTCTACTTCCCTATTGTCATTAGATAATGCAATGTGTTGCCTGAATCAGCCAGGAAAACTGACTTAGCAGAGTTTAAGTCATTCATTAACATGCATGACTTGATTGACACATGAAATGCGTAGGACCTAATTATCTTTTTTTTGAAGTAACGTCTGAAATATAAAAGATAGGCCAATACTGATGGTATATCGCGTGGACCACTTTATCGTTTGACTACAGGGCCTTATATATAGATCGCCAGCTCTGAACGGGGAGCTATACTTTATATACTTCACGATTGACACGGAGGCTGGAGCGGTCACTTGTTCTTGTGCCCGGCGCGAGTTGTCTGTAGACGATTAATGGGGAATTCGTTTGACCTCCATGCTGCGGGGATAACCAAGTGAACATCTGTGGGCGTTTCCTGTCGGTGATGTAAATACTGGGACCACCAAAACCAATGTGTACTAGAATTTCTCTCCAGAATAGGGCTCTTCAGTCACTTGAAAAATAATCTTCTTAACTTATCTTACCTTGTCTTATCTTATCTAATCTTGACGATATTTCAAAAGATATGATGATTACGTCCTACCTGTGTCCCTGTGTCATTCTTGTCACTCATGCTAATCCGTTACCTAAGCTCTGCCAGGTCTGATGTTTCCCTGGCCTGATTCAGGCAACCCATTCTACGTTGAATTATGGAAGAATAAGCATTTGTACAAAATTGTCCATGCCTATGGAATAAGAAATACTTTTATAAAACGTGGTCTTTCTCTGTGCATATCTTGACACAGGCAGAGACCACATTATACGCTATATATATATATATATATATATATTTTAAATATAACTTTTCTTACAGTTTCTCAAATTTGTTCCTAAGAAGTTTTTTTTTCTCTACTATTAATCTTATATGGAAATCTAATCTTACAAATTACAGAGGTTACTTCAAAATATAACACAATTACGTCATGGGCGTATCAGTGTGTCAATCTAGTCATACATGCTAATCGCTGCCTAAGACCTGCAAAGTCGTTGGTTTTGCTGGCTGAATCACTCAACCCATTTCATTCTCTAATGGCACTAGGGAAGATAGAGCACTTGTACAAATTTGCAAGCAGCCTAGTAAATGGAATGAGAAATGTAGGTTTCCTAGAGTAATCTTCCCCTTGTATCCACTGGTAACCACAAAATGGCCTTCCCAATAGCAAAGACTATCAAAATATATGTTTTTAGAGTTTAGAGTCTAGATCTAAATGAAGACAGGTAGAACAAATAGCGAACTTTTACATTGGATAAGATTAGCGCAATAGTTTTCGTTTAAGAAAGCAAGACGGCCTTAAGATTAAACTCTAGAATAGATGATCGATCTGGTAATGTCTCGCTACAAAACAAATTACATAATATTAAGATTAAGGCACATTAAATATTTCTTATTCTATAAGATAGAATATATTTTTACAAGTGCTCCTTCTTCCCTAATAGGCCTTACCATTAAAGCATTGAATGGGTTGCCTGAATCAGCTAGGAAAAACATGGTCTTAACAGAGTCTATGTCACTGATTAACATGCATGACATAGGTTTATACACATATGTCGTATACTTATATTCTTAGAGGGTAATTATCTTCTCGTTCCAAGTCATAGCGGGTAATTATCTTCTGGTTCCAAGACATAGAGGTTAATTATCTTCTGGTTCCAAGTCATAGCGGGTTATTATCTTCTGGTTCCAAGTCCTAGCGGGTAATTATCTTCTGGTTCCAAGTCATAGCGGGTAATTATCTTCTGGTTCCAAAACATAGAGGGTAATTATCTTCTGGTTCCAAGTCATAGCGGATAATTATCTTCTGGTTCCAAGTCATAGAGGGTAATTATCTTCTGGTTCCAAGTCATAGAGGGTAATTATCTTCTCGTTCAAAGACATAGAGGGTAATTATCTTCTCGTTCCAAGTCATAGAGGGTAATTATCTTCTGGTTCCAAGTCATAGAGGGTAATTATCTTCTGGTTCCAAGTCATAGAGGGTAATTATCTTCTCGTTCCAAGTCATAGAGGGTAATTATCTTCTACTTCCAAGTCATAGAGGGTAATTATCTTCTAATTCCAAGTCATAGAGGGTAATTATCTTCTAGATATGTTTAAAGTTCTACCTTGTCACATTCTGAGACGTCTACTTGATTTCGAACATAGTCACTACAATAATGGTTTCGTCTGCATTGGACTTAACACAATTATGCAATTTGATCTTTAATTTAAAGACAATAGTTTTATTAAGACAAAATACATTAAGACAAAGTACATTAAGGCTAACATTAATAATTCATTCAATGCAATCCAAAGTAGACAAAAAAGTATTTAAAAAAAAACTTTCTCCGACCCTACAATTAATAGGGCAGATAATATATAGGGCAGGTGATATATAGGGCAGGTGATATACGGCAGGTGATTTAAAGGGCAGATGATATATAGGGCAGGTGATATATAGCTCATCAGCTTTTATGGGCAACGGTTAAGAAGAGAGTCTCGCGGCCAGCACAAAGACCAAACTTCTTTACTTTCCACCAATTTATATCTGGTTCCCTTTAGAGTTTGATGGACTTAAGGGTGTCCCGAAATTCCCAGTCTTCAACTAGATTCGATCCCAAAACCTCTCAAATAGGAAGCTAAGCGTTTACCACTCAGCTATCTATAACTAGCAGATATTATTTTTAAATGGTTGCTATAATAATTACATGAATTTTGAGATAATGTTTTGTACCTTGAGGGAGTTTGATCCAAGCTACCTGGTGTTATGTACAGGTATGTCTATGCTAATGCAAGAAAAAACAAACACTTATTCATTCTCACTCATGATATTATGATATTTTGTTGGTTTCCCTTATTTGCTTTGATGAATCTATAATTAAAAGAGAATTCTCGTAACCTGTCAGAGGGCAGTACTGCTGCAGACCTGCGAACTCATCCGAACATTTCTATATTGACACTGTTAAATAGACTGCAATGAATTTTGTTTCTTTCTTACGAAGCTCGACCCTGGCAGTTTCAGAGAATGCATATTACGCTGTTTCTGGCATAATAATTATAATAATGATAATTAAAATAATAATACTAAGCTTTATCTTCGAGTCCGAAAATGAAATGCAGTGTTTTATGTTGTTGAGCAGTCCTGGCTGTGACCTACATAATTTGACGCAGACAATAATAATAGAAAGCAATGTCTGAGTAACGTTTAAAATATTTTTAGAAAAAGGATTAAAGTGATTTTATTTTAAGTTTTTTTTTCTATTTTATTCTTCAGTTCACGTTGACATAAAAACATTTTGAACCCAAACAGCAAAAAATGACTCGCTCATCGTTGATGTTGGCTCTGGTGATCATGGCGTCGGTCCTCATCACATCCGGGCAGCAGAACACGGAGGAAGCTGGTAAAGGTGAGCGATCTCCCAGGAGACAAAACGTTCAAGTGGCCTCACTACTGAGCTGTGACGTGGTAACGAGCTGTCCACAGGCTGTACAGGAGGTGGTTGAGTGTTTAAGCTCTCGGCTTCTGAACTGGTGGTCCTGAGTTCGAATCTTGGTGAAGACTGGGATTTTGAACTTCAGGACTCTTTGGGCGCCACTAAGTCTAACTCTAATGGGTACCTGTTTCTAGTTGGGGAAAGTAAACGCGGTTAGTCGTTGTTCTGGCCAAATACATGATACATGATGTAAAGGTCATCTGTTTCTGCGGCCCACGGTTAACGAGGGTGTCATGAAGCCAGCACAAGGCCCGACCGCCTTTACTTCCTCCAACTAACGTCAGGTGCCTATCAAACGTGGGTAGACTCAGAAGCGCCCTAAGTTTCCGAAGTTAAAAATCCAGTCTTCACCAGGATTCAAACCCGGGATTTCGCGCTTTAGCCACCGCGCTTGCCAACTTATGTCTTGGCATTATTTCTTTATTAGGATTCAAACCCGGGACTCACATGGGTAAAATGTTCTACGTGATTCTACCTCATGTTCTTCAGACTTTCGATCCTGTACGACTTAAGCCAAGCCTGGACTTCATTTTCTTCGGGAATGGAGATAGAATAAAGGTAATGAGTTCTGTCTTTTCTTCAAAACAAGCTTAGATCAAGTCAGTCCGTCAGTCTGTCTGTCTTGTCAAAAGCTTCTACACCATTTTTTTCTCCCGTTTCCCATTCTCGAATCACGTTCAAACTTTTTGCATATTTATCAATTGTCAAAGACAACACACGAAATAAAAAAGTAAACAAGTTATCCTCAATTATTCGTAATTAATTAATTTGGTTTATATGTCATTATACTACGTTAACGGGAGGTATGACAGCGATGCGACTTGTCAGCATATATATTGTTTTTTCTGTTTAGAATCTATCTATCTATCTATCTATCTATCTATCTATCTATCTATCTATCTATCTATATATATATATATATATATATATATATAATATATATATATATATATATTTGTATGTATATATACTAAAGAGCAAAACGAAAAATAAGAGGCAGATAATACAATTTCAAGTAGAGTTATTTTTACGTAGTTGGAGTTTCTCTACAATTAAAAAAAAGTGAAAGGTATAAAAATAATACATACGATACCTTATACTATTTTGTGGTTCTATGGACTGCTCTAATCTCTCGCAGCGTTTTGGTGGGTAAGGGACAACACAAAAGAAAATGCTCCGAATCCAAACAACGGACTTATTCAGACTTTATTTTTACAAAGCTTAAATCACTCTGTCTGTCTGGTAAAAGGTGTATTTTTTTCTCCGATTATATATTTGTTAATATAAGCATAAGGAGAATAAATGCTATATAATGAGAGAAGTACATTTATAAATATCCCCTTATTCCCAGAAGAGAATACACGAATCAATCCAAAAAATAGCTAATTAATTAATCATTTAGTACCAATTAATTAATTTTATTTTATATTGCAGAAAGGGAGCTAAACCCTTAAATTTTCAGACAATGGCAGATGTAAGAGATTCTTTTCTAGAGATAAGCTTAATTTTTTGCTAGTTGTGCTTTCAGTTAACAAAAAGTTATTGCACTAAATTCTTTGCTTTGCGAAACCCCGAACAATTACAAACGTTCGTTAAGACAATGGCATAGCTTCAGTGATTGTAAAAATTAAATTTCCCCTTTCAGACATTGTGATATGTTAGACTGTCAAAGTAAAGCTTATCTGTTTCTCTGGCCGCGGTTAACGAGTTCGGTGTTATGTGGCCAGCATATTGACCAACCACCTTTACTTTTCTAAACTTATGTCAGCTATCCATTATGTTGGATCGGATTTGGATCAACTCAGGGTTGCCCTAAAAATCACAAAATTCAAAATCCCTATCATCCCTTAGATTCGAACCCAGGACCCGCGGTTTGGTAGCTAAGCGTTTACCCACTCAGCCACTGCGCCCCTTTATCTGCTTATCTTATGCATAAAACAGATTGTGCAAACATTAAGTAAGAATACATTTAATACAACAAAACCGACTTACGTCAGACCTCAAGAACGAGTCATCATGATAGACCACAGCGGCTACGCTAGAGTCTCAATAACATGCACTTTCAACAAGTAAGCGTTATTTTTACTTAGTTGGAGTTTCTCTACAATTAAAAAAAAGGGAAAGATATAAAAATAGCACTAAGGAAGAAGTCAGTGTCTCATTCTTAATTTATTATAGATATTTTATTGTAAGAACCATGAACAAGTTACTAGATTTTGATTTGTCCATCCTTTATTGCACGACTTTAAAGCATTGTATCAACTAGTATAGGCTACTTAGTGAAAGGTTCTGTTTAAAAGTGTCAGAGAGCCATTTTATCAGCTAGAGTTCTAGACTTTTTGAGTAAAGTAAAATCCTCCAAGAATTTTGTTCCCATCCTAGTCCGTAGTATTTTCTACGTAAATATAATCCGTGTAATGTGTGCAATGAGGCTTAGTGACAATTTTTAAAATATATAATTAACCCTTAAAGTGCTGAGCTATTTTATACTGATTGTAAACAAAATGGAATTACAATTCTGATGTTTCGAGGCTGAACTGCGTTTTAAGGGTTAAGAAGCGAGAACATTATCGATAACGTGGCGATCTAAAGAATCTGGCTAAAGTACTTTTAATACTGGCAAAACAAACAATCAGTTATTATTGCATGATTCTTTTTTTTTTTTTCGCTTAAATGTATTTATTATCGTCTTTTTAAAAGAACAGACGCATAATAGAGCAGCGAGATTCAGAACCATCGAATATTCACATTTGATTTGTGTAAAACCTTTAGTAAAATTACTGAATTTAGGATAGAAGACTAAAAAGTAGAGTAGCATTTATACAATGAACACAGAAAGATAATTTTCAAATACAAAACAAAGAAACAGCTAATAAAATACTCAGAAAGACACAAAGATAAAGGCACATTGCTTGTTCCATATAAAAAAAAAGATAAAGTAAAGTTCCCCTTTCAGACCTTGTGGTCTATAAGGCAGATGATGTAAAGGTCATTTGTTTCTGCGGCCTACGACCAATTAACGAGGGTGTCATGTGGCCAGCACAACGACCAACCGCCATTAATTTTCCCCCAATTAACCCAATAGAGCTGGGTGGACTCAGAGGCGCCCAATGATCCCGGATTTAAAAATCCCAGTCTTTACCTGAATTCGAAAACTGGACTCCGGGTGCAGAATCAAAGCGCTTTACCGCTCAGCTACCACGCCTTTACCTTGTTCCATATGCTAAAACACATTTGTATCAATACTCCTTCTTCCTTAGTGCTATTTTAGCATGGAATGGTTACCTGAGTCAGCCAGGAAAACCAGTTGATGAGCAGAGTTTAAGCCATTGATTAACATGGATATATAGATTGACCCAGGGACAAGCAAAAAACGTAATCATCTTCTTTTCTTTAAGTAACGTCTGTATTTTAGATTATTGCCCAGTCGTTTAGTATCCGCTCCCAACTGTGCGGTGTGTTGGCCTTGGAGTTCGAGCCTTGCCTGATGCCTTCCCACTGCTGTCATAAAGGAGTTATGGTCTCCGATGTAATAATGCATACTGACGTAGCAAACGTGGAAACATATCAAACAAAAACAAAAGCTTATAAACCATTTTTATGTCATGGATTTCAGGCTTAACAACATAATATATACTCACTCTGTCTATGTTTAGCATCTAAACCCTGAACACGATATCTCTTGTACACTTGATTGCTGCCTGGTCCTGCGGTTTGCGCGCTGGACTGTCGTTTGGATTTATCGATGTTCCCGGGTTCAAACCCTTCCCGCTCCCATCCCCCTTTGTCCTGCGGGAGGTTTGGACTAGGAAGTAAACTATCTTCAATCCTGAAGGAACATCCGAAACATGTAAAACATTTTAACAAACAAAGTAAACACCCATTGTCGGATCACGTCGAGACTTGATACGATTATTTAGTGTACTTAAGACTTGAGAGTAATACAGCATGAACCAATAAAAAAAAAATAGCCGATTAGTGGTAATATATTATTTTGCTCGACACTGAACAATTGAAATTGATCCCAAAGACAGATATGACTGAAAATGTGTAGTCCTTTCCCTTTAGATAATTGTACATTTTAGCTCTCCCACATCAATTCTCGAATCAAGTTCAAAACTTTTACTCAATAATTTATTGTACCTAAAAAAAAAACGAATCAATAAAAAAAATTTTACATTTAGTTTTTTTTTTGTTAATTAATTCTTTTGTTTCTATATTATTGAGAGTATTTGTATGTAAATATGGAGTTATTCCCATTAGATAATGTTTTTTTCTAAAGTATTTTTTATATTTTGCCAATTAACTTTTTATTCAATGTGACTTCTTGATGTATTCTACTGGTTAAAAACAAATATTATACTCTTAAAACAAATATTTTACATGTTCCAATTTATTTTCTTTCAATTGATACATCACGTGACTTTGTCTTACGTGGACAGTACGTGCGGGGAGATGCTGAAGGATCAGCGCGTTTGGTCATTTCGATTCGTCAGTGATCATCCGTTCGGGATGTACGTCCACTACCTGGTGTCTGACCTTTCTGCGGCGACACTGACGCCAGTTCCGGTGGAATCCTGGGGCAAGAAATACTTTGTGGTCACTCTAGGGTGAGTATGTAACCATGCTGACTTACAAAAGCGGAGTAGCACTCTGGTAGAAATATAAATTACGGACCTATTTTTTTTTAAATAAGTTAACTCTTCTTGGCCCTCACCATGATGAGCAAACATGGTGGGCTAGAAGGCCAATGTCTAGTTTGACCTTTTATATTTCACTTATATGGTCGTATGGTCGTGCACTTTGCGCGCTGGACTGTCGTTCGGGTTTATTGATGGTCCCGGGTTCAAACCCTGCCCTCTCCTACCACACCTCGTCCTTGAAGAGGTTGGGACTTGGAAGTAAATTATCTTCAACTCTGAAGGAACATCCGAAACATGGACACTGTTTTACAATCACGTCTTTTTTAAGACGCTTGGGAATTGACTATTTACACGCAGAGCGATTATGGTAAACCTGCTTAAAAGGATCTAACTATATAAATTAGAAAAGCCAATAAACAAATAGTTTGATAAATATGCATTTAGTACACACTTTTTTTATACTAATATTTATATACCATGTAAAGTCAATTAAAGTTACTTTTAAGTGAATTAATTAGGATGAATGCAGCTTGTGCACTACTATACATACACCCAGCTTTGACCTTGATGTAGACAAGGTCATTATCTCTCAGGATTGGGTTCTTTGTTCTCATTTAGTGGTCTTCACTTAAGGTATCTTCCAGTGTAACAAGAATATGTGGGAGTCATTAAAAAATGTGGCTGCTTTTAATTGTTCAGGTATTTCACTTCACCTTTTAAAACGGAGTTAAATTCTAGGACATTTGTAATACACGTTTCGGAATTTTCAAACAAAAGTTAAGAGTAATAAACTGTGAAACAACTCCATGGGCGTAGCCAGTGGGTAAGGCGAGTATTTTTTTTCTTCCATCTCTCTGTTGTGACAGAAAATTTTTACCAAATGGATGAATGGGCTAAATGTAAAATCTCATCTAACAAATGTATCCAAACATAAACACTATATATACATGTAACATTCATTTTAATGTACAACATTATTTGTTATTGTTAACTTTGCAGGAGTCAACATTTTATTGGCATCCTCGCAGGAGAGGTGGGTGTCAACGTGACCCTGATGTTTAACTTTGAACGAGACTACGAAGGTATCGTCCATGATGGGTACACCTATCGGTTAAACAACGAGCTCAGTGTCTTCGTTCAAAAGTGAGATAGTTTGTTGTTTCTTTCGTTCCTTTTTATTTTTTAAACAAAGCTTACATCAACTCACTCTATCTGCCTGTCCGTCTGGTCAACCGTGAGGTTCGACTTCTGGCAATCACGAAAGTCTGGAGCTGATTGGACCCCGCCGTGGGAAAAGCAGACTTAAGGCTGAGCTGGAGGCGATGCTCGTAGAATTGATGTGGGTAGAGGAAATAGTCGGAAATGGATCCTCGGCCCAAGCGAACGTGGTCATTTTTACCGAATCAATCCCTTCCCTTGATGCCCTTGAAAGGCAGCATGCAGGTGTCGGAAAGGTGGAACGTCTTCTGCATGTCAATGTACATAGTTTAATGAATGGGTTCCAGAGGGCTGACTTTTTAGCAAAGTCCTCGGCGCAAACGGAAACCCTACATAATTGAACCGTGCACTCTCGCTAGTGTACGATCCCTAGCCGACACCCAATTGTTGGCAATTTGGTTCGACGGTTGGGACGCTTCCGATAAGGCCGGGAGCTTCATTGGCAGTTGAGTAGACCAGACCGAAAGGACGCGTGGTGGGAGCTTCACCGTGCGGAACAGGCCGTCCTAGCCCAGTTCAGAGTCGGACACTGTCCAATAGGCGCGTACTTTGGACGATTTAGTGAGAACTACGACACACGGTGCCGCCACTGCGTGAGGACGTTGAGACAGTAAACCACTGTGTTGAAATAGTTACTATTTGCTTATGTTTGTGTAACGTGGTGAGAATGTGTTCACAACATTGATTGAGTGTGCTACTGTCCAAGTCTCTTTCGTCAGTCCATGTGTCGTTCTAGTTTACTAAAGCCTTGTTTTAGGTCACTCTTCGGTGTTTCTTTATTTCTTATTACAACCACATTCTTTAGGAATGTCGCGTTCTGCATGAAGGACAATCGGGACGAGGATTTATAGAGAGAGACAACTGGCCCATTTGTGACATTAGGTCTGCCCTTGTACAAGGTGACCTTACTACTCACTGCTCGCTTCCTTTTCCGTGCTCTAAGGGAGTAATTCTCAGCATGATTCGTTACCAGTTCAGTTATATTAAGTTCAACATTGGTTGGCATAAGTAAACTTTAAGTTATTAACTTGTGTATGTACCCATTGCAGGAGCGAAGGTTACATTATATCAACATGTGGAAAGTCTGACTATATCGGACACATTTCAGGTACGCCCATAAATATATATACATCATTAAAAATGTATTTCTGCAATTACAATACTAACTTACAAATTTCTTCGTATCTTATAAGTTAAAGAGAACTAATCCTTCTAGTCTTGTTACCAATAGGAGTTCAACTCAGGTAGCAAAAGGGCAAGTCTTGGCTCTCTTGGGGCTGTAGCAAAAGGACAAGTCTTGGCTCGCTGAGGCTGTAGCAACAGGGCAAGTCTTGGCTCTCTGGGGCTGAAGCAAAAATGCAAGTTTAGCAAGCAAACGTTCCCTACCACATCCAACAAGAGAAATACTTCTCACATTATTTAAGCCCCAAGCCACGCAGCACCTTGCTAGGACCAGTTCTGATTTATACTACATATATACATGCAGGTACATCCATTGAAGGCAAAGAACCATTCGGCGTTGTGTCTGGCAGTTGCAGCAGTGGCACCATGGCAACACCGTGCTCTGGAACTGGCAAAGAGAGCGTGGGCAGGAAAGATATGGCAGCAGGTTGGTTCCACAGTCTGGACCTTTGTCTTTCTAGAAGAAGACATGTTGATGTGTGTGACCGGGACCAATCGTCATAGAAGGCCTGAACACTGACCTGAAACGTTGCAACCTGTGGGCAGTGGAGATTAAAAGCTTGTTGCCAATATATAATTTACTATTATACCTAGCATTAATATTTGTGACAAATATCTATTTGCAACACTAAATGACAACGATATAAAATATATTTACAAAGCTTTTATCAACTCTGTCTGTCTGTCTGTCTGCCTGGTAAAATGTTTGAACGTTTTATTTCTCCCACACTAATTCTAGGATTATTCATTGGCATAGACAATGCATGAATCAATTTAAAAAAAAATCAAATACAGAGATTTATCAATTAATTACTGGTTACTAATTATTTTGTTTGATACCAACAATGGAAATTAATCCTCCAGTATACACCGATATGGTTATATATGTCAGATTTAGAATCATATAGTCATCTCAAAGAACTGAAAATATTCTTTCCCCCACACCCATTCTCAGATCAATATGACACTTAAAACAATTATTAATTGTACCAAACAAAACATGAATCTCTTTTTTTTTAAATTAACCTATTAGTCTATTAATTATTGTAAATTAATTACTTTGTCTATAAAAAAGAAAAATAGCTTCAACATTATCGACATATATTTGTAAAAGTGAAGTTCTTTCCCTTAGCTTATAGCATTAAAGCTTATAAATATTTATCCATCCATCCATCCCATGGCGCTACAGCCCATAGAGGGCTCTGGCCTGCTTCAACACATCCTTCCATTCAGATCTTTCCTGGGCCTTTCGTCTCCACGCCCTAACCCAAGCTGTTGCAGATCTGCTTCTGCATCATCAATCCATATATATATATATATATATATATATATATTGCTTTTTGTTTGTTTCCCCAGAAATGTTACTGCCCAGTGAATCATTT
Organism: Biomphalaria sudanica; assembly: GCA_036873155.1. Taxonomy (NCBI): domain Eukaryota; kingdom Metazoa; phylum Mollusca; class Gastropoda; family Planorbidae; genus Biomphalaria; species Biomphalaria sudanica. The sequence continues at coordinate 2,015,246 of JAZGLO010000013.1, forward strand.
GGAACAGATTTCATAGTTTTCCAGCTAGAGGTCAGAAGGTCATTGGGCTACTATCTAATCACCGCGTCCAAGCCAGACACTGTCGTTCGAGTTATGCCCGCCAGACACTCCTACTTCTTGGCGCCCTTTACCTTGCAGGAACGAGAAACAAGACAGGTATTGAATAACAGAACCATTTATTTGTTATCTACCTTTGTGTTACATTGTGGCGCGATGGCTAAGCTGTGAAGCGCTCGGCTTTGGTACGAAATCCTGGTGAAGACTAGGATTTTCAATTTTGACATCTAAAATGCACATGAAAAGTCTAAAGAAACAGATGATCCTTAGAGTGCATCGTTTGAAAGGGGGACTTTTTTGTTTACTTTTTAGGCGTTATAAACAAGAATATTGTTATTATTTACAACCCTACTGTTATTGATTGGTAAAGCGCTTGGCTTCCGGTTTGGGGTTCCCGGGTTCCAATCCTGGTAAAAATCTAGGATTTTTTTTATTATTTTGGGATCTTGTGCGCTTCTGATTCCTTGAGCTCTAATGATTCCGTCGTTAACCTTGGGCCACTGAAAGTTATGACCTTTACATCATCTGCCCCAAAGATCGTAAGGTCTGAAAGGGCGGAAATGACGTTCATCTCCTGTATGCAAACATCTACTGCTATGAACTAAGATCCACCATATACGTGGAGAGTGAGATGTATATAGTTATTGGCTTATGAATAAGGAGTTGTAATTCTCGCATCGCACGCCTCCCCAGTGGCGGATATGGAATCTTACAAGAGAATAAAACATCCGGGGAGGGCTAAAACCTTAAGTAGCCTTTAAAAGGGAATAAGCATATGGATCTCATTAGTTATGTACGACTTTCCATCTTCGTGAGTTTACCCCAAGGAAAAATTAGCCTTGGAGGGGAGATGGGTGTCTTATTAAAACAAATTTCAAAGACGAAACCACATGCCGGATAGGTGGAGGCCTAAATTACAAAATCTATGCTGGTTTGGTAAGACATGGCTCACTATCAAAAGTCATTCCTCAAGGTACAGTGGAGGGAGCACGAAGAAAGGGTCGTCCAATGAAAAGCTGGCTGGATAACATTAAACAATGGGCCGGCCTCTCTCTTGATACCCTGTTATGAACAGCTCATCAGTCATGTAAGGCTTTCCATCTTCAGGAGATAACATAAAGGAAGAATTAGTCTTTTAAAGATATTATACATATATATATATTTGTATAAATATACATATATTTTTATTATTTATTTTACTGCTAATGAAGTAAACTTTCTCTACTTTTACCCCCACCCCCCTACTCCAGGTCACACTTACCTACGCCTACATCTCAAGCGACAAAGGAATCCAGGTCTCGGTCATCCAGTCGTCTGCATGTCTCGCAGTACGTAGCAACATCCAAGAGATGGGAGACCCTTCCATCTGTATTATGGTACCGATGGGACTCTTTTATAGTAGCTATGTCTGGATGTAAGTCATTGTTATCTCTATCGTGATAGCGGTGGAATCGATGTAAGGAAGACATTCTCGAAAAGATAGTCTAAGCAAAGATTAGGAGATACAGGCAAACGATTCCACAGATATTATATGGCGAAATATGTACATCTAAGTCACATTTTTTTTCTATGTGTATATATGTCACAGCTGTGTCTTGAATGTATATGTATGTCACAGCTTTGCTTTCTATTTAGATTTGTTACAGCTGTGCCTTCTATCTAGAATTATGTTACAGCTGTTCTTTCTATCTAGATTTATGCTACAGCTGTGCTTTCTATGTATATTTATATAACAACTGTGCCTTCTATGTATATGTATGTAACAGCTGTGCCTTCTATCTAGATTTATGTTACAGCTGTGCCTCTTATCTAGATTTATGTTCTATGTAGATAATGGTTTGAGTGTTACTTTTGAAAATAAAAAGCTCCATAGACGAGACAGTATCGTGTCTCAGTTTGACGGTCACGTGATTTTTATGACCTGTACCTGTCTTACTATTTTGCATTGTCATTATTGTTTTTTTTTCTTAGCTTATGAGAATATAACCTTTATTTCGGTATTTATTTGTTATATATATATATATATATATATTTGTAAATAAAATTCATAGGGCTTATACTATTTGCGACTTTGTTCAGCCAATTATTTGTATGTCTTAGTAAGGTATATATCTAGAGGCTATAATTAATACCCCAGGTAATCTAATTCCGGACAACGAAGTACAATTAGACTAACTAGCCAATACAGAGAAACTGGTCATTTGACCTAATCCTAGTACATGGTCACAATATACACAAACTAATAACTTAAATGGGATTTAATTGCCAAATTACCAGAATAATGTCATGGCAAATGTCAGCCATTACTATCCGCAGACGACTCCCTATCACTTCCGGATCATTACCCATTACCCAGTTTCAAACTGATTTATTGGCTTTGACCCTGATAATATGGTATATCCTTCCAAATTACATTTTATTTATAGTAATAATGTATGATAAAGTAGTCAGATCTCTTCAACTCTGTCTCTTTAACTCTTCAACTCTGTCTCTTTAACTCTGTCTAGGTATGAGCCTGCGTTATCCAATAATTCTTATGCCGCCATCATTGTTCGTTGGGACTACAAGGATTATATTGAACTAGATAAGACAGCTTTATCCACAGCGTAAGTAACGAAATACGATAATATGATAATAAGATAATACCTAAAAAAAAGTAAAAGTTTGTTTATCAAAGTCATTGACGATTACTTATGTCATCTAGGCCCTATGGGACATGAGAGTTTGCCTCTGCTTTTTGTGTCTTGTTGTGGCTGCTGAGACCTGTAATTGCTCGGAAAGTTCACCCACAAATTTGGGCGTGTCACAAAACAAAGGACGACCAGTTCTTATTGAGGCTGTCGCGATTAGCCCATAAACGATGACTTTTGGGATATGATTTCCTCCATCGGGCGAACATGTTGTGTGGAGGGAGAGTGGCCCTTGAGGGACTGCAGGCACGACATGGCCTTAATTGTGCCGATGTGCCCAAAATCACAAAATCACCCAAGCCAGCGCAAGCGTCGTTGTCTGATAACCGCCATGCTACTCAGTCGATTATAAGCAAAGTCCAGATTGAAAAGATTGTTTTTTTTAAGTGCTTCATTTGTCCATCCTGGGCTGGTTGAGCTCTTCTGAGCTGGCCTAAGAAATGCTTCTTTTAGATGTGGAAGTCATTCATTCAGCACACGTGGCCAGCCAAACCCAGTTGATAGTGCTTCAAGGATGTCTGTATACGTTGGAAGTCTTCTTTAAAAATAAAAAAAAAACTTCCAGAATTGTAAGGTAATTTTGCAATTAACATATTATAATTTATGTTATTTATAGATATTATAATGCTCAATCATTTAAAAATCAATACTTTTGTCTATTATCTTTTACGATAAATGAGACCATTTTTTTCTTTTCCGAGAACATGTTAAGAAACAATTTTATAGTGATTCTGTTTTTAACACTTTTAGATACACCTGGGAGAATTTAACCGCCAAAAACAATTTGATATGGACAGTAGCCCACCTAAAGGTCTTGAACGTTAGAGCTAGGATACACACTCTGACGTCCTCCAAGTCCGCTTTTGGCTGCTACTTTTATGGCTTCACTATGGACGTTGGTTTCATGAATCCGGGAGGCTTCATCGTTTCGCCCATCAATCAGGTAATTAAGGCCACATGGAGGCTTGAACGTGTCTACCATCAGTCATGTATTTAGGGCCACATGGAGGCTTGAACGTGTCGACCATCAATCAGGTAGTTAGGGCCACATGGAGTCTTGAACGTGTCGACCATCAGTCAGGTAGTACAGGCCACATGAAGGCTTGAACGTGTCAACCATCAGTCAGGTAGTTAGGGCCACATGGAGGCTTGAACGTATCGACCATCAGTCATGTAGTTAGGGCCACATGGAGGCTTCAACGTGTCAACCATCAGTCAGGTAGTTCGGGCCACATGGAGGCTTGAACGTGTCGACCATCAGTCAGGTAGTTAAGGCCACATGGAGGCTTGAACGTGTCAACCATCAGTCACGTAGTTAGGGCCACATGGAGGCTTGATCGTGCCGACCATCAGTCAGGTAGTTAAGGCCACATGGAGGCTTGAACGTGTCAACCATCAGTCAGGTAGTTAGGGCCACATGGAGGCTTGATCGTGCCGACCATCAGTCAGGTAAGGGCCACATGGAGGCTTGAACGTGTCGACCATTAGTCAGGTAGTTAAGGCCACATGGAGGCTTGAACGTGTCGACCATCAGTCATGTAGTTAAGGCCACATGGAGGCTTGAGCTTGTCAACCATCAGGCAGGTAGTTAGGGCCACATGGAGGCTTGAACGTGCCGACCATCAATCAGGTAGTTAGGGCCACATGGAGGGTTGATCGTGCCGACCATCAGTCAGGTAGTTTGGGCCACATGGAGACTTGAACGTGACGACCATCAGTTAGGTAGTTAGGGACACATGGAGGCCGCAGGCAGCGGTTCATATCCTGCTAGTATGTTAAATAGTTTATTAAAGTGTTTTATTAACTATACATATGATGAGTCCTTTTGGATAGTGTGCTATTGCACCACTGACATATGTTAAGATGTTCCCGTCGTCAAAAGACTGAACTAGGGCTTAGAGTGGCTCGCAACCGACCCCTCCAAAACCCACAAATAAAGACCTTCATTAACAACCATCCAGAGCAACTTCTAATATAGAGGCGGTTTGGAACAGTTGTAATCTTTTCAAATAAAAGAAGGTTCTAAAACGAAAATAAACCTTGAAGTAGATTATTATTATGTTATTATGTTTAACGGTTTCATATAATTTATTATTTTGTAATACTAAATACCAATACTAATTTAATACTTACAAAAGACAATGCTATTTTTGAAATAATTTTGTTAATCACAAAATACTTTTAAATAAACTCACCATATTTTAATACGAATTCTGTAATAACTTACATACATTTAGCTTGTCTGTATCAACAGATGTGTCAGAGTGATGTCACTAGGACACAGCTCAGCGACCTAATTGATAATGACTGCGATGGCTTCGTAGATGAAGAGATACTGGATGGAAAAGGTAATCGAATATTTAAATAGTTCACTCCATCTTTACCTGCTATCGTCAATCACAGACAGGGCCGGACATAACCATTGCGGGGTCCTAAGTGAAACGGATTGCGCGGGGCACAGTTTTTGGTAGGGATACGGATAATATGTAAAAATTAATAGTTTGTACTAGAAAATAGATCCGTCTTTGTCTTTAGATTCATTATTTACTTGTTACAGAATTACTGCACGAGCCTTGCGTGTAGCGAAGTCATAGTCTATCATAAAAAATTATGCTTCCTAGATAGATCACGCTCATTATCAAGAATTACCAAATGTCCAATCTATCTTCAAGAATTGTTGACCTTAAGTAAATCTTCATTAGTTTTGAGGCGCGAGAAGCTTCTTTCACCAGATTCCACAACTACGGGTATTGTATAATGCATTTTTTTTTAAATCGCGCTTAGGATTGGCGTTTTTCATATTGAATGACACCTTAAAATGACAATTTGTCAATATTTCAGGAGATTTTTATGAGTTTTCAAAAGGTTTTTGTAATTTCCGGAGATTTGCAGGGCTTTTTCGTATATTGTACAATTTCAGGAGATTTCAAGGAGCTCCTGGTAAACCAGGAGGCCGCTGGAAATCTGTATTAAGTTATAAAATGGTTTAATTTAATAATTTACACCTAGAATTTGCGCGGGTCCTATGAAAGTGCAGGACCACTACGGTCGCGTAGGTTGCAGCCGACCCTGATCACAGCTCGCTTTTCCTACGATGTCGAATTTTAACACAGACCTTTTGTTCCCTACGGAGAGCGATTACCTAGTTCCTCCGTTCATAGATCGCTATAGTATTACGCTTATCCTCTAAAGAGCGATTACTTTTAAGGCAATAATAAATTTGATCGACTCTAATGTTGTTCCAAGTTGACCTTCGCTGCAGGTCATCCTCTTCACATCACAGATCTGAATCAATCAATGATCTTTACATTTACTGTCATTTACAGATATATTTTTTTAGCAGATTAATTGTTTAAACATAGCAGCTGATTAAATGTCTGGTCATTCAAACATTCGTTTAAAAATATCGAATTGAGAGATAATTTAAAGATAGGGTTTAATATCATATATTAATGTATTATATACGCAATGACTTGACTTATTCATTCCCTCACCACTCACATTTCAATAATTCTCTAATTTACCTTGTTATTAATTTTATTTTTAGAACAACTAAGCCATTTTTGAGATCGAAACAGCAGCTGGTAAATAAAAAAAAATTTACTCGCAATTTCAAGATAATATGCGTTTTTTTTAATTCGACATTAAAAAATGAATTATTTTTTTTTATAGCAAAATATGTAGGTCACAGCAGGGGCTGTTTAGCCACTGGAAATACTGCATTCCTCATTAATCTTCGGACTCGAAGACAAGCCAAAATATATTATTATATTATAGCAAAAAGTTCTTCTTGTTCGCTCCAATTAATAGGTCTAATAATTTATTTTATTCTACACATTTTCCCTTACTGTTACCATAGACAACAGTTGAAATAAACAAAAGAAATAATTTAAATCGAATTACGATTTTTTTTTTTTTCACAATCTCTGAAAGTATCTGTATGACGTGCAGATCATTTGAAGAACCATTTTATTACAACTGTCCTCTAGTAAACAGGGGCCTCTTTACTTTACAATATAAGATCAAATGACGATCGGCATGTATTACAAATCTGTGGAGAGGGAGTTAATTTTTTGTTTGTTTGTTAAAGAATGTGACATTGTACTGTTATTCCTTAACACAGGTCTACATTTGGAATAACTAATCTTTTTTAGAAATCTTTTATGACCCAAAAAAAGTGCCATAGAGACTATAAAATGGATTGATGTTTACTTAAGAAGCCGGACAAATGATAAGAGATTGTAATTTTGGGATATATATAGTGTGTGTTAGGGGTGGGGAGGCTTTTTGTTTTGTTAATACGTTATCAAACCTTAATTAGGGTGGATCAAGCGATCAACTAAACTGAATGTAATCATGTTGTACCCTGGCTAAATCTATTAATTCCGCCCCGCTAATGCCCAGGCATTCATCTCATTTCCATTGTGTGTCTATGGTGCCTCCAGACTGTATTTATTAGTGTCCTCTTTGCTAATGCCCAGGCATTCATCTCATTTCCATTGCATGTCTATAGCGCCTCCAGACTATATTTATTAGTGTCCTCCTCGCTAATGCCCAGGCATTCATCTCATTTCCGGTGAAGAAGACAACGCATATATATATATATATACAGTGCTTTTTTGTTACAGCACGCACCGGTACGGCGTACCGGCACCTTTATAAATGTGGGGACAAAAATATTACTTTTCTTGTATTTTAACATTTATTATTGATTTGTGTGGCAAAGTTGAATTAAAAACTGAGTTATATTCTGCACTATTTCTATCCTATGATTAACTAAAGACAATGACGGTGACGGGCTAATAGATGAAGATAGGAATTCTTTTAAAAGTGAGTATCTAATTATTTTTTGTGTGCTAGACATAAGTCTTGTATTCAGTAATATTTTGTACCAAGTACATTCAGTTTAGCGTTTAGTATGGACGCGTGCATTCCTTCTCAGTTTAATACACTGATGACCAAACTACGGCCCGGGGACCAGTGGAGGAATCCGGCCATTAGAAGCGTCTCCAGCACTAAAGAATGAATTTGCAGAAGCTTAGCCATATCTGGATTTAAATATTAAATTTTCGTCCGTATCACGGCTGTCGGAAACTTAAAGAACCGACATAGCCGAAAAAAATGAGGGTACCGATATTCAGGTGTTACCAAACATCTACTAGGCCATTACAATCTAAACTTTCCTTTCTGAATACGCAGACGAAATATTTGGAACTTAGTGGTCGTGTGGTAACAATGGCGTACCTATTGTGTGTCCAGTGTGCGTCCGTCATATTTTTAGAATAAAAGTGACCAGTAAGCAGGCCAAAAATTAGTGAACCAGCGTAGGGACATGATTATATTATATTTTTGTATACCCATTTAGGTGCCTTTTCCCACCCTCCCATTGATATGCTGACACCTTCCGTTACCCCCTTAGTCTGTTGAACACAGCATGTGTTTTGTTGACAGTATTTTTCTATTCCTTTCTGGGTTTTTTTTTTCCTTGTTGACGTTTGATCTTTTGCTTTGTCTGTCTGCCTCCTCTTCATTTCCCTGATAGGCCTCTGTTCTCTGAAGGAAGGTCTTTGTGAACCCTGAGGACCTTGCAATGTGGTCATAGAGTTTGCATTTTGTTTTGACAGTGTTTAGCAGGTCGTTGTGGCTTGTATTGGGGTCCTGTGTGGAATCCCTTCTTTGTGATGCACTCTGTGTAAATGACACCTATAATCTTTCAGAAGCATCTCGGTAGGCGACTATACGTAAACAATCGTTGGAGGCGTGGGCGGGGGAAGGGGGGGGAACGATGAATTTTGAGTTAGAATTTGTTTTTATTATTGAATTACGCTAAGGGCAAATAGTAACAGTCCTCGGCACTTACCAGTCTTATTACACTGCTTGCATTATTTTTGTTATATTTTGATCACTGTGACCGTGAGATCTAAAGAGGTGTGTATGTATTGGCCTTGTGTTGATTCGCACTTCTAAAATCTGGGATTTTTTTTTAGTTTACTGACAAAGAAACAAATCAGAAAATAGTTTGCTGTGCTGTTTTTTGAGTGTGTGCAAGAAACTTTATTAACATAATTAAAACAAAATAGATCATCAAGACACTTTTTGTTGTGGAAACATTTTTAGTTACTAAAGACTATGACCCGTGGTCGGAATGGGTTTGTGGACGGGATTGCTTTGAAGGGAAAATGTATAGAATCAGGTAGGTACTAATTTCACAACATTATAACAATTCATTAATCTTATGAAATTGAAAATTCATCAGTTCACATTTGAAAATCAGAAAACCATATAGATTTTATTTTTCGAATTCTTTTGGTTGTTTCTATAACACAAGAGGTGGTGCGGTAGCTGAGTGGTTAAACACTTAGCTTTCAAACATGGGGTCCTCGGTTCGAATCTAGGTGAAGAATGGGATTTTGAACTTTGGGATATTTAGGGCGCTCCTGAGTCTACCCAACTATAATGATCACCTGACTTAAATTGGGTAAAGTAAAGGCCGTTGGTCGTTGTGCTGGCCACATAACACCCTGCTTGTTAACCGTTGGCCAAATAACAAGATAATATTTACATTATCTGCCATATAGACCGCATGAACTGATAGGGTGAAAATTAAAACACACAATTTTGAAAAGTGTTCATCTAAAATTAATTAATAAAAATTAATAAAAATGATACTATTGTATAATAAGATTTTATTTTTTTCTCTCAATACATGCAAAAGTCTATTCCAAAGGTATCCGGTGGCAATTACTGCTTGGGCACAGATGATTAATTACTCTGATGACAATGTCAAGGACGCAAAATGGTCCCCGACATTTGCCAACTAAATAAAATTATAATTGAATTCTGCAGTGCTTTAAAGTGCACAACAATGACCGTCTGACGTGATCAAATCTTAGCTTAGAACCTTTCTTTTATTTTGATATACTTATTTCACGTTTGTGGTCTAATTAGAGAGTGTAAAATGGACAGCCCCAATGTGATCTGTAAAGGTGAATCTACCCAAACAAGAGACGCGGAATGTTATACTGTTCACATGTGTCCCACATGTAAGTTGTACGTTGTGTGGACTCTTTCTTTTTCCTCTTGTCTACTACCTAACTAGCAAAATCTTTTTAAAAAATAATAAATTTAAAAGTAAAAAAAAAGGTTACATAAGGGAAATTACTGAACATTTTCAGCCATACTGTTAGATTTATTAATTTTATTTAAAAATTAACCAATAAAGTTGATTTAAAAGATAAAAATTAATTACTTTAGTTTGATATCAATACAGAAAAATCAAACAGTAATAAAATATATGGCTGTAAATGTGGAGTTCTTCCCGGTAGATAAGCCTTTTAAAGTTTTTTTTTTCTGTTGTTTGATATACAGTGTGTAAGGACAGGGAGTGGGGCTTAGGCTGCAAGTTCAAGTGTATGAACTGTGAGACAGACTGTGACAAATTCACTGGGGCCTGTAAGCGCTGCCTGCCAGGTTACCAGGATACGAACAATTCCTGTAACAGACGTGAGTTTGTTTGAAAATTTATTTTAAATTACAGCATTATTATTGATTGATTCATATAGCAAGTTTTATCTCCCTTCTTTCATTATAAAAATAACATTTAATAAATCACCCTTCTTATTTGGGAAGTGCACTGGCTGAGCGGTAAAGCGCTTGGCTTCTGAACCCGCGGTTCCGGGTTCGAATCCTAGAAAGGCTGGGATCCTTGGGCGCCCCTGAGTCCACCCACCTCTAAATGGTACCTGACATTAGTTGGGGAAAAGTAATGGCGTTTGGTCGTTGTGCTGGCTACATGACACCCTCGTTAACCGTAGGCCACAGAAACTTTACTTTTTTTTACTAATTATTTAACTAATTGGATACTTTTTTTGATTGATTCGTGTTCTGTCATCAAGAATGAATAATTGTGGACTATTTCAACTTGTGAGAAGTTGGAAAAGAAATGTGTAAAAGAATCCCTTCAGAGAGACAAACATCAGGGCCGGCCTTAGATAATTGGATGCTCTAGACGAAGCGAATTCTGTTGGCCCCAAATGAAATAAAAAACAGTAAAAACAGCGAAAAAATAAAAACCTAGTGTACTCTGACAAAAACATAGGACACTAGTTCTTTATTTCATCTGTAAAAAAATGTTATTACATTCTGTGAGAGACTCCCCTAGGGGTGCTGCCTAGTTTTCCTATGTCGAAGTGAGCCGGAGATAGTTTTATATAAGCTATGTAAAAATGTTTTGTGATTTTCAGGGTGGTCATGGCTCGTTTTCTCGGCCCCCTTTTTGTTTTAATGGCGTAATATGTGACATATGTATACATGACTTATTCTGATGCAAGTACAAATGTTAAGTACCCCTTACAGACCCTGCGATCTAATGGCATATTTAAAGGTCATCTGTTTCGATGGCCGATATTTGACGAGGGTGTCATGTGGCCATCACAGTGACCAACCGTTTATAACTTTTTTCTAACTAAAGTTAGGTACCCATTAGAGTTGTATGAACTCAGATTCAGGGGCGGTCACTACTGTTAGATGACATTTGACAGTGCATGTTAGTGTACTTAAAGATGCCTTGTTTCACATGAATTGTTGAACTACTTTTTTCCTCGTATAGGTCTACTTAATTCAGCACAGCACAACAGATGTTAATAGTAATCATTTATCCAGAAAGACCTTGATCAGCAGACCATATATCTATTTCCAATTTAAAAAAACCAGTTCACTGTCAATTCCAGCCATCAATGACATCATACGAAATAATACACATAATTATACACTATAATCCTAATATAATTTCATTGAACACACAGCTAGCAATACTTCAATATTTCAATACTTAAATGTATAAGACTGCCTCTTGACCATGTGGTCATTTCTCAAAAAGATATTATTCCCCAAAATACCCCTTGGTTTCCCCGCCCGAGATCATATTCTCCATAAACAAGTAAATCTAGTGGTCCGCAACCAATAAATGTCACTGACAATCAAACAATGACGTGACAAAGGGGCGTCATTAAAATCCTGAAATTCAAAATCACCTCCTAACCGAGATTCGCACCTAAGACTCTTGGTTCGGAAGACAAGCATTCGACCCCTCAGCCACCGCGCCCCTGACTAATGGACGTAAAAATTATTGAGTGCGATGAATCATTATGTTGTACTGAATAATAAAATATGTATATTCGTGTGCAAGGCTCAGTATTGAAGATATTTGTAATATATATCAGTTAGACATGCCGCACCTTCCGGTCTGAGCCCTCCAACAATAGCACAGCACAAACATGTTTAACCCTTTAAGTAAACAATAGCATGACGCTATCCCGCAGCTAGATGCAGCTCAAGCCTGAAACTTACAGCTCAATGACTATCCCCCTGTAGAAACACTACCCTACAAATCTATAGCAGCAAAACAGCTGCGCAGTTGTAGGAAAAAGTTCCCATAGATAAGCAGAAGCAGCAACTCGCCCAAGATACGAAAATATGCATCCAGCAGAACCAGAAGAAGCCCGACAAAGGAAAAGGCAATATAGCAACGATAGTGTGTTCTAAGATTGTGCAAACAAAAATAATTGGTGCTAAAAATATGTAGAATACGCACCACCGCCACCAATAATACTGCCGTTATTGGCAATGCTGCCAATTAAGTAACTGTATATTTACCTTTTTTTTTTGGTTGATATAAAAAATTATATTGAAAATACCGTATACTTATGACTATTCGGTGCATGTCTTAACAGTTTTTAAAAGATGATGGGGTCTCAATACAAATCCTGCCTAGAGGCCTTTACCTACTTAAATTCGGAATTAAAAACAGGTTCAATGCATTTTATTGCAATTTAAGTTCATGTTGCATATTCTCTGTATTTTCTGGAAACTAGCCTGCAACGTGTATACATATGGTCAAGACTGCAGTCAGGATTGCAAGTTCAAGTGTGAAGGGGGTGACTGTTTGGAGCGAGTGTTTGGCACATGTCCAAATCAAGGTGAGTGATAAGGAAAAATGAGAACGAAGAAGATGTATTGCATAGGTCAGTGTTTTACCAAATTTTTGACAAAACGTCTAATAGTCTGTTTCCTTTTTTTTTGTTGACTATATGTCTACAAAACCTGAAAAAAACAACTTCGTAAAAGAACGAAGTTGTTAAAGGCAAGATTTGTTTCAGAACTTATGCTGTTACAACCGGTTACACATGTATTTGTTGCCAGACAGATGTAAAAGTACACGCCTTAGGTTTATTTCTGAAGACTCCGTCTAAAGTCTATTCAAATCTGCCAACTGTCCCAATGCTCTTTTAGAGTACCAGCATCAATTGTGTTAGCAGAACTTGTTTCAAACTCATGAAGAGAGGAAAGCGAGTCTGCTTCTCTATTACCCGTTCCCTATTGACATAAATTTAGTTTGGCGAAGACAGCGTTCAATTTATCTCGACCATGAAACAAATAGTTTTGCTTTGCCTTGTAACGAATAGCTGTGTCAATTTAAAACAGAGACTAAATCTACTAAATATGCTAATTTACAATGCCATTTTTAGTCAAGCAAACCATTTCTCAACTTAAATCTATCAAGATCTAAATAAGAAGACAATACATTATGCATAAATGAGCAAATGATCGGTTTAGAATTTTTCCATCAGTATCGAAAAGAAGCTTTGTATGACTACTTCACATTTCTTCACATACTTGCAAAAAAAGTAGTGCATTCAAAGAAATTCACGTCAAATGATCAGATGATCATGCAGGCAGGTCAATGTGCGTGAGTTAGGTGAGTTCACAGTATCAATGGCACCCCCAAATCATCATGTCAAATTGTTTAGAAAACACAACTTAACACTATCTCTTCAAATAACACCCCGACAGATACATATATTGCAGGGGATACACGAAAAGCCGATCACTCTACTTAAATGATGAAATGGAAGCATTGATTTGTACATTAGACGCCATTCAGCTTGATGACATGAATATCCGTTCATCAAGGCGCCATTAAGCTTGTTAACATGAATATCCCTTCATCAAGGCGCCATTCAGCTTCTTGACATGAATGTTCGTGCATCACTAAAACCAAATAGATGTAATCAAGTTGCCAAGGAAAATGATGGCTATCAAACAGAAGATGGCGATGCAGTGCAGTAGATGAAGCCAAGAGGGCATGAAAGAGCGTGGGAGTATTTGCAATTTAAAGACTTGTAAGAAACCGCGGAGAAACTTACTTAGACTTAGGTCCTCCCGCGCCGTTCGGCGCATTGGGCAGCAAGCTATCTCCATAAAGATCTGTCGTTGGCAATATCTGAAGCCTCCTCCCACCTGGTGTCCACTGTTCTAAGGTCCTCCATGAAAGTGTGGCGCCAAGTAATACGAGGACGTCCCTGTTTGCGCTTTCCTCGTTTTGGCTTCCATGTTATCGCAACTCTTGGTGTGCGTGATTTTTTTTTTGTCGTAGAACATGTCCCGCAAACCTCATGCGACGCTCAGTCACAACCTCACTAAGTGTTCGACTCTCAGTTCGGCAAAGGATTTCCTTGTTTGAGACCCGATCTGTGTAACTGACTCCCAAAATCCGTGGAGAAAGGCGTGGTTTTAAAATCCTATTTTCTATTAGGAACATAAAGGGCTGATGCAGTGGCGTAGCTAGAATGTTTCCAAATTTAAAAATTCCCTAGGCACCCACTTGATAGGGGCCCCAAACGACAGTCCGAAATTTGTTTTCTCATTATATATTTCGCCATCATCTCATGTCAAAATGCAGGGGATCCTAAAATTTTCAAGCCCCACCCCTGAGTCCCCGAATCCCTAGCTACGCCACTGGGCCTGATAATGAGAATGATTATCAAACGAAAAACAAACTTTTGACTGGTCACTATTTTTGTTCTACAGGTGCCACTGTGAGGTTGACAATCAATCCGGCCTTTAGAAGTGATAAAGGTTTTGGACAATGGTCAGAATGGGCTTGCAGCAAAACCTGTACTGAGCCAAAACAAGCTAGAAAAAGGTTTGAACTAGGATTTAGTAGCAATATTTCATTTTTAATTGTATATGATATATTTGTATTTATTTAATACAGGAGTATTTGCAGACAATGTACACTCTAGATTTATTTAATAAACATTCTAAATATAAAATATACGTCTCAGATCAAATTAATCACTTCATTTAAATTTCTGAAAACAAAAAATTTTTTCATACACAATTTTGTGACAATATTATATAATATATTCTTTAACGCAATTTAAATCACATTCACATTCTTCACAAGGAAATTAAAGTTTAAAAAACAAGAAAAATAAATAAACAAAATATTTAAAAAAAAAAACTTATCTTTTGAATAAATCGATTCATTCTTTTCTTGAAAAGTAATCTAAATGGGCAATTTTTTTTATATATTTTTTTGAACAATTTTTATCTCTAGCTAAAAGTATATACCTATTGTAATTGCCTAATCTAGCTTATGGTAACCAGGTACAGTATCTGTCCTGCACATGTGGGATAGTTTCTAAGCCTGAGGTAAACTCTCTTAAGTTAGAGAGAAAAATTTACATTTTTTTAAAGTGACTTACTTTGCTTGTTACTGTGTGTAACTGCCTTTATCTTTGTATGGACAGAAATTGCATCAGCGCAGAGCCGGAGCTACAATGTTACGGAAAACGTGAGGAATGGAAGTCGTTCAATTGTTACGTCAACGAATTGTGTCCTGGTGGTAGGTTAGGATGTTAAAAGTGACGCCATATGTGGTAGATCCCTCTTGTACCTGTTCCATGCATTTGTGTTTGGGCGTAGTTAAGTAGTTTAGATAGAAATATAGATCTAAGATGGATGGATGGATGGACGGACGGACAGACAGACAGACAGACGGACGGACGGACGGACAGACAGACAGAGGATACATGGATACTAGACGGATATTTCGAAAATGGATCTAACGAACTTTCATAGAGAATCTATGTATATCTTTGGGGAAAAAAATAACTACCTGATTTGCCACACAGTGAAAACTCTGGTTTGACCATTATAGTTTTTAACATTTAATGATCTTACAAGTTAATTTGGATTGCGAGATATACACATTTTAGAGACCGCTTTAGCGGTATTGCCAAACTCAAAATAATGTCTCTTTGTATTCAGTAAAGAGATATATCAATAGAACTAAACGAAACGTTTACATGCAAATCATTATCTGGACTATGAACAGAAGAACTTCATTGTGCGAATTTACACTTAAAATACTTCTTGCAATAATAAAGATTAATAAGTTATAGGAAATAAATAGAATTAGAAGAGGAAGCCAACAGTTTTTATTTTAAATAATTTTTTTTTTTTTTTTTAAAAAGTGGGGGGTGGGGTCTTGTCGTGTCTAACGTTAGATTTCGACTTATCTTTAGTCTAGTTTCGAGCACGCCCTCGACGAATGTCGCAAACTTTTCTTTTGTTCATACCCCCTCCCGCCACCCGCTCGATCAGAATGAAAGATAGCCAGCACCGCACGAGCTATATGATGTCTCAAAACGTGCGTTATTTGAACTAAGGTTGTCCCTATAACAAAATATACGTGTCAGTGTCTAAATCTATCTCTCTCTTCCACTATCTTTCTCTCTTTTTTTCTTTCTCTTTCTTTCTCTTTTTCTCTTGCAATTTCCCCATCGTTTTCCCTCTCTCTCTCTCTCTCTCTATCTCTCCCTCTCTCTCTCTCTCTCTCTCTGTTTCTCTCTTTCTTTCTCTTTATGTCTCTTCATCTTTTTCTTTCATTTCCCCTCGATTTTTCTCTCTCTTTTCCTCTTTCTCTTTGTCTCTCGCCTAGCCGCTCTCTCTCTATCACTATTTCTTTCTCTCTATATATTACTCTATCTCTCTTTCTCCCATTTTCTCTCTTTCTTTCTTTCTCTCTCGCTCTCTCTCTCTCTCTCTCTCTCTTATGTTCATTTGTTCTATTTTGTTATGTTTTTATTAACTAGAAATTAGATTTGTCTAAATTAGGTCTCAATCGTTTCCACACTTACAGTTAAACCTACTGATTTTGCAATCTATATATTACGCAATTTTAACAACCACTTCTCCATTACAGTGTGTCCAAAAGGCGAATGGGGAGTTGACTGCGTCAACAAATGTGGACATTGTTTAGACGACTGCGACAAGTTTCAAGGCTCCTGTTCTGCTTGTCAGCCTGGCTTCATGGGCAGAGAAACTGGTTGCATAAAAGGTAAAGATTTATTTTCGTAGCGCAATGTGGTTTGAACCCGCCCCTCATTCAAAACGAGATGTGTCTATAAAGTCTAACATATTCAAGTATCTATAAACTATAATTGAGTTTAATCCGTTAGAAAGAAAGAATATTCCATTTTCTGATACAATGGGGCATACGGCACGTCAGAAAATATATAAACTTTAAAATGTCTGGTAAATTATTTCTAATGCAATTAGAGCAACACGTCAATAGCAGATAGCTATAAAAAGCCAGCTGTTTTAGTTCTTCTGGTCTACAGAATATAGGAACAGTTCTTATACAGTTCTTGAATGGGTTGCCTGACCTAGCCAGAAAAAACAGTGACTTGGCAGAATTTAAGTCATTGGTTAATATGCATGACTAAATGCATGACGCGTAGGACGTAATCATCTTCTTTTTTGAAGTAACGTCTGTATTATACAAGATAAGATAAGATTATCACCCCACCACATTTCACAAAAAACGCTTTCTTTTTTTTTTTAAGTTTTCTCTCTCTGTTATTCTATTTTTTTGTTTGCATAAAGTAAACCGGAATTTAAAATAAAATTCTATATTCCAATAAGGGATTTTGTGTTTGAAAATTGCAGTGCAAATTTCCAACGAAACAATATTAATTAAACCGGATACTTCGATGCTTTACCGTGAAGACTTCATTTTTACCACTATCCTATTTGACATCTTTCTACCACTTCTGCCAGCTTGCCTAGTGCAGAGAGATATAGTTTAATATTGTATAAGAGAGCTTTGATGGACAAAAAAAAAAGGACATGTCTAGATCAGAGTGTCACAAACTTTGTCCTTAAACGGAACACTTTGCACATTCTTAATATTTAGCGGAACACTTTGCACATTCTTAATATTTAGCTGAACACTTTGCACATTCTTAATATTTAGCTGAACACTTTGCACATTCTTAATATTTAGCGGAAGACTTTGCACATTCTTAATATTTAGCTGAACACTTTGCACATTCTTAATATTTAGCTGAACACTTTGCACATTCTTAATATTTAGCTGAACACTTTGCACATTCTTAATATTTAGCGGAAGACTTTGCTTATTTAATTTAGAGAGGTCTATTCACGTCGTGGCCTATAAGCTAGTTGTTCCAGTAGTTCGTGGGACACCTATTCGGGCCTCGCGAAAAAAACTAGAGCTCTGCAGAACACTCAGGGAAACGCTGGTGTAAAACCGCAATGTAAAATTATGATTTCTTTCTTTGTGATTACTTAGCATTCTGACACTTTCAGAAGATAGCGTAACTTTTAGAGCATGGACGTCGGCACTTACTCTTGTATTCCGGTCAGACTAGTTGCCAACAGACATGCCATGTATTTAGTATTTACATACAACTTTTATGTACTTTGTCTACATTGGTCAGCTTGTGGTAAGGGCACTTACGGTCAAGATTGTTCTGGAAACTGTCAACAAAAATGCGGAAGTGATTGCGTGGACAGAGTCACCGGGGAGTGTGCAAGTAAGCTGTAAAGAAATTAGGGTGATACGATAGTGCATTGAGTCCCACGATAGTGCGTTGAGTCAATGAGTCGCACATAAATGCACTGAGACACACGGTAGTGCACTGAGACACACGATACTGCACTAAGTCACACGATACAGCATTGAATTACATGATAGTGCACTGAGTTGTACAAGAGTGAATTGATTCACACGTAATGCATTGAATCACACGATAGTGCACTGAATCACACGATAGAGCACTTAGTCAAGCTGTTTTAAATTTGTGGTGTTTGATAATAGTTATACATTCATAGGTCTGTGCACACACAACAGTAATAATGTTTAAACTTCTACATTCAGAAAGATTTGCACGGCCGCGACTCTTGTGTAGAAGTATACATTCACAGGATTATATAACTTGTAAATGTGTTTTGAAAAAGGTATGCATTGACTTGATTATGCATGTGCAATTAAGGGTAAGGAGTATTATAGTCATTCATAGGTAGTTCATGGTTTCGCTGTTTGACCAAAACAACTATTACAGGGCAGTGTGACTTTAAGTGAATATAGGCTTCAAATATTATATTATTCTCTGTTATCAATAATTATTCACAAACAAAACCTAACCCGTCCCTTTTCATATTTCAAATATCTTAAATGAAAGACACACATTTTAACAACTTACACATTTTTAATAATATACATTTGCATCCTCCAGAGGCGTAGTGAGGGGGGTTGGAGGCAAGGGTGCGTACGATGCCCCGGGTGCCACCCATATGGGGACGCCACACGAAGCCCATATTTCTAAGTGATGTTCATGGAAAATGGGTAGAGGACGCCTACGATGTACCTTGCCCCGGGCGTACGTCTTGTTCACGGCGTCTTCGACATCCTCTAATACTGTACTTAATACTGTGGCTTATTGGACCAGTCTATGGTCAAGGGCGAAGAAAATGGTGGGTACCATCGAGACCATTCGTTATGGAAGTCCTGGACACTGACCTGCAACGGAAATTTCGATCTATAGCTCGTTGCCAGGTCACAGGTCAGTAAGACCTATCTTTGTATAGTCTGTATGTTCCCAAGCCAAATTATAAACCATCCTCTGAAATATGAATTTAGAACAACTGTAGCTTCTGGAATGCGCAGGATGAACCAAAATAATTATTTTATGTTTGAAGCGTTTTAATTCTGACAAAGCCCGGAGCTATAGCTTGTTCGTGTTTTTTTTTCTAAGTGTATAAACATATATGTATATATTTTTACAAAGCTTATATCAAGTCACTCTGTATGAGTTGTCTGTGTGTCTGTCTGACCAAAACTTTGGACACAATATTACTTTGCTTGGTATCTCAAACATCGGAAAGAAATAGTATTCGATTGAAGCGGTGGTACAAGCTGAATTAATCCCCTTTATATTCGGCTGTCGTCTCAGGCTTAGTGGAAATAAAATGAAATAACTATACAATCTTCCATGTTCATAGACTCATCGCTAGCAGAGTGGTTACCGCTTTGGCTTCAGAAGCTAGAGAAGCCTTAAGCCCACAAGTTTGAATTCAGGACGTTTCCCCTTTTTTTATACTTTATTATTTTAAATGCTTTTTATTTTTAGTTTAGCTCTATTAGGTCCAAAGTAATTAATACAAGTACGCTTTCATATAAGCTTTGTTTTATTCCAAAGTATTTTTGTTGTTTTTATTGTTAGTGTATGGAGTCTTCGGAGATTGGCAGGAATGGGGATGCTCAAACGACTGCAGTGACAGCCAATTAGTTCGAGAAAGGTGAACCAGTGTGTCTTTTTGTAATTGTAGATATGTTTTCACTTTATATATAGATTTTTTTTTTAAGAGATCCTTCCTCCATCTTAAATCTTATTTGAAATTTAACGCCAAAACTTCCAGAGATACCCGATGAATTCCATACATGGCGGTAAAGTATAAATAAATAGCTTTTTGTCAGATAACTACATAATCTTACCCACTAGCAGAGTGGTTAGCGTGTTGGCCTGAGAAGGCTTGAGCCATGGGTTCAGATTCAGGTCGTTTCCCCTTTATTAATTTTCTAAATTCTTTTTTTTTTAATTGTTAGTCTAGTTCTATTACAAATTTAATTATATGGTTGATCCAAAACAATTTAAACTGCTATGGTTGATATAAGCTTTTTTTAAAAAGTGTAATAAAAAAAATATTTTATTGTTAAGATTCTTTAGACATTACATTGCCTAAATTTTGTCATAAAATTATTCAACGGTGAGTTGATATAAGCTTTGTAAATAGACAGAAGATTAATACGAGGGTATTGACACTCGCACTACCACTAAACGGAAAATACAGTAAGTAAAGTATTCATTTCAAACTTTACAATCTATAGGACAGATGCTAACGTCATCTGTTTCGGTGGCCCAGGGTTAACAAGCGTGTCATGGGGCCAGCACAACAACCAACCGCCTTTACGTTCCCCAACTAATGTCGGGTAAGGATTAGGGCTGGGTGGACTCAGGGGCGTCGTAAAAATCTCAAAATTTAAAATCTCAAGCCTTCGCCAAGACTTATTGGTTCGTTTTCCCACTCTGTCACTAATCTCTATCTACGAGTTCGTGTATACTGTGTCCTTCTTTTTCTATAATGAAGCCAATGTAATTCCCCTATCGCTACATTACAGATTCTGTTATAGCCCTTACCCTGACATGCCCTATGCCGTCTGCCGAGGAGATAGCCTGGACAGAAGACCTGGCAACTGTTATGTGGACAAGAAGTGTCCAATAAGTAGGTCGAGGGAAGGTTAAAATAGGTTTCCATCTGTCAAATATATGCATGTACTGAGTGGAAATTTGAAAATGTTTTTGTAATTTGCCGAAACAAAAAAAAATATTTAAAAATCACATTAAAAAAAAAAGAGAAAATTTAAAATATAATAAAATATAATGAAAAAATAGTTGGTTCAAACAAGGTATCGAAACCCGTGATTTTTGACACTGTCAGTTACTTGAATCAACGGTGTAACCGATTCGGACAGCGGTCAATACATACTTCTCCGATTATTTATTTGTATTATCATTATATGGACTTTTAGATCTAGCATTGGACCTAGACTTCTGATTTAGAACTCTTTAGATCCAGCCAATATGGATGACTACGACATATTCTTTTTATTATTTTAAAATAATTCCAATGATAGGCCTTTAAATCTAGACTCAGAAGTAGAAGACGATGTGTAGAGGTGTTGTATTTTTTAAAAATATTTTTTTATGCCTTTCTTTTTTACGAAACTTATATCAACTCTGTCTGTCAGTCTCTCTGTTTGTCTGATAAAAAGTTTGAACGTATTTATTTTCTTATTTCCCATTGTCGTATCCAGTTGAAACCTTGCACAGTTATTCTTTTAATCTGACAAGACAAAAATCGATTTACAAAATTAGCCAATTAGTTAATTAATTATTGGTA
Source organism: Biomphalaria sudanica (assembly GCA_036873155.1). NCBI lineage: Eukaryota > Metazoa > Mollusca > Gastropoda > Planorbidae > Biomphalaria > Biomphalaria sudanica. The sequence goes on from JAZGLO010000013.1 coordinate 2,037,106, forward strand.
GTTAATATTTTTTGTTACCAAATTAGTGAAATGAAAAGCCCTTACCCTTCATATATTATTACACTGTGTATAGCGCAGAGCAGAAAAAACACACTCGGTTGTGGAGAGAATTATCTATGGCAAGGCCTGTAGACATATGTCATTCGGGCAGACTAATTGGGCTGGCTCGGTTGTTAGCTAAATGGTATAGCTTGCAAAAGTTTCACTGAACTGAAAATCTTGGAGAACCTCTGGAGTGTTAGTCTAAGTTTTGAAAATTATTTGCTGTATCGGTTGTGGTTTTCATGTTTACATGTGCTCACGAAATGTGTGTTGTGTAGTCATTCAGTGTATTAAAGCCATACTATACAAAGAAGGTTTTCGACTCTATTTTTGTTATTATATTCATTGATCATTTACATGTACGGTACCAAAAAAAAAAAGGCGACTTTATCTACAATATTTCTATTAAAAGATTCTCAGAATCTAACAGAGACATCTTTTGAATGAATGTTTTGGTCTGTGCACAGAGTGTCCTCTCAAGAAATGGGGTCCCGGATGTACAAAGTGGTGTGACAAATGCGTAGGGGATTGTGACAAATTTAACGGCACCTGCAAAAAGTGCAAACCGGGATTCAGGTTCCCGCAAAAAGGCTGCATTTACCGTAAGTATTCATTGTTGTTATAATAATAATAATATCAATAATTCTGACCGACAAAACGGCAAATTTCAATCGACCGGATCTTTTTTTCGTTGATAAAAAAGAAAAAAACCGCTACCATTATCGATATCGCCCTATCAATGTCTCATAACTTAAAAAAACTGAGATAGAAAAACAAAGAAAATATGGAAACCTAGGCTTGGAGATTAAGCGTCTATGAAAATTATCAAAAATAGCAATATACCCCATTGTTATATCAACCGAGGGGGTAACAATTGACCTCACAGATACCTTTAAGGCCCTGAACATTCCTAGGAACATCCTCGTTGCCTGTCAGAGGGCGGTACTGCTACAGATCTGCCACATCACCAGAAAATTCCTCAGTGGAAACTGTTAAAGGGACTACGATGAATTTTGTTTCTCTTTAACGAAACTCGACCCTGGCAGCGCAAGAGAATGACTACTCGTTCGTTTCTACCATAATAATAATAATAATAAAGCTTATTTTCGAGTCCGAAGATTTGTGAGAAATGCGGTATTTCCCGTGGCGGCGCAGCCCCAGCTGTGACCTACATATTTTGCCACCCTCAGAGCAATCATAACTATTGTTATTATACTCCTGTTCAAATTGAAGCAATAGTAGTTATACTTTGACAAAAATTGACGGACAAAGTTTGTGTGATCTGCGCTTCGAACTCTCATAACGAGGCTTCCGAGTTCAAACCCAACCCAGATTCCAACCCGCTACGATCCTACACAGTTGGAACTATGACGTAATAATCTCAATTTCTGAAGTAAAGTAAGAAAGGCTTTACGATCTATGGGATTGATGATGTATATGTCATCTGTTTCTGTGGCCCACGGTTGACGAGGGTGTCATGTGGCCAGCACAACAATATTTTGCTTTTCACCAACTAATGATATGTACCTATAAGGAGGTGGACTCGGGGGCGCCCCGATCATCCCGATATTAAGAATTGCAGTCTTCACCGGAATTCGAGCCCTGAACCCCTCGGTTTTGAAGTCAAGGACTTTACCACTCATTCATCGACCCTCCAATTTCTGCAGGCACATCTCAAATGTAAAACAAGACAAACAAATTAATCTAGTGGTACTTTTCATAATACACTTTTAAGATAAAACACGTTCTTATAGACAAATTTGTTTTTTAAATTTGGTAATCACAAGTCTACTACTGAGACTCGCCTTAAAACAATAAATTGACCAAACATGACAACAGTTATTGCAAACGCTGAGCTGGTACGGTCGTATTGTACGACATGAATGGAGCATTAAAACAAAAAGGGTCGTCGAAAGAAAAGTTAAATGGACAACATAAAAAATTGTAGCGGCCTGAGGGATTTGGTTACGCGAACTGTCAAACCACCTACTAGACGAAAGCCAAGAGAGTTTTTACACGATAAATTGAAACTTTTTGTGTATATGCGTGTGATTTTGTGTGTGCGTGCGTGTGTGAGTGTGAAAGAAAGAAAAATCTATGAAGTCTGGAAATTTAGACAAAGTTTCTTAATGGTTCAGCAAAAACTAGAAATTAGAAATTATTCCGAGATTAAACTGATGTATGTGTACATCAATCGCTTGATTGTTTTAATTTTAGTTCTTATCAATCACGCGATTTCACCTATTTTTAGCGGCCACCGAAAGGGGAAAGGACGCTATTAGTCTTGTGTGGCCTGTCTGTCAGTCCGTTTCGTTTATATCTCAGAAACTAGAAGAGAAAATGAAAATAGGACTCAGGATTTTTTTTAGATCATTCAAAGTTCTGATGCAACGGCTACTTTATTCTTTTCCGAAAGTGAACCATCTAATTTTTAAAATTATATATGCAAGCAGATTTTTCAAAAAATTACACCACTTTTCAATGAAAAACTTCAGGGGAGGTAACGTTTCTTTTAAACAAGTCATGAACTTCTTCATTAATAACTCAAGCTTCATTCATAGATTCTCGCATTGGTACAAAAAATTTGCATCTAAGGTCACAATGGTAAAAGTGTTAATGGTTCATTATAAAATATATTTTCCATTTAGATTAACAAACTCATTGAATAGAACACTGAGTCAAATGTTGTTTTAAAAAATAATTTTGAAACGAACTTCGTTTTAGTTATAAATTTAAAAAATTACAAACTACTATTACAGCTTGCAGTTTTGACATTTATTAATTACAGGGGCCTACACTTGACAGTCTAAATAAGACTAAATAGAGCCCACGTCTAGATGTATTTATAATAAATGTATTAGAAATTTGAACACAATTTTAATTATTAAGCAATAACTTATCTTGTGACAGCTTAGGGTTGCAGATTTATTTATTATTTAAACAATAGTATCACATTAAGAAATGACTCGGATACGAACAGCATAGTACACCCTTAGTCCTATATCAAGATTCCATATCTAGTTCTAGATTTAGATCTCGAATTAGATCTACATTTAGATATAGATCTAGACTTACATCTAATTCTAGACTAGGCTTAGATCTATTTCTAGATCTAGACTTAGATCTTGAATCTAGATTTAGATCTAAAACTAGGTCTAGATCTAGAAGTAGATCTAAGTCTAGTTTGTATGACAAATGACAATGGAGATATTAATTTTTATTTTGAGAGGGGAATGTCTGGTCCAAGTAGACCTACTCCAAGTCTTTCAAGTCATTTCTAGCTAGGTCACTACCCAACTAAAATAGGTCAACATTTTTTTTTTCGTGTTGCCAGTTTATCTAATTTTGTAAGAAGAATAAATCTTTTTTAGTTTCTCTTTATTACATCTAACATGTTATTAATTCTGAATGTATGGATAAGGTTAGAAATTATTATTTTTAAAAATACAAGCGTACGCTAAATGAATACATGGAGATGCTGTGGCTGAGTGGTAAAGCACTTGGATCCAGAAGTCCCGTGTTCGAATCCTGGTGAAGACTCTAGATAGACCACTTCGGGGGCCGATTTTGAGTTAGTGTTTCCACACAAACTGTAACCTTGTTATTTCTTTTTTTATTTTGTAACTGATATTTTACTCAAATTTCAACTCGAAGAAAATGTACTATTTATATCGAGCATATCTGAAGAAAGATACTGTCTCAAAGGCTATTCAATATTCAAATTTTGATTTCATGGGACATGCCTTGTTCTTTGGAGTCTTTTAGCAGTTTTGTAGCCTACACTAAAAAATGAGATTAATATACTAAAATATATTTATAGTGTATTATCATGTCATAATTTTGAAATGCAAATGTCTCCCTGTATCCAGCTTGTGAAAGTGACAGGTATGGTGAGGACTGCAAGCTAAGCTGTGAAGAAAAGTGTGGTTCGAACTGCATTGAAACGGTCACAGGGCAATGCAAGTCACGTAAGGCTGACCTAGAGTTTTAAATGTTAATTTGTGTCAGGGTCAGAGGTTAGAATATAGGTCTTGGCCAGACTTAAGAGAAAAGGGAATCACATCTTTCGAAAACAAACAAATCCAATATCAAGAGGCCCGAATGAGACACCGGTCCTATGGTTTCAACGTTGCTTAAATCTAGACACTATGGAACTGTTCATCTCATGTATAAACAAATTCATGAATCCTCTAATGTAACAGGATACAATGGGAGGAAGTGGTGGGCTGAGTGGCACCAGTTGGCTACCACTGAAAGGGGCTTAGGTTCGGATCCCGAATTGAGCAGAATTGTTTTTTCTGAGAGTCTTCTGAACCGCACAAGAGATAAGTTCATCGCGCACTGAGCATTCTATAAGCACGACAGGAGCTCTAGACAAAAGCAATAAAAGAAATAGTCAAACAAGTAAAAGGGAGACAACCAGATAAAATAAATTTGAATTGGGAAATTAAAGAAAGTATTTTTTTTTTTTTTTTGTGTTACTGGACGTTAAGCTAAGAGGTAACCGTGTTGTCTAACATTGTTTTCATGGGGGAGGCCAAATGAAAATTTGACAACAAATGTTTCATGGTTTCATGGATCGCATCACATGACAAAAAAAAAAAAAAAAAAAAAATCGACAAGTCCAACGAACCACAACTTCTGGAGCTTATGAGTTTACAATTAGCTGAAGTTTTGAGGGGGGGCGGATAGCTGGATATGACAGGCGGGTCGTAGTTTAGACATCATTGGAGTAACCTATTGCCCTTTCCATTGGCAGGCTGGCTGTAAGGGCCAATGGGCCTGTGAAATCGCAAAACAGGCCGCAAGCCTCTTATTAATTGTAATCAATTTTCTTTAACATCCTCTTATGAAAGAGAACTTTAGGGCTATTATGTTTAGTCCTAAGCGTTACTTTTTATAAAAGTGTTATAAAGAAATATGTCAAAATAATAGTAGCGCATCTTTCGAAATAAAGTATTAGCGTGTAGCAGTATACCGTGATTCTCGTAGGCTTCCTACAATACATGCTTATCGTTTAACTAATAACTAACATTTATTTCATTGAGGCATCAAGAGATTTTGTGAGTGAGATCTATTTGAAGGGATCTGTAAAGGGACAAGCAAAGTTTTCAATACAATAGAAACCTAATACCTGGAAGCTATCGTCTCAGATAAAGAAACAAAAACCTTTAAAATGGCAGGAAATGCACACTCCACAGCAACACTTTCAAAAATCAAAACAATCTGGAAAGACAAAGGCATAACGCAGTACACGAAAATCAGACTGCTACGCTCCTTAGTCATTGCTACATTCTTATTAAGCTCGCGAATCTTGGACGCTAACTGCAGAACTAGATAGGAGGATCCTAGCAATGGAATTCAGATGCTACAAAAAGATGCTATATATCACATACAAATACCGCACCAGGAACGAAGAGATTAAAGACAGCATTGGACCCCACGAGGACCTGCTTACTACTGTAAAAAAAAACAACTAAAGTTATATGGCCATATCGCAAGGTCCTCAGGGGATTTTCCTTCAAGGGACATGACCAGAAAAAAAAAAGAAGAGGCACACAGAGAAAGAGCTAGAAAGGCAACATAAAAAGGGACGGGCCTGTCATCGAAAGAGATTCTATTCAAGGCAATAAAATGGTAGAATGTAAAAAAAAAATGTGGTCACCAGATCATTTGTGGTGCCCCAACAGTCCTTGAGACTAATGGTGAAGCAACCTTTAGAGAAAGATTTTAAGGACGATTGGATGCACAGTGTATGTTAAAACATTTTTGGGCTGGGTTTATGATACTGACGGTATCACTTTTTACACCTCTGCTTCTGGCAACGCTTTTAGTACTTTGTGTTTCCTTGTTTGTTGATGTTTTTTTTTTTTTGTGAATAAAAAGTAACTATACTTTTACATATGTAAGCATTTTATACAAAACAGAATCTAATGCCAAGTATGCCATATTTTTAATACTGATACCATCACCATTGGCTGTCTACTACCTACTACGGTGAGTATAAATTGCACTATTTTATTGCTAATTATTTTTCAGTTTATTATGTTAGGTATGCTCTATCTTGAGGGTTTTGCAATGCATTATTGTCCCTGGTGAGTTGTATTTGAGACTGTGCGAGTTGTTGCATCTTTCAGCTGTAAAGAAAAGCTAAGTTCCCCTTTCAGACCTTGTGATCAATAGGGGCTGATGATGTAAAATTCATCAGTTTCTGTGGCTTACGATTAACGAGGGTGTCATTTGGCCAGCACAACGAAAAGTAAAGAAGGTTGGTCGTTGTGCTGACCTCATGACACTCTCGTTAATCGTAAGCCACAGAAACTGTGTCCCATAGATGGTAAGGTCTGAGATGGGAACTCATCTTGCAAATCGGCACACCAGAAAGTCCTCTTTCCAAATGTCAGCTGAACTAGCTGCTATGTGTACTATGGAGAAGAGGGCAACTTAAACAAAACATTGAAATTACTTGGTAATTGTTTTAGACTTTTTGCTCTTTATTGTTTATGCTTTGATTGTCGTTTTCTTTAGCCGGAAGACAGATTGAGGAACAAGACAGAACTATGAACAATCAAGAAAGTATGGTTAATAAGTATACACATATGTCTACGGAGGATTCGTGAAGCTTGCACACAGAAATAATACACCTCCATTAGTATCATTAAATTTATTCATAACTGCCAGTGTCAGTCATTCCTTAGAGATGTGCGATACAGTTGTTTTGAGATGACATGAGAAATCCCAAGTATTGATTCTTTCTACGTGTTTTTATGTTTCTTGGCATGTTTGAGTTGTCTCTGTGTGTGTGTGTGTGTGTTTACGCGTGTGTGATTTGGTGGGTAGGTATGTGTTAGGTAAAAGGAAACAGAAATATATGAAAAAAATTATGTTTAAACCTAGAGCACGGTGTACTCTTGTGCTGTAGTCATTATCTCTTATAGAAAAGGAACTTAGTATCATTCGGTTTTATTGGAAATACCTCTGGCGTAGCTAGGAATTAGGTGGTCCAAATTTGAAACTTCCCCTGGCCCCCCTCTTGAGGGTGACCCCCGAAAGAGTGTCTGAATTTATTTATTTTTAAACATAAAATATTAAGCCACTGCATGTTATCTTGTCATTCACATTGTTACATACGTTAGTGACCCTGTTGCATGTATTTCACACATTAGACTAACATATTTGTTAAGTACATTAACTAACTAATAGGGGCGCCGTGGCTGAGTGGTTAAACGCTTGGCTTCTGAAACCTGGGATCCTGGATGCGAATCTCGGGGATTTTGAATTTCGGGAATTTTAGGGCGCCCCTGAGTCCACCCAACTCTAATAAGTACCTACCTTTAGTTTGGGGATTTGCCGTTGTGCTGGCCACATAATACATTGCTTGTTAACCGTTGGCCATTGAAATAGATGAACTTAACATCATCTGTCCTATAGATTGCAAGGTCTGAAAGGGGAAACTCTACTCTCTTTTAATTTTACATTAACTTATGTCATGATGTCAACTGCAGGGGCCCCTAAAGAGGCCAAGTACCCAGGGCCCAAAATCTCTAGCTACGCCTTTGGGAAAAACAATGTTTTATTGCTAACAAAATACATCATTATCATGTGTCTATTTATTTATTTATTATAACTTTAAAAAAAAACATGAATGAGTTTAAAGCTAAACTATTTAGTAAATTAATTATTTTTAATTAATTCCTTTTTTCGATAATGATTAAGAAAGACAAATGTTATTGTATTTATATCTATCTATCTATCTATCTATCTATCTATCTATCTATCTATCTATCTATCTATCTATCTATCTATATATATATATATATATATATATATATATATATATATATATATATATATATATATATAGCTATAAATGTACAGTTGTTTCCCCTATATACGCTTTTTAATTCTTTTATTTTTTTAGAAACGTATTTTGTATATATAAGTTAAAAAGAAAAAAGAGCAAAAACATAAACATATTTTCACTATCTTGTTTTTTTATGCCTTACTGTTATCTTCTTGAGAAATAAAGACACTACCTTACATTCCATATGATATAGACAAACACTTGCAGAAAGGGGAATCTCTTCGAGTAATGCGCATAACTCAATAGCGACTGGTTTATTACAAATATAAGCATACTAACATAAATATACAAACATGAATGTACAAATATGGATATACATATGTGAATATGAATTTGCTAACTTAAACGAGCAAGCGTGAATGTAGGATTTGTTGTTTCTTTAAACTAGTTTGCTTTTTAGAGTTGGGGAATTGAAATTGAGCGAAAAGGAGTGAGTAAAATTACGCCATATCGTCGGACGTTGTCTCGTTGAAGACTGAGCCCGATGGCTCTGAGGCCACTTTGTCCGATCTGTTGGACGTCTTTGACTTGTCGGATTTGTTGGAAGTCTTTGACCTCTCCGATTTTTCTGTGGCTGCTGACTTCTCCGATTGGACAGACATTTGCGATACTGGCATTGACATGACAGAAGGTGTGCCAGCCCCTGCGCCCACTGCTTTTTGGGTCAGCTTCATTCTGCAGAAGTGGAGAAATACATGAACACAATTATCTCCCTTTGTTTGTTACTAATCATTGAATAATAATCATAATCACGATTACAGAATTCAAATTGGTTTTTATTTGTAATACCTTTCCCTGCCCACTCATCATGTTGTTTTTTTTTTTTTTTGGGGGAGGGGTTGGACACTGGGTGGACGTTTATTTCGAAAATTGCTGTAAAGATTTTCCTAAAAAGGTTCCACAAGATGGCGGCTATTCTCTTCGCCTCGTATCTATCACCTCAGACACTCAATAAAACGTGACACGATGGGTGATAACTGGGTAGAATTTCCAAAGCCTTTGTTTTTATGCCACAATCCTTGTGGAAGCTTTTGATAGTATCTTTACACATCTCTTGTTTGCGTTATGGAGAACAATTGGCAATGCAGTGGCGGACAATTCATCTCGATGTCTGTAATACAGTGTATCCCAAACCTTTGCCTTAACGGAGCACTTCGCACATTCGGAGTATTTAGAGAACCAATTCCCCTGCTGGACTGTTAGTTTATTATTTCAGTAGTTCGTGGAACACCTATTCAGGCCTCGCGGAATACTAGGGCACAGCGTAAAACAGTTTGGGAAACACTGAGGCTTTACGTTTACAGTTAATAGTCACAATCAAGCATTGACTACTATTGCAGTGGCGTAGCTAGGGATTTTGGGGGCCGGGGGCTTGTCTTCGAGTACGAAGATTAATGAGGAATGCAGTATTGCCACATCTAGTGCAAGCATAGCCATTGTCCGCCGGTGGCCGATTACGCTTTTGTTTTCGCCGTCTGCGCCTGTCCTCGGCAGCGGATTTTAATTTCGGGTTCAAATTTGTATCCCGCAAGTGTTTACCACGACGCAAAATACGCCTAATTGTCTAAAAAGTTTTTTTTTTAATTGGTGTGCATTTCTCTGTCTGTCTGTCCGTCTCTATCTGTGTCTGTCTCTCTCTCCCTCTCTGTCTGTTGTATCTCTGTGTCTATCTATCTTTGTGGGTGTGAATTTGCGTGTAGAGGACTATTGCGGTACCAACAAGAAATTCAGAAAAAATATTTTTAGAAATGCAGTAACTCCTTTAAGCTTTGTCTTGGAGAATGACAAGTGTAATTTATAGAACAGAATGTCACAATTGATTCGATACTCTTTGTTTCTTATAAAGTGATTATTTGCATAGATATCGATTACATTGGAAAAGAAGTTTATTGCATTATCAAAACTTAATGTTCATTAGCAGACGGTGCGTAAAATTTGTATTTGATTTATTAAACTCTTGAACATAGACGTATATAAATATATACTATATCTAGACCATAGACATATATATATTTTAAACCTAGATCATAAGCTTATATATACTATATCTAGATTGGACATTTAGATTTTTAAAAACTACACAAAATGTGAATTTTTTTTTGAAGTTGAAATAAGGCGTCGTTTTGTAAAGTAGTTATAAGAAGTAAAGTTGTTTTTTTTTAAGCTCTAAACTATGAACCATAAAGTATAATTTTTAGATCAAGATCTAGTAATGGAACATCAAAAAAAAGATGGCTCCTTTCTCATAACTATTATTTTGCAATTTTTAGATACACAATCTAAAAATATCTAGTTAATCAATCTATTTAAATGTACATTAGATGATTAAAATAAACAGACATGAATTATTTCGATCTAGGATTTTTAAAACATTATATCAATGGAGACTAACAGGAAATGGCTTTCTGTGATTAATAAGCCATTTTAAAGAAAAAAAAACTGTCACATGATAGCCATTGTGTATAAAAATTAGATCGTAATTTGTCTGGAAGAGATAGAGAATCACGTGGCTAAATGCTGTTTGATTGCGATTGGTGAATGATGACCATTGAAACGTTTTAATTTCTATACTTTGGAGACATTTAAAATTCAAATTTAAGGTTGCCCTTTTTGGGTCAAAGAGATTAGGGCTAGGGTTAGTTTTTCCAAAAACCAAATACACACAACTATACAATTTATAGGAAAATCCTTAAAGCCGTTTTTGATATTCATGTTCACCTAGGTTCCCCCCACCCACCTAGCCTCCTCTAAGAAGTTCTGACTTGAATAGAGGTATTATAAAAAAAAGAAAGCGAAAAACCCAAAACCGATACATGCAATATAAATAGTATTTACATGGTTCTTACTTCAGCATAAGTCAGCAAAATAAAAATCATTTAATTTGTGTCCGTACCTGTGGAATATCAAACCAATGTAGATTCCAACGATCGCAAATAACAGAAACAGAATTAACACACCGATCCCCAAACCTGAACCTCCGCCTAGGAAGGAAAGAAAAAAACGATACTGTTGGCAATATGCAAGACCGGCCGCAGTGGGCCCCGCACTTTCATAGGATCCGCACTAATTCTAGGTGTAAATTATTAACTTAAACCATTAGCATATATATATATTTATAATAACAGGGTTTCCGCGTCCTTCTCATTTTCCAGGACCTCCTGGAAATCTCCTGAAATTGGAAGATATACGAAAAGTCCTGGAAATCTCCCGAAAACTCATGAAAATCTCCTGAAAAGGGGACAAATTTGTCATTTTGAGGTTCCAATCCTCCACGCGATAAAAAATAAATAAAAAAAATTGACAGCTCTCCTTAATACAAAGAAAAATGTATTTTCTAATTTAAAAAAGCTTAAATTTGACATTATGCTTCCCCCGCGCAATCTGTTTCGCAAAGGGTCCCGCACTAGGTCTAGAGTGTGTTGTATTTATTCTCTCCAGTGTAGTCTTTCTTCTCATCGTCGAGTTTAGACAAATCCTACATCTGTAATGAAAACCAAAGTCAAAGGCGGTTGGTCGTTGTGCTGGTCACATGACACCCTGCTCGTTAACCGTTGGTCAAATAAACAGATGACCTTAACATTTTATGCCCCATATTACATTTTCTTTTTACTCTATCTGTAATGAGCACAGTACAATGGGTTTTCAGAGCAGGCCAATGTTCATAGAGATTCCGTAGCTCGTATGTTGCTCTCGTCTCTGGATAAAATTATGTAGCATTGAATGACATGGTCAGCATTCACTCGTGTTTGGATACACATAATACACATATGTACACTGTATTGCAGTACATTATCCGTATGTCCCTTGACTTTCGATGTTGTGGTGTTATAACAGTTAACGTCACCAAATCCCTCCACTTTACCCGGTTAGCAGCTGACCTTGAGTGCAGGATATCAGGAAAGAGGCCGGTCCTTTCTTTTCCGTAATCCAGCCGGCCTCTCTTTTTGACGTCCCTTTCTTTTTGACGACCCTTTCTTTTTGACGACCCTTTCTTTTTGACGGCCCTTTCTTTTTGACGACCCTTTCTTTTTGACGACCCTTTCTTTTTGACGACCCTTTCTTTTTTGACGACCCTTTCTTTTTGACGACCCTTTCTTTTTGACGGCTCTTTCTTTTTGACGGCCCTTTCTTTTTGACGACCCTTTCTTTTTGACGACCCTTTCTTTTTGACGACCTATTCTTTTTGACGGCTCTTTCTTTGTGAAGACCCTTTCTTTTTGACGGCCCTTTCTTTGTGAAGACTCTTTCTTTTTGACGGCCCTTTTTTTTTGACGACCCTTTCTTTGTGAAGACCCTTTTTTTTGACGACCCTTTCTTTTTGACGGCCCTTTCTTTTTGACGGCCCTTTCTTTTTGACGACCCTTTCTTTTTGACGACCCTTTCTTTTTGACGACCCTTTCTTTTGGACGACCCTTGTACCTTGAAGAATGAGTTTTGACAGTGGCCCGTGCTTTTCAACATGAGCAGCCCAGCTTCAGTATTGAGGCGTTTGTCCCTTTTGCAAACCAGAGTGTTGACTTGTAGAGTTACAAACTCATTCTTATTCTTTTCCTGGTTTCTGATACCCAACATTTTTTTGTAGCAATTACTTTCAAAAGCTTGATTTCTTCTTCCAGCCTCAGCGTTCAGTGTACAACTTTCACAACCATATAGGAGTACAGAGACCACAAGCGAAGAATACGGTTTTAATTTTAATGGCTAGCTGATGTTACTATTTCAGATTGTTTCTGTTAATACACTTAAAAACTTAAATCGATTTTCTAATCAAAATAAAAACATACACCTGATAAAGTAGCATAACTCTATCCCATTTTATTACTTTCAGTCTCAGGAATCGAATTCTTTTGGATCTGGCCGAGACTGTTCCGGTCGATTTGCTTTACTTTTACAAACATTGACAAAGATTGAAAACTTTTTCAAAATAACTTTTGACCTTTATTCATAAATATTTATAGTTCTCTATCTTAGCGTTGAAATAGATAAAAACACAAGTTAAAATATGTGGTAACCAATGATTTCAAAAATATATCTGACTTAATAATATTCTTTTAATCTCCTCACCTAAACAGGATTGGTCAAGCTTACTTAACAGGATTGGTCAGGCTCACATGGACATGATTGGTCAAGCTCACCTAAGCAAGATTGATCAAGCTTCCTAAACGGGATGGGTCAAGCTCACCTGGACATGATTGGTCAAGCTCACCTGGACATGACTGGTCAAGCTCATCTCTGCGTGACTGGTCAAGTTCACATGGGTACAATTGGTCAAGCTCACCTGGACATGATTGGCAATATCACATGAACATGATTGGTCAAGCTCACCTGGACATGATTGTTCAAGTTCACATGGGCACGACTGATCAAGCTTACCTTGACATGATTGGTCAAGCTTACCTATGCAGGATTGGACAAGCTCACATGAACATGATTGGTCAAACTCACCTGGACTTGATTGTTCAAGCTCACATGGGCACGATAGCTCACCTTGACATGATTGGTCAAGCTTACCTTAGCAGGATTGGACAAGCTCACCTGGACATGATTGGTCAAACTTACCTAAACATGAATGGTCAAGCTCATCTGGGTACGCTTTGTCAAGTTCACTAGGACATGATTGGTCAAGCTCACCTTGACATGACTGGTCAGGCTCACAAAAACATGATTGGTCAAGCTCACCTGGACATGATTGGTCAAGCTCAGCTCGACATGACTGGTCAGACTCAGATGAACATGATTGGTCAAGCTCACCTGGACATTATTGGTCAAGCTTACCTTGACATGATTGGTCAAGCTCAACTGAACATTATTGGTCAAGCTTACCTTGACATGATTGGTCAAGCTTACCTGGACAATCCCCGTGAACCCGTTCAATACAATCTTCTCCACACTTTTCTATACAACTGCCACGACAGTTAATTCCGTATCGGTTAAATGAGCACGCTGTAGACGACATAGGTTTAGACTCAGAGATAGTAACATTACGGTGTACCTTAGAATGCAACATCTAAGCAGAGCCGAGCTTACATACTGTAAGGCTATGGGCAGAATTTTGTTTTGAAGCAACTACCCCTTTTAAATCTTCAATATAAATGTAATTAAAATATTACTAAATCTAAACGTCTATAATTTCGAGGAACGAAATGAAGTACAGTACATTTTAAACTCATTTCCCTAATAGTTTGATGTAATATGCATATTTTGATAACATATTTTTGAAATGTGGAGGTTCCTTTTTTAGGATGATATTGTTTTGCTAATGTTATCATACACTGAGAAAAATCAGGATCTGAATCTTTGTGAAAGATCCAAAGTCTCATTGGTCTAGTACCTATATATTCTTTATAAAAAAACAACAACAAATAATGATTTACATTGTTGCCATCTGTTATTGGTAACACGCGAGTTTTGTTTGAAATAAAAATGACCGAAATACTCCTTGTGGGCGGACGGAAATGTCCATCCAGAACAGAGCACTACGGGAATGTCTTGATAAAAAAAACATGCAAATTTTATTTCATTTGCTTATCTAGGGAAAGAACTGCGCATTTGCAGCTGAATCTCTCAATAATGTACAATGTATTACAATATTCTATGTCAAACAAAATATTTAATTGCCAATAAATAAATTACTAATCGGTTATTTATTTATTGATTCATATTTCGTTAGTTACAATAACTAATTACTTAAAGTTTCAACTTCATCTGGGATTGGGTGTGGGAGAAAAAAAGCGTTAAGGGGACGAAACACTACATATTTAGCCGTATTTGTAAATAGTAAAATATTAATTTCAATTTTTGGTATCATACATGATAATTAATTACCAGTAACGTTGCAGTTCCAACTTAATCCGCGGGAAAAATCATGTGTGCAAACATTCTACCAGACAAGGGAAAGACATAGTACTTGTCTGAAGTGGTGGTATAAAACTGAATTAATCCATTTATAAATTGTCGACTGATTCTTATTACAAATTTAATTACATGACTGGTACAACTAATAGATACAAGCTTTGTTAGTTGTTTGTTTTTTTTTAAATGTATTTTTGTGTATTATGCTTGTTTTTCAAATATTTCTACCGACTACCAAGCATGCTAATGATACTATTATTTAATGGTCCTACCTATGGAGCAGGAATTGCTAGGCTTCTGGAATCCAGGATTGCAAGTCTGACACACTCCAATAAACTTGTTGCATGGTTCTTCGCAATTTTCACAAGAATTCACGCAGTTAATGCCCCATTTGAAATTTGGACAAACTGAATAATCGGGAATTGAATCACTTCTAAGAGACAATTAAAGAATTCGTTTTTATGTAATGAATATAACAGTCTGTACTGATGGCCATCGATAGTCTTCTGGTTTAGGGATCGACTTCAGTTACAAAAGGATAAGGCTCGGGCCCAGATGGTGTTAATACTTTCTGTTGTTAGTTTAAGTCAGGGGTTCTCAACCTGTGCGTCGCGAGCCCCTTGGGGGTCGATTGACGATTTGCCAGGGGTCGCCTTAGACCATCGAAAATATGGATTGTTTTTGTCTACTCTTCTATTGCTGTGTGTGTATGTGGGGGGGGGGGGTCGAGGCAAAGTGGGGGATTGTAAAAAGGGGTCGCCATGCATAAAAGGGTGAGAACCGCTTGTTACGTATCTAGGCATTGTTTTTTTCTTCTTTGACCGGTTGCGGTCGAGAGACGGGGAGGTTGTCTGCCCCTTGTGTAATAAGTTTTTTTTTATTCGTCAAGCCACACAGACAGTGACCGGTCCTTGACCTGTGTGTGTACCTCTGGTTGAAAGGAGGGTGTTTTTTTTTTCTTCTGTCTCTTTGAAGAGCGTTCTAGATCTGGGTGTTTATGACTTTCTGTTCTAGAATATACTGGATATCGACGCGTGGTAGATGATATAAAGACCGCTCGCGTAACGTGGACGGACAGACATACGGAGACAGCCGTGAGACAGAATAGCGGAGACATTGCGTGACCCGTGCGTGGTTAACCACTTGATCGTGTAAGTTAAGATTTTGTTTTCTTTTTTACAAGGCCTTGCTTGCTTGTATTTGTAATTACATTTTCAAACTCTTGTATTGTAATATTTTTACATGCCATTTTGTAAAAGGGTTTTGGTCAACACATCAATTCTGTATTGAGTAAATGTTTATTTTTTCTTTCTTGTAACTTTATATTTGATTAAACATTAAGTTGATAGTTTACCTTCCGATTTCTTGTGTCATTTTTTTTTGTTATTCATTGTAAGTCTTTGATTAAATTCAGACTTAAGATAAGTGACACAACTGCTTTTCTATTGTCACGTTCCCCTAGGCAAGCCATTTTAAAAATTAGAATTCAATTCGTAATACGTGACACGCTGGTTTAAGCCTCTCAAGACTTTTACCCGCAGTTCAAGAAATAGGATTGTAAAAAAAATAAAATAATTGAATTGTCCCGTCACTCGCCAAGCCGAAATGTTTATAAACACACACACACCCACACACACACACACAGAACAATCGAAATACGTTATGCTTCACTGGTCTAGGGGGCGTGGTTAAAAATTGGGTTTCGAATAGATTTCCGGATTTAAATCTTGGTGAAAACTGGGAATTTGAATTTCGGGACTTTTATCACTCTTCTGGGTCCGCCAAGAATGGCAGGTGCCTGACATTAGTTAGGAAAGTGAAAGCGATTGGTCTTTGTAATTGTTCATGACACCCTCGCTAACAAATTAGGGCCATTGAAACATTGTGACCTCTAGATCATGTATCTTATCTTATCTTATATAATACAGACGTTATGCATTTAGTCATGCATTTAGTCATGCATATTAACCAATGACTTAAATTCTGCCAAGTCACTGGTTTTCCTGGCTAGCTCAGGCAACCCATTCCATGCTCTAATAGCACTAGGGAAAAAGGAGTATTTGTACAAATTCGTCCTAGCATATGGGAAGAGGAATGTGCCTTTATCTTTGTGTCTTTCAGAGTATTTTATTAAATTTTGTTTTTGTATTTGAAGATTATGGTTCAGTGTTTTACGTATAAAAAAATTGCTACTTTACTTTTGAGTCTTCTGTCCTGAAGGCTTTCTAAATTTAGTGATTTTACTAAAGGTGTTACTCTAGTCAAATGTGAATGTTCGTTTGTTATGAATCTCACTGCTCTATTTTGTGTCTGTTCCAGTTTCTTAATGTTTTCTTGAGTTGAGGGGTTTCAAACGGAGGATGCATATTCTATTATGTAGACTTCATTTTCTGAATAGGTTTTTTCTCACCCTTGAGCTTGTCACTGGTTAAAATGCTTAAATAATAGCAAGACACTTGCCGTGGTGCTGGTCAAACAACTTCTGAATGATCTTTGACCTACTAAAACCTAAGAGCCTTTGTTATTGTGAACAAGAAGATCTCCTAAACAGAATGCCGAAGACACAGACCCCCCTGTAAACAAAAGTTTCGTCCAATGTGACAACATAAGCATGTAGAAAATAGGTCAGCTTAGTCCATTGAATTGACTAGATGCATGACACCGCGTAGGACGTAATCATTTTCTTTTCTGAAGTAACGTCTGTATTTTATAAGATAAGGCAAGAAATCGTGAACTCATAACACACTAAGACAATACCCTTTTATGCAAATTGCACAACACTTTAATCAGTGTACTAGCTCCAGAGTAGATTACCCTTTTTTGCTTTGTGTACTAAAGCTTTTACATTGGATTTATGTTATAACTGATATATTGTGTTATTGTTACTATTTACTAAGAAATGTGGAAACATCTTCAGCAAAATAGAAAACGTGTATTAGCTATGTATGACCTTACGTTTGGGACAGTTCTTGTCGGCATAACATTCCGCGGGTCGTGTTTCGTTAGACGTTTCACTACAGTTGGACATTTGAAGACCAGACTTTGCAGACTTGCATATTCTGGAAATAAATAAATATAAATAACCTTTTTAATTACAAAAAAAAGCTTATTAATTTCGTAGTTGCAATACATTTTTGTTGACGTCGAAAAGAGCTGAGCCGAAGGGTCTTCGAGCTCTAAGTTTGAAAAAAAACCTGTTTGGTCGTCCAGCCGAAACAGTAAAAAAAAAAAAACCTGTGTGAACACACAGTTCTGTCTGAGAGAGACCCGAGTCAATGCCTATGTAAAGCATTGCTGTTTCCAATGCCTTTGGCCCCGACGCATGCTTGGCTGCACATGGCCGAAGGCCGAGGACACCGGGAGCCTCCGCCATTTTCCTTCGTTGTACCAAGCTAACTGTGCGGGACCAGCCATTTATGTAAGGGTCCCTTTGAGGAACAGCGCATGGATGTGGGACGTGCTCGTGGGGACTTTTTTACAACCCCGTTCGTGCAAGGGGTAAACTTTCGTCTACCCGTGGGCATCCCCACGGGAGTTATGTTTCGCCATTCATTTAGCCTAGCTACCCCCTCAAGTAGCCGTTTCCACCCAGGTGCCACGATGAGGCAGAACAGCGTACCTGGGTCAATACATTCTTGACTGTACACAAGTACAAAATTATAGTATGTAACTCCATCTTCAAGAGATCTGGGTCTATACCGTTCAAGGCCGGAGATACCTATATGTCACACAAGCTCTAGCTTAGGGCTCCTAAATAAAGCAAGTATTGTAAACTCTACGTTTAAACAAGCTAAATATAAAAATCTATTTTCTAAAAAGAAAAAAAAAGCATATCCAAGGAAAAAATCCGCACTTACAACTATATCTATCGATTAGGTAGCCATAGTCTCCCTTTATTTGATATCAAAGAAAAACAAAAATAATTACAGAAAATTAATTGACTATTTTTTTTATTAATTCAAGTTTTGTTAGGTAAAATAAATAATTATTTTAAGTTTTAACTTTATCCACGAATATGTGTGGGAGAAATAAGTTGCACAAGTATTTAAGGGTCTGAAATTCTAGATATTTATTTATATCTGTGAATACTAAAGAATTCAAATAATTAAATTCTTTTTTTTTCAATTGATACTTGTAATGTGTTCGCCAATGAATGATTGTGCAAAGTCTAGGTTGTACATATGAGCATGAGTGTAACAGAAATAGACTGTACAAACTTTTTAACGGACAGATTGACTTAATATAAGCTTTGTAAAATGTGTTTAATGGCATCAATTTAAAACAATTAGCGACGTCATATATGCGTTAGTAACTCAAAGAGTTGTTTTTATTAAAAGGGTACAATTGATTTTTCCCTTCTAATGTGCTTGATACTATTAGCTGTTACAATGTTAATGAGGTACTTAGTAATTACATCTGCCTACCTTTCTCTTACCTGTGAAGTGTCACGACAGTCTTGGGAGCAGTGCCATTCATTCCAATCATAAATAACATTGTTATTGCCCTTTGATTTTCCTGGTCCGCCCACAGCTGGAAATTGCACATGTATAGTACGTGTGTAGGTTTATGAAAGAAAAAAAAAATGTCTTAATTTTGTTACATATTTTACATATGGTCTGTCTGTCTGTCTGGTAAAACATGTTTCTTTTTCTCCCTCTTCACATTCTCGGATCAAGTTGAAACCTTGCACTTTCGATCATTGCACTTGACAAGACATGAAACAATAAATAAAAATAACCAAATAAGTTAATTAATTATTTCATAAGACATTATTTCTTTGATATCGAAACTAGGGGAATAACTGTTACTTAATGAGAGATGTATGTAGTATATATATATATGGATCTATTCCCCTTTTATCTTTATTCATGCTTTTTCTTCCCCTTTCAATTTTCAGATCAAGTTATAATTTCGAACACACGAATCAATAAAATTAAAAAGAAGCCACCGATTGTTTCATCCATTTCATAATAATAATGACAATAATAATAATCTTTATTGTCCGTATGGAAATTTGTCTTACGATTTGTGCATTACACCAAACAAAAAACATTATAACTATAAGAAACCAAAATGTACATTCACACCAGACTCACTCATAATTTACATGTGACAAAGTTTATACTAGATTGTTCTTATTTAATGATTTAATTGTTAGATCTTGTTAGCATTGTTATAGATGTTTGTCTCAAACAGCTGCTAAACTGGGGTTTGTTTTTTGCCAATGATTTTACCAGCAGCATTAAGGATTCTATAGAGTTTATTTTTATTTTTAATGCTCAAATTGCCATACCAGGCAGTGATATTTAAACTTAAAATATTGAAGATGTAAGGCGTGATAAAACAAAGCCAAGGCCTTTCCGCTAACATTAAACTAGGACAGTTTTCTTAGTAATCGTAATCTTTGCTCTATCTATTCATTAATTTTGTTTTAAATAGCAGAAAGAACGCTAAACTCTCTCATCTTGAGATAAATGGTTCTTTCGCTTAGCTAAGTTTTTAAAATATATTTTTGTTTAAAGTACTCTTTTTGTTTTATTTTGTTGGTTGTTGTAAAGCAGGGGTTTTTAATCTGTGATTCGCGACCACTTTGGGGGTCGATTGACGATTTGCCAGGAGTCGCCTAAGACTATCAAAAAATGAATTGTTTTTGTCTATTCTTCTATTGATGTATGTGTGAGCGGGGGGGGGGGGAATCGCGGCAGAGTGGGGGATCGTAAAAAGTGGTCGCCGAGCCTAAAAGTTTGAGAACTGCTGTTGTAAAGGATTTACATAATATAGGCAGCTTTGATATATGCAATATCTTGAGCCCCTATTAAGAAACTCATATTCTAATTTCATAGCTCATTTATTTATAACACATTCGTAAAATGTTTTGTAAAATGTTTTACATAATTCGGATGTTCCTTCAGAGTTGAAGATAGTTTACTTCCTAGTCCAAACCTCCCGCAGGACGACGGGGGATGGGAGCGGGCAGGGTTTGAACCCTCGACCGTCGATAAATCCGAACGACAGTCTAGCACGCAAACCGCACGACCAGGCAGCCATCCCGACCAGGCAGCCATCCAGCAGTTACGTACCGGATGGTAACAATGATCTCTAAATGATTACGTTGTACTTCAGAACCACTCGTCGTCCCTATCATTTCTAGTACGTTTTACTTTAGATCACTGTAGCGCTCTGTTTCTTCTTTCAACCGACCCCTTCCACATTCCAAACAAATTTTCATTTTTGCAAAGCTTATATCAACTCACTCTGTCTGGTAGAAAGTCTATACACGCTATTTCTATCCCAATCAGTGTCGAATCTAGTTAAACTTTGCACTATTATCCTTGGCAAAGACAAGACATGAATCAATAAAATTACTAAATATTTAATGTATTACTGGTAAATAATTAATTGATTTGAAACTAATAATGCATTTTATCCTCCAGTATATATATATTTGGCTAAATATATAGGGTTTGGTCCCCTTAGATAATTATAGTCATTATTTCTCCCACTCCCGTTCTAGGATAAAGATGAAACTTTAAACAATTCTGTAGTGGACAAAGCATGAAGCAAAAGACAAAATTAACCAGTTAGTCAATTAGTTATTAATATTATTTTTTTTTAGTTTGATATAGAAAAAGGAAAATAACCTTTACATTAATGAGAGATATAGAAAGTGAGGAGTTTTCCCCCTTAGATGAGCTTATCTTTTTAAAGCATTTAAAAAATACTTTGCATGCTTTTATTTTTAGAATTTTATTGGTTAAAGAAAGTGAATCGGAACACAATAAAAAAAACAACACAGAACAGAATACTGTGTTAAAAGTGTGTCATGAGAATCTCAAATTTGTGACAAAAAATACAATCTTTATTAATCTGCAATGCATACTGTCAAGGGCAGGTATGGCGAGAGTGAATATGTTACTTTGATACTAGGTATGATAGCATTAATTAATTGTTCTTGAGTTACCCCTAATACCAGGAAAGTGCAAACAGGGAAGTCCTACTATTACTAGGCGCCACACCTTCATGGAGAACCTCAGAAAAGTGGGCACCAGGTGGGAGGAGGCTTCAGACATTGCTAACGACAGATCTTTATGGAGACAGCCTGCTGCCCAATGCGCCGAACGGCGCGGGAGGACCTAAGTCTGAGAAAGTAAGATATGAGCCAAGCAAGAAAAGAACCCGACACATACTTCAGACTCTTATTGATGTAAAACATGCTCAGCGGTTCTAAACCTTTTTAGGTCGGCGACCCCTTTTACAGTTCCTCACTTACGACCCAACAATAAATTATTTTCGTTTATAAGTATGATGTTACAAAATTATATTTGTAGCCCTGATGTAAATATTCGATTTGCATTGCCAAAGCTTAAAGTTTAATCACGGTACAATATGTTACCATTAGGTTCATTTTGTACACTTCGTTATAGATATCTTACCAAAGTTTACCCATTAAAATTCAAATTTATGGATGCTTTGTTCAACCTTTTTTAAAACGTACTATATTTAGTTCATAAATTACGAATTTATCTCATCATTAATTTCGAGTAAAGTACTGTAGAATATGTATTATTAATCCTTAATGTTTCACTTACACCTAAAGTGTGATGAATGACTATTAAACGTAAAGATATAAGGCCGAAAGTAACGATACGTATAATAATAGCCTGCACTAATTTAAGCTTATATAAATATATATGCTGGACAATTATAATGTTCAAAATCTAATCTGATTCAGTTGTTTTCAACATCTATCCTCGAATAGCAATATATTTAGTAAATTCCAATGGAAAAAACTTAGTTTGTGACAAGTTTTACATGTTAGAATGGACAAAAAAAATCCATATTTTCGATGGCCATAAGCGACCCCTAACAAATTGTGAATCGACCCACAAGGAAGTCGAGATCCCCAGGATCAGAAGCCCTGCTCTAGATGGTCCCTTTCGTCTGAGGGATCTAGAAACAAAAATGAGCGTTAAACTCCCACAATAGTATTAACTACACAAAAAAATGTCTTCTTACGTGTTTTACAAGAGTGCGCAGGGTCCTGGAATCCTGGCTTACATTGATCACAGGCCCCCGTGAACTTGTCGCAGTCTTTGACACAGGTGTCGCACGTGTGTTTACAGTCCACTCCCCATTCATGTGCTGGACAGGCTGGGGACCATTTAATTAGCAGAAGTGAAATTTTCTAGGCCAGCATTTTCATAATATAATTGAACTACTTTTAAATTTATATAAATGACATTTTTAGTATTAATTATGTATAGAAATCATATTAACAATACTTACTTCCTAAAATATCCAAATGTTGTTTAAGTGATCTAGTTATTCGCAATCCAGTCATAGGCGTATAGGATAGGGTGGGTGTCCAAACTTGCGCTCTCAATTGAGGGGGCCCCCTAATGAAATTCGCTGTTACTTCACATAATACGCCATTATCTCATGCAATGATGTCGAATGTATAAATGCCGAGGTCAGTACCCCCCCCCCGGGCACCCAAACCCATAGCTGCGCCACTGAAAGCCACATTATTATCTTAAAAGTTGAATTATATCTCTGTATAAGCTAAAGTCCTAGCACTTGTCTAATATATATATATACAGACAATATAGGCAAAAAAAAATTATAGACCAAACAGTGAAAACTCGACTGACATATATATATAATTCTTTCTGAACTATTTAATCATCGTAATTAATATTTTATATGTTTTTGTTGCTAATAAGCCACAGCCCCCTCTTTAACTTATTTCGTGTGTATACTTCTTCTCAGATCGCAACGTCTAAAAGGGGAACCATATTTTTTTTAAGGGGCACAGTGGCTGAGTGCTTAAGCGCTTGGCTTCCGAACCCGAGGTCCTTGGTTCGAATCTTGATTCTGATTTTGAATTTAAGTAATTTTAAGGACGTCCTGAGTCCAACCAACTCTAATGGGTACCTGACCTTAGTTGGAGAAAGTAAAGGAGATTGGTCGTTGAGCTGGCCACATGACACCATGATATTTAGCCGTTTCCCATAGAAACAGATGAACTGAACTTCATTCACAAGATAGATCGCAAGGTCTGAAAGGGGAACTAACTTTTACTCACTCTCAGGGCATTTCTCATTGAAGTAACATTCACTTGGTTTGGTCTCGTTGGAGTTACCTTGACAGGTTACTTTGACATTGTTACTTCTACACTCTCTAAAAGAAAAGAACAAAGCCCATCTAAGGGGACAAAAAAAAGGTAAGATCTCTGTCATTAATCGCATTGCAGCAATAAGATCCTTTTTCAATATTAACCAAAATATCTACCAAATATTGATTAACCAATTAGATTCCTTGTTACTGATTCAAGTACTGTCATCGACTATGAATAATTATGCAAAGTTTAAAACTTACTCCGAGAAGTGGTAATTAGAGAAAAAACGTGCACAAAACGTAATAAGGGAAAATAACTCCAAATATAAAGCCTCATTATCAATAATTGGCATTTATTTTCATTTTTCGATAACAAACAAGAAGAGTCAGTACCAATTAACTAAATGGTTCATGTTTGGATTGATTTATGTTTTTGATTTTTTTTAGGTACAACAAATAACTTGTAAATTTTGAACCTGATCCGGGAATGGGTGTGGGAGAAACATCGAGTAAATAATGTTTCAGACAGACAGACAGACTGACTGACTGACTTGATATAAGCTTTTTAAAAATTGAACTAGATCACAAATGTAAAACTGAGACTGCAGACTACATTATCCAACACTACATTAAATTTATTTACTATAGAAAGCTGACATCAACTCATTTCTTCCCGTTTTTCCATCCATTCTTTCTGTATGTCTTTCTGTCTGTCAGTCTGGTAAAAAGTTTCAATATGTTTTATCTCCCATTTCCTATTCTCAGATGAAGACTTTGCACAATTATTCATTAAACCTGACAAGACAAAAATCAATTAAAAAATTAAACTTAATAATTAATTAATAATTATTGTATAATAATTTTGTTTGATATTTAGATAATAGGAATAAATACTACTTAATAAGAGATGTTGATGTATGTATGAATTTAATCCTTTTATTTCATTTTGACACAATTTGTCTCCCACTTCCCATTCTCGAATAATGTTGAATATTTTCATAATGATAGTGACAATACAGGAATCAATCCAAAAATTAATCAATTACTTAATCAATTAGTACTAATTAATTAATTTTGTTTTATACATCAGAAACGGAGATAAACCTTGTAATTTTAAGATAAATGGCAGTAATTAGCGATTTTTTCCCTTAAATTAGCTTTTTTTTTTTTTTTTTTTTTTCGAAGTATTCTTTTTTTCTTGTTATTCAATAAAAACGTTACAATAACCTAAAGGGAATGGCTTCGGGCGTTACTTAGACTTATATCCTCCCGTACCGTTTGGCGCTTTGGTGTCACTGCACTAAGGTCTTCCATGAAAGTGTTGCACTAAGTTATATCAGGACGACCCTGTTTGTGCTTTCCTGGTATTGGCCCCCGTGTCGTCGCAACTTTTGATATGGAGTTAACCCCTGAGCAAAAATCACAAGCTAACGAGGGTTAGGCAGCTTGCAGCCTACAGTGCTACACCCTGGCAAATTGTATCTGAGATGAACTCCTATTGAAAAAACAGGAAGGACTCAATCCTGCCGAAGTGCTCTGGCAAGAAACTACCATACAGGTCGAGTGACTGCTCAGACACGTCCCCCCCTTAACTCGCGAAGATGGGACAGTGTTCCGTCCTACACTGCGCAATAATTGTCTGCTCTGACCAATTGAATCAGATTTCTTTGAGATAATCTATAGTCACTTCTCGAGGAAAGGAAGCCAATAGAACATGTATCTAATAACTTAAATGTATATAACAACATGTGTTTTGAATAGCTTTGACTATTCAATTTTATACTGTTTGAACATCGATTGTTTTAGAGAAAAAAACAGTCTTTTTTATGTTTGAAGACTGCTTGTAAAAACTAAAGTTGTTTGCTTGTAAACGTATCGCCAAGATGCAAGTACTTCTAACAGTTATTGATACTTTAGAGTTACCTGTATCTGTACAGTTTAGTGTCATAGCAGTCTCTACTACAAGCCCAGTCAGACCATTGCCCGTAGTGGAGTTCCGCTGAAAGAATAGACAAAAGAGAACATTATTGTGATGATGGGTTATGTTTGGAAGTCTCTAATGACATAATTCTAACCTACTTCATAAAGTACTTTTAATTAGATCTCTCTCTCCCCCCCCGTTTTGCCCTTTTATAAACTCCATTTATCTGCGCCTAGGAATACTCACTCTTGTACTTGTTGGTATCCTCGTCTATCTTCCTGTCGCGGTCATTGTCTGTAAGGAGGAGAACATGGAAGTTGTCATTAAATTTGGAATGTTCGAGAGTTGAAACTCCAGGCCAGCTAAAGCTCCCTTCCGCCGGCCTGACTCACCAATCCAGTAGAGGTCCAAGCAGATGTCTATATATCACAACTCCATTTCCAAGGACGAAGTACTCAGGACAATGGGGATAGAAACGAGGCATTCTGGGGCTAGGGATGAGGACGAAGGCCGAGAGCGCTGGGGACAGCCACCGATATTCCTTCACTATACCACGCTTGCCACTAACGAGACGATCCCTTGAGAAACGGATTGCAATACGGTTATTGGGGCTCTCTTTCAATCCCCGTGTAATTAGCAAACTTCCTAAGCACCTCCAACGGGAGTCTTATTTTGCTAAACATTGTATCGATAACATTGTAGTTGGTGGCGATTGTTTTGATAGTACAAGTGAGGATAAAGTTTAGCTTAATGTGTAGGTAATAATCATGTACAGGAGATTTACTTTAAGATATTTGGCGTTTTACAAGTGTTAATGGAGGGAATGGAGCGTTAGATTTGGTGGTATAGAATGATATAACTATCAGCTGTACTGTCATAATGTACATTAGTAAGTCACTTGGTGATAGCTGAACGGAAGATGAATCAGAGGCTTAAACAGAAAAGACGTATTTTTGTAGGTATTTTTTTAAAGTCCTTTATTTAAACTATAATAAATCTACATTCATTTACTAGTACTAGCTGTTTGGAACTACAATCTAACAAGCAAATGTTAACAACAAGCGAGATATTACTGCCCAAATGAATGTGTGGACATCTGTTTAGTATAAAGGACTTGAAAACGAATATATACTGCTTTGCAGGGATGAACGACTGTATAGAAAATACACTAAACATGCATACATGTGACCCTGTGGGATAAAGTAGAACAAAGGACGTTATGTTGTATTCTATACATTACAGAAATGGTGCTTAAACTACAGCCCGTGGGCCATATTCGACCTCTCACTCAGTGCAATCCGCCTTCTATACACGTTTGCCTACAGTGCGAAATGAAGCCTCAGAGTTTCACGTCCATGAACTCGACATTGTTTTTCCTACGGTGACACAGTCCGTAACTTACATGTAGGAAATGTATATGGCTACTTGACCGAAAAAAGGTAGGGTACCGGTGGACTACAAGACTTGCGATGAGCAGGTCATCTAATTATCTTTCTTAACTAATTTCACTTAATTTAATCTCAACATGGTTGTACGTTGAATGCAATGGAAGCGAGCACCTTCTCCGTCAATGGCCTCCTCATCTACAAGGCCATCGCAGTCGTTGTCAATGAGGTCCCCGCTGGGTACCGCCACTGTGCTGTCACTATTGCAAGGCTGTGGATGAACGGAAACAATAATAATAATAATACTGAACATCTGCTGTACAGGGATAGGCCTATTCTGACCGACAAAACGGCAAATTTCAATCGCCCGGATCTTCTGTTCGTTGATAAAAAAAGAAAAAACCACTACCATTATCGACATCGCCGTGCCACTGTCTCGTAAGTTAAGAAAAAACTGAGATAGAAAAACAAAGAAAATATGGGAACCTGGGCTTGGAGATTAAGCGTCTATGGAAATTGTCCAAAATAGTTGTTATATCAACTGAGGGGATAATAACAACTGACCTCACAGACACCATTAAATTTTCCTAGGAACATTCTCGTTGCCTGTCAGAGGGCGGTACTGCTGCAGATCTGCAACATCACCAGAAACTTCCTCAGGTGAAACTGTTAAAGGGACTACGATGAATTTTGTTTCTCTTTAGCGAAACTCGACCCTGGCTTCGCCAGAGAATAACTTCTGGTTCATTTTAACATAATAATAATAATAATAATAATAATAATAATAAGATCAATATAGTCTTTTTGTTTCCATAATATCTTTAGCGATGTACGAATTTCACAGCCATACTATATATGAATCACATTCACAATTATTGTACAAGTTAGCAGGTAGCTTTCATGCCAGGTGGCCTTCTCGTCAGGTAACATACTCACCAGGTTGATGGGCGACACGATGTAGCCTCCTGGGTACATGTAGCCACTAACCGGCGTGTAGCCGTAAAAGTAGCACCCGAATACGTTCATCCCAGAGATCAAGACGTGTTTTGTAATCTTGTCGTCAATAAACTTATAATGACCAATGGACCATAGCATCTTGTTTCTGGCTGTCACGTTAACCCATTTTACATTCGCTCTGTAATTTAAAATAAAAAAGTATTTATAATACAAAAAAAAGAACTATATTTATAACTAAATTATAGAGTTGGAAACTCGTTAGCTGAGCGGTAAAGTAATTCCTTCTGGCTTCCTCTGGTCCCTGGTTCAAATCCTGGCATCGACTGTAATTTTTTTTTTCGGAATCTTTGGAAGCCTCTGAGCCCATCCAGCTCCAACGGTTATGATTGCCCTGGATGTGACAAATTGTGTGGGTCACAGCTGGGGCTGCGCAGCCACGGAAAATACTGCATTCCTCACTAACCTTCGGATTCGAAGACAAGCCTTGTTATGAATATATATTACACTAACAATAACACTGAAATAAACAACGAATAAACTAACAAAATCTTGGTGACTTACCTGTCAAATAATGCTGTTCCATCAAACAAGATAGCCTCCCGTTGTTCCCACTGAATGACTACTGCAAAATAACTAAATTGTTCTGGATCTATTCTATGAAAAAAAAAAACACAGACACACAAACATATATTATTTTCACACTACGGACCCACATACGTTTGGAAACAGCTAAGCTAAATGTAGCTCAATTACACATTTGTAACTGTTCTTATATTAATATATTTCTAGGCATAACAAAAAGGGAGAGAATAGTTACATAAACCATTCGGTGAATACATTTTTAGGCACTACTTAGAGTTATCGACATACGACCGCATAGGCTCGCAAACAATAGAATAAGTGACATAATTGTACGAACATGAGACTAAATGGTAGAGACAGACTATATAAGGTATTATCTTTGATTCCTGAGATATAGAATCAAGGAAGTATTTTATGTTACCATTCAAACTAAGTGCGAAATGCTATCTATCTATCTATCTATCTATCCGTCCGTCTCCGTCCGTCCGTCCGTCTCCGTCCATCCATCCATCCATCCATCTATCTATCTATCTATCTATCTATCTATCTATCTATCTATCTATCTATCTATCTATCTATCTATCCATCCATCCATCTATCATTCCATCTATCTATCTATCAATGTATTGTTACGTTCTCCCTCCTAATCAGGCCTTCTGTAAACACTGCTAAACACAACACATCTTATCTTATCTTATATAATACAGACGTTACTTCAAAAAAGAAGATGATTACGTCCTACGCGTCATGCATTTAGTCATGCATATTAACCAATGACTTAAATTCTGCCAAGTCACTGGTTTTTCTGGCTAGCTCAGGCAACCCATTCCATGCTCTAATAGCACTAGGGAAGAAGGAGTATTTGTACAAATTTGTCCTAGCATACACATCAACACAAGAACCTGACAACAAGAGCTCCAAATAATCTGTTACTGTAATAAGGGTCAATTAAAACAGCCAATAGGACACAATTGGTAACACAATAAACTACTACTACCCTACTGAACTCTACTGTCTCTATTTCTTTCTGGACGCGTACATAACACCTGAGGACTCAACCAGGACCGACTTCATAGCCAGATTAACAGTCCCGGTCTCCTCAGTGTCCTGTCTTGAACTGCCGTTTTCTTACACACAATGTGTCCCTGGTCCTATTCACGTGCAAAGTTCATGCCAGTACTGTCCGTTGCCCTTCGATAGAGCACGCTAATTTGTATTACTGGCCTGTGTCACATATGTCAGCTGATCACACACAGTTAACCCTTTTGCGTCGGAATAGGGTTATAACAGTATCTATCTATCTATCTATCTATCTATCTATCTATCTATCTATCTATCTATCTATCCATCCATCCATCCATCCTACCATCCATCCATCTATATCAGTCTGCCTGACTTGCTGTCTCTCTGTATAAACATTTACTTTTACTATGGCCTCCATCATTTGAGAAACGACTCAAAATCGTCTCTTAGTACTAGAAGCAAACCTGGTTAGTCGCAATGGTCGAAACGATGTCGCCCACTGTCACGTCAGTTTTAGAACCCCTGTAATATTTTGTGACTAGTAATCACTGAACCATTCCGTGCATGATTCGCACGAGATTTTGTTTCCTGGTCGGAAGCTGACCACGAGGTGGAAGTCATTTGTTTTTAGACTCTCGTAAAGAGAGGAGTGTTTTGGATATTAATGTACAAGTAGAGTGTCATTGAATTGATTTGTATTCAGGACTAATTTTCTTGGATGTATTTGTGATGGCTGAAGTCGCCAATATCTTTATAAATTATTATTTTTGTGTAATAAAAACCATGTCTGCTACAA
Organism: Biomphalaria sudanica; assembly: GCA_036873155.1. Taxonomy (NCBI): domain Eukaryota; kingdom Metazoa; phylum Mollusca; class Gastropoda; family Planorbidae; genus Biomphalaria; species Biomphalaria sudanica. The sequence goes on from JAZGLO010000013.1 coordinate 2,067,642, forward strand.
GTGAGTCTATTAATTATTATAAATATTGTGGTCAAAGAGTTCAGCATGTTAATGCTCTCACGCACTAGCAAATCTAGTGCGCGAGTGGAAGTAATTAGTTATCAGCAAAGAACATTGTAGAGGTATCTACAACACAGAGACATTCGCGTCATCACGCCTATAACAAAACCAGGCTGTGACATATGGTGGCCAGTAAAGGTGTTTTCAAGACAGTGAACCTACACTTCTCGTTTGGCGCAAAAATATACATTAGACCGGAACATTTTTTTTTCTCAAGATGGCGTCAAATTAAGCGTGGACTGAATCCAGATTGCTCACAAGATCTACAAGGCAATTAAGGACGCAGTACGATACGATACAGAGCACACTTGCCAAGTCTCTGTCTAGACAAGATTCCAACACTGAACAGTATGTTGTGTGCTAGACACGCACGGACTTAAAGCGCAAATATCACTCAAGCGAAACCAGTCATAAGTATTCAAGTAGATCATCATTGAGCTAGACAGAGCCTGCAAAATTTTGTTTGTTTGTTCGCCTGTTGACCTCTACATACAATTGTGACTGTTAACACACCGAAGTTATTGTGTTCTCCAAGTCAGTAATCTCTTCAAGGAAGAATCTCAATCAAACTTTGTGCTTTAACGTCGTTTACATCCACGTAGGCCCCGCCTCCTAGAGATGTGGAGATTGCAGTAGGTGGAATCAACTCTATATCAAAGGACATACCATTCAAAGAAACAAATGGACGTTTCTACTAGAACCGTATTTGTTTAACCTAATTCGTCATATGTCATTGACTAATGTGGACTTGCAGCTACTTCTTGTATACCTGGTCAATGCTTATTTCTCCACTATTGTAGATATCTTGAGATTCAGCACGGCGTGACAGCACCATCTGCAGAAACCGAAGACAGCTGATACTCTTGTGTGGGTGAAAAATTCAAGGCGTAGCTTGAAGACAGTTGATACGTCGTTTCTACGTGAGCTCTCGTCACCAACTCTTGACACGCTCCTGCATTGTCGAGGTTTCACCTTACATTGCTATACAGAAGGTCCTACATTTAGGCCTCTGTTCACTTATGGTCATTATATTTTTTTTCAGCGACTTTACGTATTTGGATTATCTAAGCTGAAGTTTTCTACTTAAGTACTGTTGGATTATTTGTATGAATGTGCAAGTACTTTTGGATTATTTATCTTTGACGTTGAAGTTGGACTAACTTGGACTAACTTGTACCTATTGCCGCTTTCCTAGTCATCGTTATAAGTCGAAGGAACAACACGTGCATATATTACTACACTTACCTTTTGGATTATACTTATTGGATAAGTCACCTATTGGATTATCTACACTACTACGCTACGTTGGAAAGAGGATGTAAGTTAACTATTTAAGATTGAAATCTTATATTGAGTATTGATATTGACATTGAATTTCCTTATTTCTATATATTTGTTACTTTCAAGGGTGGCTGGAGAGGGACTATTTTATGATCTATCATAATAATAGGATCTATTAGGGAATATCCTATCTGTTCTTTTACCTTCAATAAGACCCAACGCGTTTGAGGTCATCCTTGTTGGTAGGGAGGTACTAGATCATATTGGGAATTATTTATTAGCTGTTTTAGTCTTGTTTGTGTATTTTGTCAAAGTATTCTGTTTGTATTAATATTGTTGTTGGTCTAAAGTCTTGTATCTACATATCTGTAATTCTCCTGTCCTATTTCTTCTTTTTATTAATCTCTTTTATAGCAGACTGTGTCGTCATTCATATTGTTTCTGTGTTTGTTTTTTATACATTGTACATATATTTTTGCTTCTTTTAATTTAATTTTTTTTCTATTATAACTGGCATAAACAATAGCCATACATACTTAACATTAAAAAATACATTTTAGCTATTGCATTTGTGAATAAAATTGATTTGATACATATAATTATTTGAATATATGACTATTAACAAAGTTCATTGATCTTAAATTTTTTTTTGTAAAAATATATTGCAACCATAACACACACATTCTCCCAGTGTAATATTTGTAACACATCTCATTTTTTTTAAAACTATATACTTTGATTGATTTACTTCAACTACTCATTGGACATAGAGTGTACATTAATAATAACCATGGCATCATATGATAAAATTCTAGAACTTGTAAAGGTGATGGAACTAGATGGGGAGGAGAAAAAGGAGTTTATCAAAAAAGAATTAGAAAAGGCTGAAAAGAAAGAAAAAGAGGAAAGAGATAGGGCTGAAAAGGAAAAAGATAGAATAGATAAAAAAGAAAAAGAAGATAGAGATAGGGCTGAAAAGGATAAAGATAGGGAAGAAAGAGCTGCGGAAAGAGCTCATCAAATAGAACAAAAAGAACTAGAGACAAAACAAAAAGAAAGTCAGGACAAAGTAGAGTTAGCCAAATTGGAAGCAGCAAAAATTAATCCCAACATTATTACCCACAAACTAGTAACAAACCATTTATTTCCAAATTTCATACATTTAATATTAAGGAGGAAACATTAGAAAATTACCTAGTTCAGTTTGAACATATTTCATCCACTTACAACTTAAATAATGAGGATATGGCAAAACATCTTTTGGCTAATTTATCTGGAGAACCCCTAAACATAATAAGCACACTCACAACTGAACAAAAAAAAAGACTACCTTGCTGTTAAAACTAGACTTTTGGAACATTTTGGAAAAAGTGAAGACTATTACAGAAAACTCTTTAAAAAAATTAAACTAAATAAAGATGGAGACTTCAATAGAATTATCTTTGACATGAAGGCAAATATGCTTAAGTGGTTAGAACTAGCTAAATGTGACATTAAAGATCCAATTCAAATTTTAGACATGATCCTAATTGACAATGTACTATCCAATGTAACAGATTTAGTGTTCACTTTTCTGAAAGAAAAGAAAGTAAAAACAGAAACTGATCTCATTACTAATTTAAACCTTTTTAAAGATAGCCATCCTGGTCATACCATGGATAAAAGAGACCTACATCAACTAGCCGCAACAGTCAGTACATCAAACAGTAATAATAATGATAGATTTAAATTTTCTAACTCTAAAACTTGCTTTAATTGTGGCAAGAAGGGCCATGTTAAAAGCCAATGCAGACAAACTAATACTAGCAACTTTAGATATAGAAGTTACACTAGTTACCACAACCCTAGCAACAACAATCAAAATAATTACAACAATCCTAGTAACTATAACAACCAATATACAAACTACAGATCAAACCAGAGTGCAAGCCCTAGAGAAAGAAGGAGTCTTAGAAATAACAACTTCTATTACAATAATTATAATACTAACAGACAATCAAGGAGGGATACATATAACCATCAGTCTAATAACCATCACAACAGAAATAGAAATGATAGAGGGAACAACAGTCCAAATAACTATAGCAATAACAATAGTAATAGTTAGAGCAATAGAGAAGAATTGACAGCCTACATGCAGTACAATAAGCCAAAGTTAAACCTATACCCCTCATATGTAAATGGAATTAAAATAGAAGCCCTCAGAGATACAGGAAGCAGTGCCATTTTAATATATTAAAAACTAGTAAAACCAAATCAAAAACTGCCAGATAAGATCAAACTTACATATGCCAATCAAAAGAAATTTGATATTTGTGATACAGCCAGAGTACACTTAGATACCCCATGGATAACTGGAGAAGTAGATGTTATTATTTTAGATACACCAGCCCAAGATTTAATCATTGGTTATGTTAATGGTGTAAATGATATAAGTAAAGAAGAAATTATGGAATGGGCAGCAAAGAAAGGTGAAATTTGTGAACTATCTGTTGCACAAGATACAAGTCCCACTACAAACCTCTTAACTAATGCTGACAACATAATTAGAGTAGAACATTTATCAGGATACACTAGATGGCAAACTATCATGGGAGAATTTAGCAATGTTGCACATGTTAAATGGGTACATATAAAAACTCAGAATAGATCAAATAAAATTGCATTTGTACACTTAAACACAGTAGAAAATTGTTATAGAATTATTAAAGCATTTAATAACAAGTTATTTAGAGGAAGATATATTACTGTAAAGTATGAAAATGTTTAACTTCATAATACAATTAGAAACAACTTGACATTTTTCAATCAGGTCAAGCTGACATTTTTTTCTAGTTATCATGTAACTAGGTCATGACATATTTTTGTTACACTTTTATCATTTTATTGGGTCATGATGACATTTTCCCTTTCATTGATGCTATTGTACTATCATTTTTTATTAACTGTGCATTACATATTTATTTATCACAATTTGACAATAACATAGAATATCACAATAACTAGATGTGCTAATAATTTATATAGTTAGTTAACACAGTAATGTAAACAAACACATTGTAAACAACAGTAAACTACTTGAACTGTTGACCTAAATTTTTTTTTGGAAACTCACAAATGTAAATATTGTTGATTTTTTTTCCAAGTGGTACACATTTGAATGTTATCATTTTTTATGCTATTCTACTTTAAATACCACATATGTGTGCTAGCAATAGCAATTATAGATAATGTCACGGTAACCTTGTATAATGATGACAGAACTTAAAGTAATACTGAACACAAATATACTTGTATATATGTATGTAAATTTTTGGGAACTTCTTCAATAAATTCACTTAGTGTGTCAAATGATACACATTGGTTGTGTTATATCATAGAAATTATTTGATGTGAAATAACTTTAAATTTTTTCTTTTTTTCTTCTCTTATAATTGAGATGTCAATGTATGTTAACAGGAGGAGCACATAGCAATTAAACATGCTCATGCAAAACATTTTAATATAATGTAACTATACTTCAGGAGAATAAAGTCTTAACTTGTATTGATATTTTTTTTCAATAACATACTTGTACAGTACATGTAATCATAATAATGTATATTTTTCTAAGCAAACATTTTGAAAGTTGAACAATGCATTTGTTAATTAGTATATGGATCCATTCATAGTTAGAATGAATGACATAACATTAATATTTATGTATAATTGAGCAAGCAGTATTGAGATGATTAATTAGATCAGATGACATGAGTGATTAAGCTACTGGACATATATATGGAACATTACTATCATATGTACTTTTGTAAAAGATTTTTTTCAAAAATCTTTTCTAGGGAAAGGGGCGTATGTCACGTCAGTTCTAGAACCCCTGTAATATTTTGTGACTAGTAATCACTGAACCATTCCGTGCATGATTCGCACGAGATTTTGTTTCCTGGTCGGAAGCTGACCACGAGGTGGAAGTCATTTGTTTTTAGACTCTCGTAAAGAGAGGAGTGTTTTGGATATTAATGTACAAGTAGAGTGTCATTGAATTGATTTGTATTCAGGACTAATTTTCTTGGATGTATTTGTGATGGCTGAAGTCGCCAATATCTTTATAAATTATTATTTGTGTGTAATAAAAACCATGTCTGCTACAAGTGAGTCTATTAATTATTATAAATATTGTGGTCAAAGAGTTCAGCATGTTAATGCTCTCACGCACTAGCAAATCTAGTGCGCGAGTGGAAGTAATTAGTTATCAGCAAAGAACATTGTAGAGGTATCTACAACACAGAGACATTCGCGTCATCACGCCTATAACAAAACCAGGCTGTGACACCCACACAGTGTCTTCCCCCTCTCCAAGCAGCTGATGTGTCATAAGGAACAGTAGGTGCATTTACAGTTTCAGATCAGCGGCGTGGCAGGCTCTCTCAAGGTGTAGCACTCCATTAAACACCGTTTTCTTTGGATTAACTCCCAAAGCCTTTCCTGTGTTGGGGTATAGGCATTAGACAGCAGCGGCTACTGCTCACAGCTTACTGGTTTAGCCGTCATTTGATCGCCTTTGCACCTTCTCCTAGAAGTGATGGCAGTTCCGCTAGACTCATTATAAGACCCTGACATAATGGCCAGAAGTTGGACTGCTTGGTAAAATCATATGTGTACACTGACTGTACACACTTGACCATTTATACTTGTGTACTTTCGGCAGATTGTTTCTTTGAATTTCGATCTAGAAACACCCGTGCACTTTGGTTCGAACATTTCTGTGCACTCTTGTTCAGTCACATCTGTGCACTCTGGTCCAGTCACATCTGTGCACTCTGGTCCAGTCACATCTGTGCACTCTGGTCCAGTCACATCTGTGCACTATGGTCCAGTCTCATCTGTGCACTTTGGTCCAGTCTCATCTGTGCACTTTGGTCAAGTCACATCTGTACACTGTGAACCAATCATGCGTGTGCACCCAAATCCATGAGGCTGAAAAAAAATGTGCATCTAGGTAACTATAAATGCTCATTTCGCGATCATGCTTGTGCCCTATTCAGATACATCAGCTATAGCAAGGGCTCTCTTGAGTCGTTAATGACACATAGATCTAAGTCAGTCTTCTGAATAAAAACCAATGTGCAATTATAGTTAAATTGTTTATGTGACTCACCTCCACACATACTTATTGAAAAACAGTCCCATGGGAACGAGAATGCAAAGAGAAGGGTCGCCAACATCCTTATCACTTTTCTGTGCCCCAATACAGGCTGATGCCTGGACAATCGCAACCTGGACGCCTTTGCTGCTTGCGACGTAGGCATTGAGCAGGTTGTACTGAAAATATATATCGTGAAGCTAATGAATACATTTAGGGATAGAACAGGATGAACTGAACGACATTTGGCATGAAAATAATTAATGGATGTAGGCCAAGAGCAGAAGGAAGTGAATGACTTTGGGGATGTATATAAGGTCTCCCTCAGGTCACGAAACGACTATGGATCATCGTATGGAATGAATGCCTCGTCATTAGCTCTTTTCAAAAAGATGTCTCCCACACAGCAGTCCTCCACCTCTCCCACAAAGCTGATGTATCCAAAGGGACATCAAGTTAGAAACAGTTTGGGATCAGTGGCGTCGCAGGCTATGCCAGGGTGTAGCTCTGAGTGCTGCAAACTGCAGAAATGTCGTTGGCGTCTAATTTTTCCTCAAGGGTGACTCCCAAAGCATTCTCCATAATTGGGTATAGCTGCAAGGAAGCAGAAGTTTGAATTGAGTTTTCCTTCTCCTAAGTGGATAGCCCCTCCTGCCCTACCGAAGCTTACTGCTTTCCTGCGCCACTTATTCACCTTTGCCCCTTCTCCTGTTAGCAAAAACAGTTTCGCCAGACTCAATATCTGAGCCACCCGTGAAGGCCAAAAATTGGACTGGTTGTCAGAGGCTACTTGAGACGCTTGCCTTTGGGAAGCACTTTATAGGTAGTGGAAAGCTTATAGCCATTACCTCTGATCATAATGGCCAATGACAACCTTACGAGCCATAGGGATGTAACTAACTAATTAATGTAGGCATAGAGCAAGTTGAACTAGAAGACATTCGCAATGTAACTTATGAAGGAATATTTTCATAAAGAAAACAAACACATTAACAAAGTTGAACAACGATGAAAGCAAATGAAACAATTGAAGGTGAACTACTTTTTTCGTGTCTCTTTCGTTCAGGGTGACTTCTGGCAGGACTTTTGACTGTGCGGCGAGTCTTATATTAACGACTGTATGGTCTTGAGAGGCGGTGATGAGATAGTAGCTGACTGTTTTGCGGCCCTCCAGCGAGAACACGATAAAATGCCTCCCAAAAGATTCACTTGGTATCAACATTTCTGAAATGGTAATGACTTAAGACCTTAATTTTGTATTTTGTTGTATATATTACATAATAGTGGCATGCCTTTTTAAAAAAGATTGTTTTTGATAATTAATTATCAATGATTAATTGGATAATTAGTTAATTTTTTAAAATTGATTCCAGGACTGTTACGTACAATAAATAGTTGTGGAAAGCTTCAAGTTGATCCGAGAATGGTTGTGGGAGAAGCAACTAGTACAAACCTCTGACCAGGCAGACAGAATGATTTGATATAAGCTTGTAAGAAAGGGGCAATGAGCTAGCGGTAATGAAACAGTTTAATATGAAGATAATGAAGATCACATTCTACTTCTAAGCAGGTGTTTTTTTTTGTGACGGTACGCACCGGTACGGCGTACCTGCACCTTTTTCAATGTGATGAAAAAAAAAGTATTACTTGTCTTGTATTTTAACGTTTATTATTAATATATTAGGAGTTAAAAGTTAGGCAATCCATCACTGAGTACCGGCACCTTTTCCTTGAGTACCAGCATCTATTTTATTTTTTACAAAAAAAGCACTGCTTCTATGGTAAAAATGTTTGTAAAATGTTTTACATTATTCGATGTTCCTTCAGAGTTGAAGATAGTTTACTTCCTAGTCCAAACCTCCCGCAGAACGACGGGGGATGGGAGCGGGCAGGGTTTGAACCCTCGACCGTCGATAAATCCGAACGACAGTCCAGCGCGCAAACCGCACGACCAGGTAGTCATGGTACTAGTGAACGTAATAGATTGTTCAGTATAGAATTCAGTATAGTATGTCACTTATTGATGGTTTTATACATATTTTCGTTGTAGTTGTTAAATCGTAGCGCAAATATTTAAAACTAGTAACTGCCATATTCAGTCGCTATTTCATATTCGAATTATTAGACTTAATAACTCTGTCATTTCTTGATGTATAATGTTTCATTTCACAAAAAATGTTTTATCACTGTTGGCTTAATCTACTCACTGTCTTTTATTTACCTACCCACAGCCATGTCTTTTATTTACCTACCCACAGCCACGTCTTTCATTTACCTACCCACAGTCATGTCTTTTATTTACCTACCCACAGCCATGTCTTTTATTTACCTACCCACAGCCATGTCTTTTATTTACCTACCCACAGCCATGTCTTTTATTTACCTACCCACAGCGACGTCTTTTATTTACCTACCACAGCCACGTCTTTTATTTACCTACCCACAGCCATGTCTTTTATTTACCTACCCACAGCCACGTCTTTTATTTACCTACCCACAGCCACGTCTTTTATTTTACCTACCCACAGGCATGTCTTTTATTTACCTACCCACAGCCACGTCTTTTATTTACCTACCCACAGCCATGTCTTTTATTTACCTACCCACAGCCACGTCTTTTATTTACCTACCCACAGAGATGTCTTTTATTTACCTACCCACAGCCACGTCTTTTATTTACCTACCCACAGCCACGTCTTTTATTTACCTACCCACAGCCATGTCTTTTATTTACCTACCCACAGCCATGTCTTTACTGCCAATTTTCTGTTCCTCGGACCCGTAGCAAGATGTCGTCATTGTACCACTGTTGCAACTGCCTGAGATGACGCCGAACTTTACGGAACCGACAAAAGAAGTACCTTTACAAACAAAAAAAAATTTCCATTATAAATAGATTATAGATTATGCAGAAATTAAAAAACTATAAATTATAATACTTCGTTTAGAAAAAAAGTTCAAATGATACAATGATATTTTGCCTGACATCTGAAATTGTCTAGTAGTGTTGTGCGTCGCACTTGGAACACTAAGGCCAGCACCACTGGGCCCCCGGTCGTATTCGTATACTGTACCAGGCTAACCGTGAGGGACACGCCATTTGTGTAACGGCCCCTTGAGGGACGGCGCCTGGACGTTGACAGATCGCTGCGAGAGCCTTTTTACATCCCCGCACAGTGCAATGAAGTTGTTCTCACAACCCACGGGAGCCTTGTTTCGCTACCCTTTGGCCTAGTCGTCCCCTCTCACGACCGTTTCCACCCGGGTGCCATTACGAGGCAGGGCAGCAAGCCCGAGATTTTGCCTGCCAGAGTTTAATAAATGAAGCGCTACTTAGGATCTTTTTTTAGATTTCTATCCTATTTAAGCTTAAATATAGCTACAATATTGTGATAGGGATAAATCAAAAAGCATATCATAAGTGTTAATGAAAGGAAATAGGTGATTTGCAAATTTAATATCTTTTCCCTGATTTCAGTATATTTAATCAGTAAATTTTGTTCAAAAGTTTATATGATTAAGAGTAAGACTGCTTTATTGATCCTTATGGAAATTTGTGATTACAAGGACTCTTTTCACATATAAAGACAACACAACAGAAACATTCACATAAATACAACAGGCACAACATAAAGAGTTCATTCAGCGACTACACACAGGCATCTTGGTCCTATTCCTGTTTCCTGATCAACGAGTGGCGTTGATATAGTCTGACCGTGTGAGGTACGAACGAGTTTTTGTAACTCTGTTTTTTGTTTTGACTGACAGCAGAACCTCCTCAAAGATCAATGTCCACTAGAACACGTGCGTTATATTCCAGGACATCTAGTGAGGTGCTCATGACTCCAGAAGATCCTATGTATTGTTTGTTTCAAACTTAGTTGAAAGAGGCAACCTATATAGGTTACTAATTCAGCTTATACCACCACTTTAGTCAAGTACAATTTCTTTCCCTTGTTCGAGATACCAGACAAAATAAATAATTACCAAAAGTTAATCAGTTACATCTTTAAATTGATTCTTGTGTTATCAAGTAAAAGAAATAATTGTGCAAAATTTCAGCTTGATCCGAGATTGGGTGTCGGAGAAATAACATGTACACATTTTTTTACCATACAGGCAGAGTGGTTGTTACAAGCTTTGTGATCAAAAAGTGCAATGTTTAGCTTAGTTGGGGAAAAAATGGAGCTGCGAGCTGAGTTGTGCTTGCTGAGCATCTACAGACAGCACTAAAATATTTCAATTACCCCCCCCTCTCACACATATTCACAAAAGGGATTGTACCAGAACGCCTGATCTTTCTAAACTTTGATAGACGCACTGTACAAAAGTAATTTTAAACAGTAATAATCTTATCTTATCTTATCTTATATAATACAGACGTTACTTCAAAGAAAAAAGAAGATGATTACTCCTACGCGTCATGCATCTAGTCCATTCCATGCTCTAATAGCACTAGGGAAGAAGGAGCTTTTGTACAAATTTGTCTTAGCATATGGAACGAGGAATTGTGTTTAGGCAGTAGACGAGGTGGAACATGTTAGCATTTAAAAGAATTGAAAGTAAACAAAATTGTTTTGATAATGAAAATTCAAGAAGTGAAATCTTTCTCTTTTTTTTTTTAATCACTCTTAAGTCAAAAACAACCAAATGCCTTACCTGTTATATGACCTATATATTTTGAATTCTTACACGTGGACACTATAAAGGCCTCCTGTCTAAAGTGAGGATAGGAAAACATATATATATATATATATAGTAAAAAATATATATATTCATTCTGAAATGCATTATAGTAAACAAGGTTTTTCCCTGACCACCAGATGCATACCTGTACAAATGTATTCTCCAATAAAACAAAATTGTACAACTTTGTTTTGATCAAACTTAAACCTTCTTGCTATTTTACTTACAATGTGGTAGGAAGAGAAGAGATAAGGATAAACTAATAATAGAAGAGATAAAGATAAAGTAATAATAGAAGAAATAAAGATAAACTGATAATAGAAGAGATAAAGATAAACTAATAATACAAGATAGTATCCGCTTTTTGTGCATTTTGTCTGTGGATCGGTCTGTCCGTCATATAAAAAAACAACAACACCAAACGCTATTGAAAAACTGATTTAACCTTTAATGTTCCTTCCAAAACATTGAAAGAGTTTTAAGTATCTAGAAAAGATTGTTACGGATGTTTTTGTGAAAAACAAATCATTGCAACGAATGTTTTTTTGCTCTTCTAACTTATATTACATGTAATTGAACTATAAAGTTGTTCCTGACATTGTTTTTTATAAAAAAATATGTCAAACTATTATTTTAAATAGCATCATAGACTTACATTACTCTAATATTCTTGGACAATAAGCCACTATAGTTTAATTATCGATATCCAATTTTCCGTATTTTCAACTTTAAAAAAAAGTATGTCAAATGATTTTTTTTTTTCAAAAATATCTACAATAGGTTGTTCAGGATTTGAAAATTTAGGATTTAGATATGGATTTATATTCCAATTAAAATCTTAGTACAGTATAGATCTAGAATTTCTAGGTCTAGTTTAGACAGATATAGACTAGATTAAGATATAGAATTTCAATTTCTAGTCTTTTGATTTCCAAACGTCAAGATCAATATTGAAAAGCTATAATATACTAAAACTAATCTACTATTTTTAAATTTAATGTTGCATTCAGTCTATTAATAGATGATCTAGGATTTTTTTCCCATAAATCTAATCTAAATTATTCCAAATTTTTATATTATATATCTAGAACTAGTAGATATAGATCATAGACATAAATAAATATAGACTGGCCGAATTAAGTAACTTCATGTAACTTGGAAACATGTATATCTATTGTATTCGGATTTCCGAATTATGAAAAATTGCATGATCTTCATTCTTAGAGATTTAAAAAAAAACACTAGTGAAAATAATGTAATACTTAGATAGGGTATGGCTGAAATAGATATGAATACTTAACGTTTATACTGCTAATAAATGCTGTATAATAAAGTACACACAATTGCAAATCACAAATTTTCGTTTCATAAAACTCTTTAATTGGCCAGTCTATATTTATTTATGTCTATGATATAGATCTTAAGAGTGCTAAATCAGAAGTTTAGTTTATGTAGATCTACAACCTCATTCTAGTTCCGTTCAAATGAAATGCCATAGCTCTGTTGATAACTGTGCTGAGATATCGAAGTACAAGCACGATATATCGACTCTTTTTTTTTCCAATTACAAATCAATGCTGAAAGATGATTTAAAATCGCTCGTCTGACATATTGTACATATCCGGTACATACCATGCCGTATTCTGTAATATATCTCTTTATTAATAATAGGCTATTAGTTTGTAACCAGTTTAGTTATCAAGTTAAGAGCAATGCCTGGTCGTGCTGTTAGCGTGCTGAACTGAACTCGACAGTCCCGGGGTTGTTTGTTTGTTTGTTTTACATGTTTCGGATGTTCCTTCAGAGTTGAAGATAGTTTACTTCCTAGTCCAAACCTCTCGCAGGACGATGGGGGATGGGAGCTGGCTGGGTTTGAACCAGGGACCATCGATAAATCCGAAAGACAGTCCAGCGCGCAAACTGCACGACCAGGCAGGGTTCATACCCTGCTCGCTGCCATCCTCCGTCAATCAGAGAGAAGTTAATTATTTTTAACTAGAAGGAACATCGGAAACATGTAAAACAGAAAAAAAAACATTTTTTTACCATGGCAAATGAATCTTTGAAACATTATTTTCGACTATCAAAATTAAATCACGTCTTAAATATATCTCGCAAATAGGCGAACCCGACAGGGATCCGACTCAAACGGGGGCCGCCTCTGAGTTTGTGTGATAACATAAACTCTCTTTGTAATCTGTTACTTATTATCGTGCTACAGTAAAGTTGTGTAAACAAAAAATTGGGTAAACAAACAGATGGGTAAACAACCAGACCAGTTGGATGCATATGCAGTTGGGTTGACAAACTATTGGGTAAACAAACAGTTTGTGCCACGACTTACTTTTCAATACTGATTTTTGCCATCTTATTATTGTAATACGTCCCACCTTTCAGAACAATGTTCTCATATTCAGCTTCTAAACGAAATGTCACCACCACGGAGACAGACACCTTGCCAGCCACAAGACCTATAAAATGGTCACTCCTGGTCAAGGAAAACATACAATGTGTTTTTCATACTACTTAAAATAATCCTTGGCCTTACAGTACCACTGTCCCATAAAGTTTACAAAAATGAAAATAAAACGTAAAGCCGACGACAGCAACAGAAATGATAATATCATTAAGAACAACTTTTAATCAGGCAAAATAACACCACAATAATACAAAAACATCTGATTTATCACCACCACTGTTTTATTATTACAAAACGTACGGAGTCAGCAGACAGCTAAACAAATATCAACAATACATAATGCTCATCTACGGGGAAAAGTTCCACATTTCCGAGTCTATCTCTCAAAAATGTAGAATTTAATTAATTACCAATAATTAGTTGGCTAGTTGGTTAATTTTAAAAAAAAATTGTTAAGTAAAAAAATACGGAAAAGTTTTAGCTTGATCCAAGAATAGATATGGGAGAATAACGTGTACAATTAACTAAGTGGACTAAACCCACACATATTTAGCCTTATTTTTTTATGCTGAAGGATTAATCTCCGTTGTTGATATTTACCAAAATAATGTATTGCCATTAATTAGTTTAAAAATTCGTTAATTGCATTGTTTCAAATTGATTCATGTTTTGTTAGGTACAACAAATAATTCAGTAACGTTTCAACTTGATTCGAGATTGGGTATGCTAGAAATAGAGTAAACAATCGTTTTACCAGACAGACAGTCCGACATAGTGAATCGATATAAGCTTTGTAAAGACAATTGATTTATGTTCACATATCATGACCAGTTGTAGCAATAAAGCAATGCTTCAGATCATCAGCGTCAAGACAAAGGAAACAGGAACCGTGAAAACAGCAGGACATTCTAACTACATCTGATCCTTTTTTTTGTTAAGTAAACAGTTGTAAAGATGGAGATTCGTCTGATACAAGTAAACTGAACATAATTACCACAAGGAAAATAAATTTGTAAAAAATGTTAATAGAAAAACAAAGCTTATCTAAATGGGAAGAATTCCGTCGTTAAAACTATATCTACCAACAATTTAAATGTTATTTCCCTTATTCGATATCAAACAAAGTAATTAATTACCAATAATTTATTGACTAATTGAAAATTTTTGTTTATTAATTCTTGGCTACCTATGTAACAGGATTGAGGCTCAACACCCGACTCGAGCAGAATTGTGTTTACTGAGCGCCTAAAGGCAGCACAGAAACCCTTCTTCCAGAATCCCCCCACCCCCAATACTGGTCCACATATGAGATTGCGCTCTGTGCGTGCTATAGGCAAGAAAGTAGCGCTAAATAAAAGCTATAATAGAAACAAAATTTTTATCATGTACAATAAATAATTATTTAAAGTATCAATTTCATCCGTGAATGTGTGATGGAGAAATAATTTTAACAATTATTTGAGGGGACTAGACCCAACTAATTAAGCCATTTCTGTGAATAATGAAGCATTAGTCTCCCTTTTTGCTTTTGAACAAAATAATGAATTAAAAGTAAATAATTGTGTAATTGGTAACTTTTTTATTGATTCATGTCTTGTCTATGCCAATGAATAATTGTACGAAGTTTGACCTGGATCCGAGAATGAGTGGGGGGGGGGGGAAATAACGTGTACACACTTTCTACCAGACAGACAGACAGACAGAGTGAGTTTACTGTAGAGTACAATCAGAAACAGAGCCATGTAGAAACTATGTATTTCCTTGCTAAGCCTAAACTTATGTTCGAGAATAAGTACTTACGTACCCTAGTGTCACAGCGAAATATTTCTTGCCCCAGGCCTCTACTGGCACTGGCGTAAAGATAGCCACGGAGAATTTGGACACCAGGTAGTGGACATAGATTCCGAATGAATTTTCACCACGGACTCGAAATGTCCAGGATGTCTGCTCAGTCACTCCTACGTGGCAAGTCCTAAGACCAATAAGGTTTGAGTTTGAGTCTTATAAATTACAGACGTAACTTCAGAATAGAAGATACATACGTCCTACTCGATTCCATGTGTCAGTGTGGTCATGTATGTGAATTAAGACTTAAACTTTTTACATACAGACGTTACTTTAAAAAAAAAGAAGATGATTACATACCACGTCCCTAGGTCAATCTAGTCGAGACCAATTGTTATAGAAGGCAAGAACACTGACATGCAATGTCACAAACTGTGAAGTCACAAGTCTGTACGACGTGGCAACGAGCTATTGGTCTACACTGCCCACAGGTTGTGACGTTGCAGGTCAGTGTTCTGGCATTCTATTACGAATGGTGTCGATCTAGTCATGCGTGTTAATTAATATTTTCAACTCTGCAATTTTCGTTGGTGTTTTAGCTTATTCATTATATGTGTAATGTGTATAGCTATCAGCAGAGCCGGCCTTAGGCCACTGCAACCTATGCGGCCACAATGAGCCCCGTACTTTCATATTCCCCTCGCTTATTCTAGGTGTAAATTATTACATTATACAGTTATAACTTATAATAAGGACTCCCTCTGCATCTTGATTTTCCAGGAGATCTTGGAAATGTTATGAAATTAAAATACACGAAAAGTCCGTGAGATCTCCTGAAATTATTAAAATCTCCTGAAAACTCATAACAATCTTAAAAATAGACAAAGTTGTCATTTTGAGGTGTCTATCCATATAGAAAATGCCAATACTAAGCACAATAAAAAGAAAACGGCATTGTCAGCTTTCATTCAATAAAATAATATACAAAGACGAATTTATTTTCAAATGCAAAATCTTAATTTTCACTTATTATCCTTTCCCCTACCCTGAATGGTGACCGCGAAATCGGTTTGGCATAGGGCACCGCAACTTGTAGGGCCGGCTCTTGCTATCAGAACAATAAAAATGTTGACAGTGACATATTATGAAACACCTTGTCTTTCCTTTTTTGTATAGTCTCACGTAGAGACTTTTCTAGGTACTGTAAAGTGCTGAACTCACGTAGAGACTTTTCTAGGTACTGTAAAGTGCTGAACTCACGTAGAGACTTTTCTAGGTACTGTAAAGTGCTGAACTCACGTAGAGACTTTTCTAGGTACTGTAAAGTGCTGAACTCACGTAGAGACTTTTCTAGGTACTGTAAAGTGCTGAACTCACGTAGAGACTTTTCTAGATACTGTAAAGTGCTGAACTCACGTAGAGCCTACACAAGGTAATTTTTAGAGCAGAGAGGGTGTCTAATAAGGCAAACACCCCTGGCCCAGAGCTATTGCGGCGCCCCGAGATAAAGAGAATCTTTTGTCACAGCCAGCCCATCGTAAAAATATTTATAGCCCTGCTATGTCACTTGCCCAGGGTCATGAGCGTTGCAAAGGCCACCTCTGCTTAGAGCCTACACTATCTTGGTGGGAGGGCGAAATAAACTATAGGAAGGAGGTAGTAGTAAATAAAAAAATAATCTTATTAAGTATTATTTCACTATATAGTTTTCATCGTATCTGTATCGTAATCTAGCAGTTTAATTCATCTAAATTCTAAGATACAGAAAAATTGGCAAATACATTCTTATCTCAAATAGATCAGAGCATTTTCATTTCTAAATCTGATTCTGATTCTACAATCAGTCTTAAACCAACCTCCGAAAAATTTTCATAGTAGTTCAGCGTATTGGTTTGAACAGCTTTCATTGTCTTGACCTGAAGTTTAGCTGGACATTGTGCAGTTACAGTGACTTGAACTTATGTCTCGAAAGATGATTATAAAACATTGTATGTGCTTTTGTCAAGGCCCTAGAGTGTTTCTTTTGTCAAGGTCCTAGGCTGTTGCTTTTATCAAGGATCTAGAGTGTTGCTTTTATCTAGGATCTAGAGTGTTGCTTTTATCATGGATCTAGATTGTTGCTTTATCAAGGATCTAGAATGTTGCTTTTATCAACGATCTAGAGTGTTGCTTTTATGAAGGATCTAGATTGTTTCTTTTACCATGGATCTAGATTGTTGCTTTATCAACGATCTAGAATGTTGCTTTTATCAACGATCTAGAGGGTTGCTTTTATCAAGGATCTAGTTTGTTGCTTTTATCATGGATCTAGATTGTTGCTTTTATCAACGATCTAGAGTGTTGCTTTTATGAAGGATCTAGATTGTTTCTTTTACCATGGATCTAGATTGTTGCTTTTACCATGGATCTAGATTGTTGCTTTATCAACGATCTAGAATGTTGCTTTTATCAACGATCTAGAGGGTTGCTTTTATCAAGGATCTAGTTTGTTGCTTTTATCATGGATCTAGATTGTTGCTTTTATCAACGATCTAGAATGTTGCTTTTATCATGGATCTAGATTGTTGCTTTATCATGGATCTAGATTGTTGCTTTATCAACGATCTAGAATGTTGCTTTTATCAACGATCTAGAGTGTTGCTTTTATCAAGGATCTAGAATGTTGCTTTTATCAACGATCTAGATTGTTGCTTTTATCATGGATCTAGATTGTTGCTTTATCAACGATCTAG
Organism: Biomphalaria sudanica; assembly: GCA_036873155.1. Classification (NCBI taxonomy): domain Eukaryota; kingdom Metazoa; phylum Mollusca; class Gastropoda; family Planorbidae; genus Biomphalaria; species Biomphalaria sudanica. The sequence goes on from JAZGLO010000013.1 coordinate 2,085,742, forward strand.
AATGTTGCTTTTATCAACGATCTAGAGTGTTGCTTTTATCAAGGATCTAGATTGTTGCTTTTATCATGGATCTAGGTTGTTGCTTTATCAAGGATCTAGAATGTTGCTTTTTTCATCTAAATTGCTGCTTCCCAATAGTGTGGGTTTTGTCGAGCTAGGGAATGTCTATTCAATAGGACTAATTGTACCGAGAGACATGCAAAACAACTAAATGTATTCATTTTATTAACTTTAACACTCAAAAGTATAATCTAAGACAATTCAGTATCATTCTGACACTCTAATTATATTTATATGTCACTTTGCTCATTCAGAACACTTTCAATTTCCTGATCATCGACCGTTTCGAATGAATCAGTTAGTCCAGGTAATTTCCGAACCATTTCCACAATTTTCATCTTACATGACAGTCTGGCAGTGTTACCGCTAGTTAAATTTAGAAAACCTAGATAGAGCCTTTAAAAAAAAAAAATAGGAAAACCTAAATTATTCTTACACTCGAAACATTTCTCATAGCACTATGCAGTTACATAGACGATGAATGAATTCCATTTTGTTGCACTTACGCAGCTGCACATTTCAGCCTAAATTTATGTCACAAAATCAAGTATCGACTACCCATGGGAAATACAAATGCGTGCTGAACCCATCCAATGGGACGTTTCAAACGGGATTCCCATGGTAATAACATTTCTATGGACAACACAGTTACTAACCCTTCAAGCGAACAGGCAAGAATGATTCGAGCGACGTCGTCTCTGTCAACGGAAATAAAGCGATCAATTTCATTCACATTCGCGTTGTTTCTGTTTCTGTAAAAGATCTTTTTATTGGTTGTCAGAGTCACCTAAGAATACAAAGTGCAGGCCTTGCTACTTCCTGCATACTACAATTCTAAAACAGTAAATTTCAATTCATCTGATAGACTATAGATATCCAAGATGGACTAGCTAGATATAGCTAGACATATATAACTGATAAGCTGGTTTTAGACTTGCGCGTTGCGTCTCAATTTGTGCCTAATTTAATGCCATTTCTTTGCTCTAAGTAATTGCTTGATGGATTGATTCTATGTAGTCTCACAGACCGAAAGCTCGGGACTAGGTCAGATGTATTATATACTATGTTTAAGAAAAGCATTTTGTTGTAGTGTCTGTTGAAATCTTTTCAGGTCTAGATTATTTCGCTGTTGTAGCTTTATAAGGGGAATTAGTCTGACCACATAGCAGCTACTGAAGTCCTACAGTTATCTAACATAAACTGTGATCATTCTAAAATTGCACATTCGTAATTCCGAAGAGATACGTAATCCGCATGCTAAACGCATGCCTTCCCAAACGACTTCTGCACAGGAAGCTATGTGCAGGAAATCGCTCTCAGAGGGTCAATACAAGCGCTACAAAGACTCATGACTGGGAAGCACCAGCTCTAGATTGCTCCTTGTGGCCTGAAGCTGTGAGGGTTGAAGTCGCGAGATACGAAGCAAGGAAAGTGCCCAGCGTGAAAGAGCGCCGAACCAACAAAAAAGCTGAGAGAAGAAGCAGGCCTATCTGCAACTGACCAAACCCACCCATGCCACGTATGCAGCCGGCCTTTCAAAGCTAAGGTTGGAATTTACAGCCATGTTCATGTTCATAGATATAAATATGAAAAGTATATATATATAATGTATGGATTTCTGATGGGGCGAATCTCTTAAATAAGTTCTAAAGGAAGAGACGTTTCCATTCTTTGCAGTAATGGACTCTGCACTCAACTTACATGATATAAAACACTGCTTATTAAATTATTTTTTTTTGCTTTTTTTTTTACTTGCATGCATGCTAAGTACATTGTTTCGCTATTAAAACAAAAGTGAATACTTCATTTATTACACATGTAGCTTTTATAACAGGAAGCATTTCAGCCCTACAAATATCTTTTGTTACATTAGTCAAAAAAATAAAAAGTTTGTATAAATGTTTTAAAAATATACAGACAAATAATCTCCCTTATTAATAAAATCTTCCCGGGTTTTTTTTTTTAATTACTAGACTAGTAGTGAAAAACTGTGAAATTCCATATCTAATTAAACTTTTCAATTTTATGGGAAAAACATACTAATGTATCCGACTCAAAATCGAAATAATCATGATAAAGAATTTTCAATATCTTTTCTTATTTTTGCGATCTAAGCGGGACGGACAGACAGACGGACGGACAGACAGACAAAACACAGTTAAAAACGATTACTCCCCTTTCGTGGAGTATATAAACCATAAGCAAACCTTGAGTCGGCCTTCAAAGCCATAAAAATGAAACTCTAAACTCGGTGTGTTTCTAGTTGCATCGAATTTCTTCAAGGTGGGAGGAACTATCAAATAAAATTCTTTCCCCATGTTGGTCGTTGGCTTTAGATCTGTCAGAGTAAAAGAAGACAAAAGAACGTGCACTTTTTTTTTTGTTTCGTTTACATTATGTTTCATTCTCAGGTGGCGTTTTTTATTTCTTTAATGCGCATATCACAGCCTCGTTTGGGCCTCATTGTGACATGTGATGAATTATGATTCAGTGTAAACGTGCTTATTGCACAAGGAGAAAGCTCTCAGTCTGAACTAAGAGCGAGATATATGGACAGTAGTCGTAATTTGGTCCTCATTCACCAATCGTAAACAAACAACATTTAGCCACGTGATAATATTGATAAAACAATGAAAATTACTTATCACGTGACAGCCTTTATGGATTGCGTATTTTGTATAGAAGATATAGAGAACCACGTGGCAAAATGTTTGTTTACAATTGGTGAATGAGGTCCATTTGATCCTCAGAAAGTAAGGACGTATTTTGCAATCTTATTTTAGTCCTGAGAGAGAGAGAGAGAGAGAGAGAATGTCACACACTAGTTTTAGAACCGCTGTGACACAAGGTGAACTAGTAGTGACTTAGTAATCATGTAACTACTTCGTGCCAATGCACGAGGAAATATTGGGATTGAAACTGACCACGGTGTGATTTCAGGCAGTTGATCTTGGACTCTTGTAGAGAGAGGAGCGTTACAATCTCCTCGTTCGTTTTTAATGCATTAGTATTGAAGTAATTATAAATGTGTACTCAGAATATATTTCGTTGGATTAAGTGAGAAACGGGATGTATATGTTGTGATGGCTGAAGTTGCCAATATCTTTTGTGAACTATTTCATTCTAATTATGTGAATAAAAGTCCATGTCTGCTACCAGTGTGTTTATTAATAATTCTAAATGTTGTCGTTGGAGAGTTTAGTATATTAGTGTTCTTACGCACTTGCAAATCTAGTGCGGGTGTGAAAGTACTTAGTTATCAGCAAAGAACATTATGGTGATACCAGAAGAGGTATCTGCAACATGCATAAGCAGACCAATTAATGACCGCCAGGCCTATACCAATAACCAGGCTGTGACATATGGTGGCCAGTATGTCTTAAATGACAGAACGAACCTACACTCTTTAACAAGTAAATCGTCGATCGTCTACATACAATATGGCGTAGAAGTACAAGAATAATTTTTTTTTCATTATGGCGGCGAAAACAATTGAACAGAACTTAGAGGTCTAACAAACTTTTCTTCAACAACAAGAAATTAACTCAGGTGACCTTGCTCCAACATGATCTCAAATGGATTCCTAGATCTAAATACGTTATCATAGATCTAAAATATAACCAACTAGATTCATAATACAATATCAAGTTGAAGGTAAATAAATGGCTAGAATTTGGACAGTCTACTAATCACATGACCTTATCAACCGTATGACGTCATCGCTTCATTTGCATGACCTTAATCGCCTAAGGAACTAAAACTATGCCACTGAAGGCGCGTTTTTTAACAAGCAGAAACTTAAATGACTCTGTTGTAAACTTATAAGGACTTATGAACTCCCATCGAATATTACGACAAGATATAAACTTTGATTTGATTACCTTAACAAGAAACTTCACCTTACAAAGAGCCATTTTGAACCAAGATCTGATGCAGATTGATGATAAACACCCGGTCAAGGCCCATTCATCTTATTAACTTTTAGAGATCTACTACTTTGACATCCTCATACACATAAAAGTCTATTTAATTAGTGTGTATGAAACTGAATACAGTCGTGACTGATGAGCCGCAATCTGGGTACAAACAATTACTGAAGAAAAACCGAAGCCGGATTACAACAATTTGTCTGTGCTACAACCTCAGAAGCACTGCAACCTGTCTGTACTAATCAAGTCCGACGTCATTCAAGTCGACTATTCATCGTGGTGTACGTCATTTGAGACTCACCTAATTATTTGTTAACTGTTCCAGTAACGAATTGTGGTACACTTGGGCACGTGATACCACCATATCGTCCTAACTGAATCTTCTCCATAACATCTTCTGTGAAGACCTTATCCTGTCCTATATTACTAATTGACTCAGTCATTCACTATTGGATTATCTTCTAAAAGCTCAAGTACTTTGGAGTATATATATAGAGAGAGACTATTTGTCATCCTAGTCATCGTTGCCCATATTATTTGTACTAAGCCTTTACCAGTGTAATTAATTCTGTTTGGATTATTGAGCTCATTATTGGATATATTTTTTTGTGACTGGACTATTGGATATATTACCTTATTTCACTGATTTATTTTATAATTGGATTATCACCTGACTATGGATCTACACTAAGAGGATTGAGCTTATCTACATCAGACTACACTAGAAAGCCTCTGTAAGTTTTGAGTAACTATTGTATATATTTGTTATACATTGACATAATTTAAAGTATCCAATTAAGTGATGTTGACTATTGAAGATAGTCACTAGTGAGTAACCATTTACATTTTTCATTTTTCTAAGTGTTTGCAAGGGCGGTTGGAGTGGGACTATCATAACTTTATCTAATAGGAATCTGTAGGGATTTTTCTACCTGCTCTACTAGTCCTAATAAGGTCCGAGTAGACCATCCTTGTTGGTAGTGACTACTAGATCATTTAGAAATTTTTTAGCTGCATAGTTCTGTTTGTATAATCGTGTGTAATTTCTATTCGTATTCTTATTTCGTTTGTCTAAAATCTTGTATCTACATATTGGTAATTCTCCTGTCTCATTTCTTCTTTTTATTGATTTATTTTAAAGCAGACTGTGTCGTTATATATATTGTTTCTGTGTTTGTCTCTTCTATACATTGTATATATATTTCTTCCTATTATTAATTTAATTTTTTTACTATTTTATTCTGGCATAATAGCCATGCATAACTTGATTTGTTGATATTGAGAAATATTAGAGAAATATATGAGAAACTGAGCTAAGCAATTTATAATTGATCTTGATACACAATTGATTGAATTCATTTCATTACAAGTCATTTCATTGAACTTATCATTGTTTGTAAAAATATACTGTTAAATAACTCAGTCACATTTTCTAGTGTGATAGCTGTAACATCTCATTATTTCAACTATATACTTTGATTGATCTATTTCTTTACTACTCATTGGACACAACTCTATACATTAACAATAACCATGGCATCATATGATAACATTTTAGAGCTTGTCAAGGTGATGGAACTAGAAGGGGACGAGAAAAAGGAATTTATCAAAAAAGAATTAGAAAAGGCAGAAAAGAAAGAAAGGGAGGAAAGGGAAGAAAAGAAACAAATTAGAGATAGGGAAGAAAGAGCTGCTGAGAGAGCTCATCAAAAGGAACTAAAAGAAATAGAAACTAAACAAAAAGAATTAGAGGCAAAACAAAAAGAAAGTCAGGACAAAGTAGAACTAGCCAAATTAGAGGCAGCCAAAATTAATCCCAACATTTTGACTCAGCAAACAACTAGCAAGCCATTCATGTCAAAATTTCATAAATTTAACATTAAAGATGAAACGTTGGAAAACTACCTAGTTAAATTTGAACACATAGCATCTACCTACAATTTAAATAACGAAGATATGGCCAATCACCTCTTAGCCAATCTATCTGGTGAACCACTAAGAATCATTAGCACTCTGACAGTAGACCAAAAGAAAGACTATGCTTCAGTCAAAAATAGACTTTTAGAACACTTCGGGAAAAGTGAGGAGCATTATAGGAAACTTTTCAAAGATGGTGATTTTAACAGAATAATCTTTGACATGAAAGCCAACATGTTAAAATGGTTAGAATTAGCCAAATGCGATCTGAAAGATCCTATTCAAATTTTAGACATGATATTGATAGACAATGTCCTTAGTAACTTAACAGACCTAGTATTCACTGTCTTCAAAGAGAACAAAATTAAGTCAGAAACTGAACTCATCACTAACCCTAAACCTTTTTAAGGATAGCCATCCATGACATACTATTAAGAGGGACCAATTAATAGCCACTGCAATAACCCAAAACAATAATAGTGACAAGTTCAGATTCTCAAACACTAAAACCTGCTTTAATTGTGGTTAAATAGGGAACGTCAAAAGCCAATGCAGAACACCCAGAACTAACAACTTCAGGTACAGAAGCTACACAAATTATTACAACCCTAGTAACTACAATCATTACAGCAATAACAACAATAGCAGATATAGATCAAACCAAAGCGCAAGCCCTAGAGAAAGAAGAAGCCTTAGAAACAACAACTTTCAAAATAACCATAATACTAATAGACAATCAAGAAGAGATACATACAACTATTAGACAAATAGCAACTCAAATAGTTACAACAGAAACAGAAATAATAGACTAAATAATAGCAACAACACCAATGCCCATAGAGAAGAGAATGTGGCATACATGCAGTCAGACAAATCCAAAATAAATATATTCACTTCCTATGTGAACTCCATAGAAGTAAGAGCTACGAGAGACACTGGAGCGACAGCCACTATAGTTAGGTCTGAACTAGTAAAACCTGAGCAGTTCTTAGAAGACACTGTCAAAGTTACCTATGCAAACATTCAAAAGTCTGATATTTGCAAAACGGCAAAAGTGTGGGTCGAATCTCCCTGGATTTCAGGTGAAATTCAAGTAATAGTGATGGACACCCCTGCTCAAGACCTAATTATAGGAAACATTGATGGTGTAAAAGACAACTGTAAATGAAGTAATGTATTGGGTGGAAAATAAAAAGAAAAGCCATCTACTAGAACATGAAGCACTAATGGTACAAAGAAGATCACATAGAAACAGCATACCAGAGATAGAATGTCCAACAGTTTTATTCAATGAAATAGGTGTAAATAGAGAGGAGCTAATTACCATGCAGAAAGCAGACACCCACAATAAAAGAACTATTGGATAAAGATTACAATAAAATTAACTTAAATAATCATCATATACTAATTAATGATCTGGCCGTTGGGTGTAGTAATAGGAAAGCAAATGATACAGGCTGCAAATCATAATACCTGAAGTGCTAAAAGTAAAAATTCTTAAGATGGCACATGATGACCCTACATCAGGTCATCTAGGAATGAAAAAGACATACAAGTTAACTAAGAAATTTTTCTGGCCCAAAATGGGAAAAAAATTAAAAATTATATAGATAGCTGCTCAGAATGTGCAAAACAAAAAACAATAAATAGAGCACCACTAGAAAAATCTGATAAATCATACTACTTTTGGGACAAAATTTCCATAGATATAATGGGACCATTAAACACCAGCAATAAAGGGAACAAGTACATTCTAGGTATAATTGACATGTCCACTAGATGGGCAGAAGCTTTTCCTCTTAAAGACATAACATCAGAACACATATGTAACTCACTAAGAACACTATTTATTAAATTTGGTTTCCCCAACAAGCTACTCTCAGATAATGCCTCTAATTTTAAATCACACCTTAACAAAGCATTTGCAGAAATTACCAATATACACTTGGTTCATAGCACAGCTTATTCACCACAATCTGAATGGAGTCATAGAGAGGTGGAACAAAACTATCAAACAGATTATTTATAAACTGGAGAAAGAATCAATGAGACATGGGACCAGACCTTACACTATGCTATCTTTGCATATAATACCAGCATACACGATACCACTAGATTTAGTCCATATGAACTAGTGTTCAATAGAAAACCCAAAGGCCCTCTAGAACTATGGGCTGACAATATGTTAAATCTAGATAAATTTGAAGAGTATCATCCCTGGATAACCCAAACTAAACAGCAACTAATGCACGGGATGAAGATAGCAGAAATCAATATGGATAAGAATTTAAAGAGACACAGAAATCTAAAAAATAAAAACAGAAAATTAAGAACACTCAAGTGTAGGAGATCAAGTCTATGTAAAAATTGAGAATAAGTACAGTAAGAATAAAAATGAAGGGCCATACAAAGTAATAGATAGGGTCAACAATAAAGTATACATAATAGACCAAGATGGAAGAGAGTGTAAACTCAGTATAGATAAACTAATTAAATTTGAGAATAGGAAAGTAACTGATACACAAGCAATTACAACAGATCCAGAAAGTAAAAGTAACATACAAGAACACCTAGTTAAAACTATAACCACTACATGTAATAATACCTCAAGCATTGAAACCAATAAATTATTAAAAAATTAGTTGCAAAATACAGTGATGTCATCACTCAAAAACTGGGATGCACTGATCTTATTGAACACACAATAAAACTAAATAGAACCCTACCAGGCAAGACAAAAGCATACAGTGTTCCAAAAGCCTATGAAACACTAGTAAGAGAGGAAATGAATAACTTAATCAGAGAAAGCAAAATAGAAAGATCAGAAATCTGTTCTAAATGCATCACCTATGGTAATTGTAAAAACAAAAAGATATGGGAGTCAGAATCTGTTGTGACTACAGGGAAGTAAACAAATGCACAATCGTTGACCCAGAACCCTTACCTGACACAGATAGTATACTCATTACTCTAAGCAAATCCTCCCTATTTACTACAATGGATCTGAACAGAGGCTTCTGGCAGATCAAAATGGAAATTACATCTAAAAAGTATACTGCCTTCAAATACACATTGCCAGGCCTAGAAGGAATTTATGTCTGGAACGTTATGCCATTGGGCTTAATCAACAGTACAGCCACCTTCCAAAAATGTATGTCCAAATTGTTAAAAGGTTTAAACAATGTAATGTCATATGTAGATGATATCTGCATCTTTACTACCACAGAAGATGAACATCTTCATACAATAGAACAGATATTCTCAAGATTAAAAGATCACAACATGACTTTAGCTCCTAAGAAACTTGGCCAAAAATGAAATTCAATTTCTAGGATATTGTATAACTTATGATAAAATAACACCCACCAACGCAAATATAACCAAAATCAAAAACATTAAAGAGCCTAGAACAAAAAAAGATATCAGATCACTATTAGGTCTCTGTAATTTCTACAGAAAATTCATACCAAACTATGCCCAGATGATTCAACCCCTGGTTCAGTTTACTAAAAAGAAACATGCAAATGCAATCAGTATGGATGAAAAAAGTAGGGAAGCATTAAATAATCTAAAAGACATGTTCAATGAAAAACTAGAACTATCCAGTATTGATTCTACATCAGTTATTTCTCTATACACAGATGCATCTAACAATGGCATCGGTGCATGTCTATTGCAACAGAGAGAATCATTTCTTAAACCTATAATTTACATTAGTAGGACACTATCTGACACAGAAAAAAAAAATTCAGTAATTGAGAAGGAACTATTAGCCATTGTCTGGTCAGTAGTAAAACTAAAGAAATATCTATTAGGCAGATATTTCACAATCAATTGTGACCACAAACCTCTACTAGCATTGAAAGGAAAGGATTTAAAAAACAATAGAATTAATAGAGTGTCACTTATTTTGTCAGACTATACATTTGAATGACAGAGCATCCCAGGACATGAAAATGTACTAGCTGATTTTCTTTCAAGATATGTAGTGCATGAAAATGAAACAAGTGAGAATAATGACATTAAACATATCAGTCAGAAAATATTAACATAATAGACAATATCACAATATACTTAAAAACATTTAAATCTATTTAACCAGGTCAATTTGACATTTTTTCCTATCATGTAACAAGGTCATGACATTTTTTGTCATACTTATTTTACTAGTACCATTTGATTGGGTCACCATGACATTTTCTCATACTTCCATTGTACTATTATATTCATGATCAATTCTACACTATTTATCTATTATGCCTTATTGTCAAACTCATGGGCACACAATGATTAGATGTGCTAGCCTTGTATATTATTATTAAACAACAGTGAACTATTTAAACTGTTGACCTGAATTGTTGAACTGTTGACCTGAAATTCTTTTTCTAAATAACTCACTGATGTAAAAATTGATTTTTTTTCTAATATTGTATCACAACCACAATCGGGGATCGGGCGTATGTCACACACTAGTTTTAGAACCGCTGTGACACAAGGTGAGCTAGTAGTGACTTAATAATCATGTAACTACTTCGTGCCAATGCACGAGGAAATATTGGGATTGAAACTGACCTCGGTGTGATTTCAGGCAGTTGATCTTGGACTCTTGTAGAGAGAGGAGCGTTACAATCTCCTCGTTCGTTTTTAATGCATTAGTATTGAAGTAATTATAATTGTGTACTCAGAATATATTTCGTTGGATTAAGTGAGAAACGGGATGTATATGTTGTGATGGCTGAAGTTGCCAATATCTTTTGTGAACTATTTCATTCTTATTATGTGAATAAAAGTCCATGTCTGCTAATAATAATAATTCTAAATGTTGTCGTTGGAGAGTTTAGTATATTAGTGTTCTTACGCACTTGCAAATCTAGTGTGAAAGTTCTTAGTTATCAGCAAAGAACATTATAGTGATACCAGAAGAGGTATCTGCAACATGCAGAGGCAGACCAATTCAAGACCGTCAGGCCTATACCAATAACCAGGCTGTGACAGGGAAGAAGGAGGTTCATTACACTAGTACAAAAATCAGTGTCTACCAAACAGTGGTTCTCTCAAACTTTTTGTATGGATCTGAGCAGGGCCGGTCTTAGGCCACTGCAACCTATGCGGTCGCAGTGGGCCCCGCGCTTTCATAGGCCCCGCGTTAATTTTATGTGTAATTATTAATTGCAAAATAAATACGAAAAATTCCTGGAAATAACCTGCACTTATTAAAATTTCCTGAAAACTCATAAAAATCTCATGAAAAAAAGACAAAATTACCATTTGTGTGTGTCATTCATTGTGGGAAATGCCATTCCTACGCGCGATAAAAAAAAAGACATTGTCAGCTTTCATGTAATAAAATGTAATAATCGGACGAATTTTGCCCTTAACCGGAAGTTCCAATATGTATCTACTTTTATAAAGTAATGGCATATAAATATGCCATAGGTTGCAAGATTGGTAAAGTAAAATTAACTTGATCGCAATTTTGTACTTTAAAAAGAATGAGTAAAATGCAAAGCTGAATTTATTTTCTAATACAAAATCTTAATTTTCACTTATTTTCCTTATTCCCACACAGACTAGGACGGTGCAATTAGTTTCGCATAGGGCTCCGCAATCGCTAGGACCGGCCCTGGATCTGAGACATGGGTATTATACAGAAATAAATAAGTCTACTTGCGCTCTATCATGGACATACGGTGGCAAGGCCGCACTACACAACAGCGATGTCCTTGCGAGCGCTGATATGGACTGTAGAAAGGGACTTATTACGGTCCGACAGTAACGCTGGGCAGGGCACGTATCTCGAATGGGGGGACGAACGTATGCTAAAAGAAGTCTTTTTTGTGTGTGAGTTAAAAGGTGGTCGACGTAACAGAGGCGCCCCACGGAAACGCTATAAAGACCAGCTTAGGCGCCAACTTGCCTTAGCTGACATTGAAGAGAGCACCTGGTTGTATGCGGCTTCAACACAAGACAGCTGGAAGTCACTCACAAAGGCTGCGGGATAATATTTGAGACCAAAAGAAAATCCGCTGCCGAGGACAGACGTAGACGGGGAAAAGAAAATCTTAATTGACCACCGGCGGACAATGGTTATGCTTGCCTAAAATGTGGAAAAATATGTAGGTCATAGCTGGGGCTTCGAAGTCACGGAAATTACTGCATTCCGAATTAATCTTGGGACTTGGAGACAAGCATAATTATAATTAGTATTATGTTAGAAACGAATGAATATTCATTCTCTGGCGCTGCAGGGTCGAGTTTTGCTAAAGAGAAACAAAATTCAATGTAGTCCCTTTAACAGTTTCCACTGAGGAATTTTCTGGTGATGTGGATGGGCTGCAGCAGTAACGCCCTCTGACAGGCAACGAGAATGTTCTTAGGAATGGTAAGGGCCTTAAAGGTATCTGTGAGTTCAGATGTCATTTATCTCCTCGATTGATTCTTGATTGATATAACAATGGGGATTATGTTATTCCCGTATACTACTATTAAACATGTATTCTATGTATCCAGTAGATGAAACTCGAGAAGCACGCTACTGCATATTTTATTACTTATTTTATTGTAATAAAACTTCATTTCTGCTAAATGGGAATTCGTAGCGTGATAACTAGCTGTCTCTTTATTTACGATTGTTCATTGTCTAGACATAGTACAAGCTATAACCCTCGCCAATCGCATTTACAGTCAACCAAGAGTGTTACATCTTTACATTAAACAGTTGTTAGGGTTGATGGCCAGTTGTCCGTACCATTAATTTGTGGCCAGTATCTCATAATAACAATTAACCAATTCCAGTGCAGCCTACTGTTAACTAAAGTATGTTACTCATTGTCCTAAAACTTGATTAGAAGTTTGAGTTGAAGTATGATATCTTTAATTGAAACAAGGCCGGCTAAACGAAATTGTTTGGGGTAAAATATGATAAGGAATTTTTTCTAGAATTTTTTTTTTAAAACTAGATTATTTAAATAAATTTGGCACTTTGGAGTTGAATAAAATGATTCGCAGTCTCAATAAATGTTCTCTTTTCAGACCTTATGAGCTAGTGGGAAGAAGATATAAAAGTCATCTGTTTTTTGTGGCTCACGGTTAACGAGAGTGCCCTGTGGTCAGCACAACGACCAACCCCCGCGTTTACTTTTCCCCACCTAATGTCAGGTAACCATTAAAGCTGGATGAAATAAAAAATCACAGTCTTCACAAGGATTCAAACCCGCGACGCTCAGCAACTGCGCCTAACAGTTGCAAGGGTGCTACAAATTTGGACCTAAAGAAATGTTTCGATGACAAAATTTAAGTACACACAACGTAAACAAAAATAAATTTACAGAGATTAGAATTTGCAATTGTTTATTGCAAACATTCAAAATGTTTTAAACATCTTTTCCCTGTCACAGATTAGGTGTTGTGCTCTTGTTTTAATCATATATGTTTGTCTTAATGTTAACTTGTTGTCTTAATCATTCTGTGCTAAACTGCTGCCGTAATCATTCGTTGCTACACTATAACCTCAAGTATTTAGCGTTGCACTGTTAACCTCCTAATAGTTCAGTGCAACACTGTTAATGTAATTACTTAGTGTTACACAGTTACTTGAATCAGACCTTCACTGTTGCCTTAATCCTTCAATGTTACACAATAGACATACTCATTCAAAACCACAGGCCTCTCTAAACATTTTGTGTATGTTTTAATTATTTCTCACCGACCCGCAGCATGGCATACGCCGCTATTTAGTGACGGGTGAACACTTCCTGAAAGATACAGTTGTCCAAAAGGGGTGGTTTTTCAAACGACTGTGTACGCATGCCTGGAGAGCGAGGAAGGCGCGGGTGGGTTGGGAAAAAGTTTAAAGAGTCGGCGTTCGTGCATGGTTGGGCGACGTTGAGAATTATATATACAGATATATAAAGTAAAGTTTCCCTTTCAGACTTTACGATCTATTGTGCACATGATGTAAAGGTAAATTTTTTTTCTGTGTTCCACGGTTATCGTGGGTGTCATGTAGCCAGCACAACGACCAACCACCTTTACTGTACTTTTCCCCAACAAAAAGATTTCGAAATTAAAAGTTTTAGTTTTCTCCAGGATTTGAACACGGAAGCTCGGTTTGAAAGCCAAGCGATAGACCACTCAGCCACCGGGCCTCAATTTTGTTTAAAATACCATAGTATTCTCTTTACCATTATTTTTTGCGTGTGTTTCTCCAAAGACACCAAGCACAGACAGAAGGAAATGATACGTTAGAGTCATCGTAGCTCTTGTTTCCTAGTCACAGGGTTGTTACTACATAGACTGGAACAATCTGAAAAGACCAAAATTAGCAGACAGAACATTGAAGAAAATTATATCGCAATAAAAAAATGTGAACGTACTTTCCTTAAACCATTTGTTAGAGGGAAAAAAATGACTCAGGACTTTGAATCCCGACGCAAGTCAACACCATGGTCAGAGTTCAATTTTGTTTTAAAAGATTGTGTATGAAGCAACTTTCTTGTTTCAAAGAGCAATGGTCCAATCTCAATTGTGAGGGGGGGGGGATGTCTGGAAGAAGGTTTTTCTTGCTGCCTTTAGGTGCTCAGTAGATAGAACTCTGCTCGAGTCGGGTGACAAATCACTAGCCTCCTTGATAGGTAGCCAAGCCAGACTCAAGCGTATCTAGCTTCTCGGCCACACATCCAATAATCAAAAACTTGATCGATAAGTCCAACCTGTAGTTAGTCACAACCATCTTCATTTATAGACATAATAAGGAAGATTGCCTAGGCAGCAGCTGCTGCCTATACTGCTAAACAAACATAATATATATATATATATATATATATATATATATATATATATATATATATATATAGATAGATAGAAAGATAGATAGATAGACAAATAGACAGACAGACAGATAGATAGATAGATAGATATAAAGATAGATAGATAGATAGATAGATAGATAGATAGATAGATAGATAGATAGATAGATAGATAGATAGATACATACATACATACATACATACATACATACATACATACATACATACATACAAACGTACATACATACATACATACACATAGGCTGCATACATATATACATACATACATAAGTAGATACAAAGATACTTAAATGCAAAGATAGGTCTATATAAAGAGACAGACTGAAAACAAGATAATCTTTTAAGCTGGTCAAACTTTAGGTTAAATCATTATAATTTAGACTAGGTTATATTGGCTTCAATTTAATGACACGACTATTTATAGATCTAGATTATAATATTTAACTTTTATTAAGATGATTTTATGTTCCAAACAAATGGAAATTCAGTTGTTCACCTTTGCTTTACTACCGAAACAATAAGGATTCACTTTAATTATCATGCAAATGGTTTGTTATATACTTGAAATCTAGATGAGATCTAAATCTATTCTAGATAGTACTATACTATAGTATTTCTAGACTCTAAACAAAATTCTAGATATAGATCTAGTAGATAAGCACAAATGATATAACATATATGATACGAGATAAATTAGAGTCTATACATATGTAGATCCGTGGATATAAATTAAGTATCTTGAGTTTTTAAAACTTATTTTTTAATACGTAATTCATTAAAAAAAAAACAGTTATAACTATAATGTGAAATGATTTAGAAGCCATCTTGATTGCATCCAAGGAAACAAAGGTACATCACTCTTGCCTCATTTAGCTATTAACAATTAATTTATTTCTCGCTAATGCACCAAGCGTTTCTCGTCAAGTCGAAAGAGAAGAATGGAGAAAGACGGTTGACAGATCATATGTGGTGCCCCAACGCCAAACAGAACAGACTGGATAGGTAAAAGTGGGAAAGTGAATACATCAACCTGAGATGAACTCCTATTGAAAAATCAGAGCAGAAAGCACTGTAGTGCTCTGGCAAGAAACTGGGCAGTTCGGCGTAATGCCTCGTAGCTACCATACAGGTCGAGTGACTGCTCAGACACGTCACCCCTTAGCTCTCCGAGCTGGGGACACTCGTTCAAGATATGCGACCATCTGATTATTACACTCTTCAGTGCCAAGGAAGAAGATAAAGTTAAATCTTATTTAGAGAAAATGGCATAACTCAACAATATAAAATAAATACTTCTGAATCACACAGAAAAAAAACAACGATAAATTGACAGAATTTAAGTAAACATGCTCATTTAGATTAACACATCGATAATTTTCTTCTGTTTTGAAGAAATATCTATGATCTAAAACTACAATAAGATAAGGTATTTCACGGACCATTGATATCAGACAACATATAAAATAAGAAGATAAGATACTACATTCAAGAAGAACATAAAGATCTTTGATTTTTTTTATTAGTTTGTCATTTTAGCTCTCAGTTTTTCTGTTTGTAATGTTATCACAGCTCCTTGAGCCTAGGTTACGTTTGGAAAGAGCGCTCTGTGAATTAAATGATTATGATTATTTATAGATATCACTTGTCAATGAAGATGTCCAGAAAACGTAAATAGACGCCGACAGATAACGACTTTGTCTGCGTCAAATTTGGAAAAAAAATATGCAGGTTGGCGTAGTCATGAGACACTCAGGGCCGGATTTACCTGTAGGCAACACAAGCTATATAAGTCTATAGCTCAGGGCCCCCAAGAAATATTTAGCACTGACAAAAAATATCTGAACTTATAAAGAGCCTCAAAAAAAGCCCCATATCACAAATAGCTTAGGGCCTTTTCAAGTCTAAAAACGGCACTGAAAACACAGCCCTCTTCCATTGCCATTCTTCCTATTTTTTTTTGGGAGGGGGGGAGGGCGCTTAATACCATATTTTGGTTATACCGTTTTGTTTGGTCGACACCTACCAAAGATATTGTTCAATTAAAATATTGTAAGGACATTGTGTCATTAGATTTCTTCACTGTAAGAATTAATTTATGTTGCAGATTTAACATTTAAAATCAAAATCATAACAAATAGCTTAGATAATACAACTATAAACAGAGTGACGAAATGTATGCAATATTTTTGTTGACATGTGCAATACTTTGCCGATCTGATGTCCCATGCAAGATGTAAAAAAAAACACAAACATTCATTAATTCCTTTATTTTTTTCCCTATAAACACTTTTTAACGTAGCGAAAGAAAGAAAGATAATCAATGATTAATTTTCATTACTTTAAACTGATCAACACACAAGATGGCTGCCCTTAAAGTAGTGAAAGAGTAAAAGATCAATAGAACTGAGGTGGGTTTTTAATTATTTCGGAAGTAAATCAAACTCCATTTGTAGTCTACTTGTTTATCTAGCTATAGTTCGTTGCTTTACGTATTTGTAATTACATTTTATATTCTATACATTATTTAGATAATAATAATGGCAAATTGTTCGATTGCAAAGACCAGCATCCATGAAGCTGATGAGTAGCTTACTCTAGATCTAGATCTATGTTTCAGATGACTTCGGTAACACTTTCTTTGCGGGCAGCATATTTTTCCACATGATAAAACCTTAGTCCTTTTGGGTCTATTTTAAATTTTCTTTACATTTTGATTTTCTGTGCCTATCTACTACGGGGGGCTTTTCTTTGGGTATTATCTTGCCTTGAAACATATCCTCCTTGATTGCCCCAGATACCAGGATATTAGAGGCACATTCCTCACCCATATACTAGGATAAATTTGTACAAATACTCCTTCTTCCTTATTACTATTAGAGCATGCAATGGATTGCCTGAGCTAGCTAGGAAAACCAGTGACTTGGCAGAATTTAAGTCATTGGTTAATATGCCTGACTAAATGCATGACGCGTAGGACGTAATCATCTTCTTTTTTGAAGTAACGTCTGTATTATATCAGATAAGAAGATAAGAGGAAAATATTTTGGAGCCGACAGTCTTAGTCTTAAAAACACTGTTTGATTATGTCGATGTTGGGAAAATACTTGGCTTTATCCGGAAGGTGTGGTTGACTGCTAAAATGTGATTTGATATTGGGCAAAGAAATTATAAATATATTCATATTTACAACATATTTTTATTAAATTATATAAATTTTTACTATTTGAGTTATGGACATTATTTTTAATACCTTAGTTCTATAGCATTTTGAACTTGAATTATAAAAGGGAAGTAACCCTTTAGGGAATATGAGTACGACACAGCCTAAATTGTGCCGATGTGTCAAAACCCCCAAAATATCAAATATCTTGGTGTCTTAAATATGGGTCCCGAAGCCTTCGTGAGAGCTCTTCAACAGTCTTTTTCAGAGGCCATCTTAGGCAATTACTGGGTTGGGTCATGGTAGTACTTGGTGCCGACCTCCGATCTTTTATCCGATTTAAGACCTGCTCCCTACGACTGGGTATTTCTTTATTTTCCTATTAAGTGACCGCCTATACGCTGTAGAATGACCGCCGATGCCTGTTCTAGTAGAACGGTTTGACGGCATGTCTGAACTGGGTCAAGGACTCTTTGTTGAACTCCCACCTTGCTCTGTATGCATTAGTTCCCAGAGCGCCTTGGTTAACTAATGAACGCCACTTTCACTACTTGCCGTTCGCCTAATCTCTTATCTTATCTTATCATATACAGACGTTACTTCATAAAAGAAGATGGTTACGTACTACGCGTCATGCATATGCTAATTTCCATCAGTTGGTCTAAAATGCGATTCTTTAATAAAAATAGACCTGATCAACCTAAGATAGGATGGCCACCCGGTCGTGCGGTTTGTGCGCTGGACTGTCGTTCGGATTTATTGATGATCTCGGGTTTCAACCCTGCCTGCTTCCATCCTCAGTCGTGCTGCAGGAGGTGTTTGGACTAGGAAACAAATTATGTTAACTCTGAAGGAACATCCGAAGCATGTATAACATTTAACATTCGGCAAACATATTCATACAGTTCAAAACTAGTTTGTTTTATCGAAATGAAGAAGTAGATATATCTGATACTGAGTTTCGGGCATAACGGAATACAAATGAGGGTCCAAAAGGTTAATTTCCCTTTATTTCGACTGAATGCTTTAATTCGCTTTTTTTTTTAATAAGGCAACAAAATTTAATAACTTTCGTGTTTTATAAATTATTTTGTAATAATTTGCATGAGGATGTCTACCATTTTAGTATCTTTAATTTTTTACGTATATATTATTTAAATTAAGTACGTCAACATACGAATACGATACAACGGTAAACATGTGTATATACTTCTAGTCAATATCTGTAGTAACTACTACCAGAAGCAGTGCAATCTCATCCAAACGATGTGATTATATTAGTAAGAAATATTTTTGTTACATTGACAGTGGAGTCTCTACAGATGGTCTTCAAGAATGGCGGCGCTGAAGCTCTTCCTTCTTTTTTTTCTTGCAACACTCGGAAAGAGAACCACAGCAGATGAGCTGGGTAATATTAAATCAACCTAACTAAGATATTTTACTATGGGTCGCGGGTTCCTGTCCCGGTATAGGCATTTCCAGATTTAGTCGTGAATTGATGTCTCTAGGGATGTATGTGTTTAGCTTGTGAAGTGATGTCTCTAATGATGTATGTAATTCACTTACGATGTGATGTCTGTAGTGATATATGTGTTTAACTTAAGATATCTCTACTGATATAGGTGCTTATTTAGTGCTGTGATGTCCCTAGTGATGTAAGTGCTTATTTAGTGCTGTGATGTCTCTAGTGATGTAAGTGCTTATTTAGTGCTGTGATGTCTCTAGTGATGTACGTGCTTATTTAGTGCTGTGATGTCTCTAGTGATATACGTGTTCAACCCGTCATTTGATGTCTCTAGTGATGTACATTTTTAATTAGTGCTGTGATATCTCTAGTGATGTAAGTGCTTATTTAGTGCTGTGATGTCTCTAGTAATGTACGTGCTTATTTAATGCTGTGATGTCTCTAGTGATGTACGTGTTCAACCTGTCATTTGATGTCTCTAGTGATGTACATTTTTAATTAGTGATGTGATGTCTCTAATGATGTCCACGTTTAACTAGTGATGCGATGTGTCTAGTGATGTATATGCTTAACTAGTGATGCGATGTCTCTATAGATGTACATTTTGATTAGTGATGTGATGTCTCTAATGATGTCCACGTTTAACTAGTGATGCGATGTCTCTAGTGATGTACATATTTAACAATGATGAATGAGTTACTTCTCCTTAAAGGTACACTTCACCAAATGGTGTGGGGGTCGGAGGCTGTTGAATCTACTTCGAAACCTTTTTCTGGATCTTGAAACTTGGTATTCATAAAATTGGATTTGCTTTTTACAAAGGAAAACTGTCAAGGCACTAAGGTTAATGTTTGGTAGATTGCTCCAGAGGAGAATTTTTTTTATGTATAGTTTGTACTATTGGTGTAGAGATAGTAAAATAAACGTCACTTTTTCTAACTTATATATGACTTTTGAGTGTTAATTCGTGTGATCATTATGCAGTAATTTTCTATCTACATACCTAAGTGCCTATATGTCTATGTTTTAACTGCATGCCTAAGTTCTGATATGCCTCTATGTTCTATGTGCATGCCTTAGTGCCTGCATGCGTCCATGTTCTACCTGCATGCCTAATTGCCTATATTCGTCCATGTTCTACCTAATTGTCATGTCGTTTGTTAGATATGTTTATTATCTTCATCAGATCTGAAGCCTACGGTCAACATGGGCAAACAGTTTAACATCATTGTGCCTCACATTTCGAAGACATTTGACCGAACCAAAGCCCTGCCAAGGCTAGAATTTCATTTTTATGGTCATTTGCATTCTTATAAAAATCTGGTATTTCCTTTTTTTTTGTCTTCTTCGAGTATGCCCAAAATAATTGTGTATCAAGTCTTTGCGAAAATGTAAAATTATAACATAGCGACCGAAGTGACAAAAAAAAATATTCCTAAAACCAAAAATTCTTACATTGTGGAGCTAATTTATTCTCCAAAAAAAAAAGAAGAGTTTGGGTTATGCAACCAGAAAAAAACACAAAATTACTTTTAAAAAACACAAAACTTATACGAAATGTAATTGTATCTATTCGTTTCGATTAGTACTGTCCGATTAGAATTTTTTTTTACCATTTTTTTGTTTTGGATTTTAGCTTTCTCAATACGCTATGATCCTATCACTTGTCCTATTATTTGTTTGGGGGAGGGGGGGAAGGGGTATATGAGTTAATTCTTCCGTAATCGGTTTTTTTAAAAGAATTTACAAAAAAAAACAAAAAAAAACGTCCTGAATTCGACTCCCGCCTCCACAGGCTTACATATTAACTATAATACTGAGATTGAGGCTAGAAAAAACAACAACAATTGTAGGCTTAAGTGTTGTTTGTTTCAATCTTACTTTAAAGCGACGACCTATGAAGGGGACTAATTCTTCTTATACCACTACTTTGGTTAGGTACAATTTATAACTGCTCCTTGAGATGCCTACCAGAATATACAAGTAAATATAATTAGTTAAATAACTAATTGGTTATTCTTTCTTTTATTGTAAAACAATTATTGTCAGGTAAAACGAATAGTTTAATTAGTTCCCTTTAGACTTTGCACATAAAATCGATTTATAAATAAAAATAAGTATTTTAAGAAATGTTGTTAATTAATTATTCATTTTGGTATTGAAAAAGGGTAAAAATGGTACTTGATTGATGTTGTGGTATAAGTTGAATTATTTCCCTTTATACTTTGTGTAGAGAATCGGGTCGTTGCTTTAAAGATTGAAACTAACAATAGATAACTCTGAAACCTTCTATATTAATACCTACTTTATTGTCACAGTGTTTTCCGATATCTGAAACGATAGAGTTTGAATTCAAGTCTTTCAACTTTTGTTAAAAAAGGAATTTAGAAAGCGATCACGAAATATTTACACATTACCCCTACTTTTTCTCTCTCCCCCCCCCCCCCCCCAAAAAAAAAAAACAACACTTTCCCAACTGGTCCAGACAGGTGATAGAATCATAGCGAATTGAGAAAGCTAAAAGGATGAAATTGGCGCTAAACAAAACCCTTTGGTTAAAAATATTTCTAATCGCACATATTTCCTACAGTAAGTCTAGATTAGTGTCTTCCAAACTGTATTCCGCTGAGCCCTGAACAGGTTTTCCACGAACTATTGGAGTAATTAGCCAGCAGGCCAATACGTAAATTAATCTCTCTATAAAAAAACACGTTAAGTGTTCCGATAATTACTCAGAATGTACTAAGTGTTGCGTTAAAGAAAAAAGTTTGAGAATCACTGTTCTATATCTATTACAAATATAAATACATGACTTATCTAAACTAATTGGTACAACGACGCTTAATATCAGGAAATTCGCGTATCAAACCGAGACCCTTCGTTATAAAAACCTGTCGTACACACACTGTGACGTGGCAACGAGCTATTGGACTAAACAGCCCACATGTTGTGACGTTGCACGCTAGTGTTCAGGCCTTCTATAAGGATTGGTCTCGATCAAACACGACATGTCATGCGCTGCGTAACTCATGTCATGTGATATGAAAATGTATTCTTTCTCAGATTCTTCTGTCGTCATCTCAAATAAGGTTCAGACCCTTCCAGCCAACAAGAGCAGTGATGCGTAACGTGGTGCTACAGGACGGGAGCCTGCAAAGAGTTATCGTCTCTTGTGTACACAACGAGTTGGTTTGTTGTCTTTCCTTGGTCGCTATAGTGTCACTTTCATAGATCCAGCGCAGTGATGTCCGATTCACGGCCGTCGGGCAACATTCGGCCCATGACTCGGTGCTATCCATATCCTACGTATAATCTATAATAAAACTGCAGTGGTTCAGTGTCTTTGGACTCAATGATTTTTTTTTCGTTTTCACGCGCGTTATAACTCCCCCAACCCCCCACCCTGGGATAAAAAGACTAGGCAGAACTGATTAAGATTGTGGGAGTGGACGTGTCAGCAGATGCGTAGTGGGGGGGGGGAGGTAAGGAGGACACGATGCCCCGGGCGACACACGCAGAGAGGCGCTTAAAAAAATAACATTATTGTAGATATTTTCGTTAGGTAAATACATTCTTAAGTTTTTTTTTAATTTTTAAATTATTTTTAATACTTTCTTTTAACGTGATGTCCATAAATAATGTGTGTGTGTGTGGGGGGGGGGCGCCGATAAAGTACCTTGTCTCGGGCGCACGTTTCGCTCACCACGCCTCTGCGTGTCACCCATTTAATTCTAGTTCATTCATTAATGATCAAAACATCCCGTATCCATGGCAACGGATACCAAACAGTGGTTTACTTCGTGCGCCATTATTTCTGGAGACTTCTAGTCATATTGAAGTATGGTTTTAATAAAATACAAATAAACTATAGCTTTATTACAATACCTCTCTTCGGGTCACACATTTCGAATGGGTGGGTGGGCACGGTTCTTGAAAACGGCTCTAACTATTTTTCTAGAAATTGGTTTGTTGATGTATAATGCTGAGAAAAAGAATTACTAGCTCATTGGCCACACAGGGAAAACTATAGTTTGACCGTTATAATTTTTTAAAGTAAAAATTAATGAATGTAAATTTGGCTAGAGTACATATTTTAAAAAATTGGCTAGAGAGCTAGAAAATATTTATCTTGAACGCCTTCGGGTATGTCCTATTTATTACGGAGTGAAATTAATATATGCACAGAAAAACTTTGCAAACCGTCTTCAGATTCTAGTTCTAAAGGCCAACCATTACTATATAATATAGTAAGGTTCCCCTTTAAAGTTCCCCTTTCGGTCTATAGGGCAGATGATGTTAAGGTCATCTGTTTCTTCAGTCAATGGTTAACGAGAAGGGGGTCATGTGGCCAACACAACGACCAACTTTCCCCAACTTAAGTCAGGTACCAAATAGAGCTAGGTCGACACAGGGGCGCCCTAAACTCCCGAAAATCAAAATCCAGTCTTCACCGAGATTTGACTCCAGGATTCCAGGTTCGAAAGCCAAGTGCTTAATCCAGCCACCGAGCTCCCAATTAGTATATTATAAAATCTAGTAAATTTATACATTCGCTTAAAATGTTGTTTTTTCCTCTTTGGGGGAGGGTGGAATGGGGAGGTTATTTAGATCAAAATAATCGCTCTATAAGTTAAGGAGGTTTTGTCTTATATACACATCCAGTGATTAGCTGTTTGCTCTATGACATCAGGTTCCAGAAATGTTAACTCTTTCTCTCCGTAATTATCTTCCATGATTCGACGGAATTATTCATTTTGTTCATTTGTAGTTATGATTGAACTTCCTAAAACTTTGTTATCAGAAAATGTTTTCTTTGATTTAGAATTGAAGTGTAATGCATGATCTTTCTGTACGACACAAATTAATGTTTATAAATAGCCAAAAAAAATTAATTTAATGGGGTCAAATCATCGATGGTATCGTCGAATAGGAGAGAAAGAGTTAAGCGTTGTGTTCTATTTGCGACAGCATATGCAGTCGAAATCTTACAGAAGGCAGGACGTGGCTGTTTCAAGCTGTGGGCAGCCACCAGTTTGGGATGTACGTACACTTCTTTGTCTCCGAGTCTTCTTCAGCCACTTTCACGCCCCTTCCAGTTGAAGCCCTGGGCCAGAAGTATTTCGCTGTGACACTAAAGTTAGTACTACCTCACACTTCGTACAATTCAGTCTAGAATAGTGTGGACATTTAGCCAGATTAACATACTAACTCACACTTCGTACAATTCAGTCTAGAATTAGTGTGGACATTAAGCCAGATTAACATACTAACTCACACTTCGTACAATTCAGTCTAGAATTAGTGTGGACATTTAGCCAGATTAACGTACTTATCCAAACTTTGTAAAATGCTGTCTAGGATTAGTTTGGACATTTAATTACATACCTGAGTAAAACAGTTAGTCCAAACATGGGTCCCAATTCTAAGCTATGCATTATAAAGTATAAAAACATTTATGATAGTACGATGTACAATCAAGGCAAACAAATTCGCATAGTCAAATACTTCACGTTTTTCTATTCAACGACTTTTTACAAATACCTCTTTTCAACTCCCACCTTCATGGGATTTACTAAACATGTGATCTGGACATGGATCTCGGGAAAGGCTCTAACTACATTTTAAAATGATGTATATTAATGTAAAAAAAGAATTACTAGCTGGTTGGCCACACTCGTAAAACTTTAGTTAGACCGTTATAATTTTTAAAATAAACTTAAAAAAGCATACATTTAAATTTGGCTTTAGAAGATATTAGAAGATATTAGAAGATATTAGAAGATATTAATCTTTAACGGACTTTACGTCTTTGAGTATTTCCGCTTACCGGCTTTATTCCATAGACATAATATTATATCTAGACTGGAAATCGGAAACAAATTCATATTCGCTATTGATTGATTCACAGAACTATATGTATATATTTTTATGCACATAACTCTTTTCTCAAGCTGTAAGGGAAGTCGCTCGAAATCTAGGAAAATCATTCAAAAGGATCTTTAGTTTTTAAAGTTTAGAAATAATGCTTACTACTTTCTGGCTTTTTTTTAAAGAATGGACAATTAATCACAAAACTATATATTCACGCAAATATATGAAACAAAGCCATTTTCTGTTAGTTTCCATTGAGATAATGTTTCAAAAATCCTTGATCGAAATAATTCATGTCTGTTGACTTTAATCATCTTTTTTACATTTAAAATAGATTGATTACCTAGATCTTTTTAAATTATGTATATGGAAATTGCAAATAATAATTATGAGACGAGAGTACTCTTATTTTTTATGTTCAATTACTAGGGTTAGGGTCTAGATATAATATATATATAGGTCTGTGTTTATTCATTGATTAGTTTAATACATTTACGTCCAGGAACATTTAGCGCGTCTTCTACTGAGTCTAGATCACAGACCTATATATATATATATATATATTATACCTAGACTGGAAAATGGAAATGGATTCATATCCGATAATGATCAGACCACAGACCTATATATTTTTATGGCACGATCAGGAAGTTTTGACTAATTGACAATGACGTGACTTTAGTCAAAACAAGGATAGATTTTAGAAATAGAACGAACTACCAGAAGACGTAAACAGACTACTTAAAGGACAACGTAAAAATAAGTAGAGAGTTAGCTGACATTCGATGGTTCCCTTCATTGGTATTAAACTTGTTCGACATTTAGTATCAGCGTCGACTACCTTCTAGTGATTGACACTTATCGGAACATATTATAAAATAACGTAGAGAGTTAGCTGACATTCGATGGTTCCCTTCATTGGTATTAAACTTGTTCGACATTCAGTATCAGCGTCGACTAACTTCTAGTGATTGACACTTATCGGAACATATTATAAATCTGTTCGATTAAAAAACGTTTTACCAATTGTTTTTAGTTGAGCTTTTAGCTTTCTCAATGCGTTATGATCCTATCCCTTGTCTGGACCAGTTGGGCAAGGGAAAGGGAAGAAGGTGGTATCTTGGTGAATGTTTACATGATCGTTTTTTAAATGCATAAAAAAATGTTCTTTCAGTACTTAAGATTCCGCAAGGGGACTAACTCAACTTATACCACCACATCTGGCATGTACGATTTCTTTCCCTTGTTCAAAACCCCAAACAAAATAAATAATTATCAATAGTTAATCAACTAATTAATATCTTCATTGATTATTGTGTTGTCAGGTAAAAGAAATAATCGTGAAACATTTTAGCTTAATCCTAGATTGGTTGTGGGATAAATAACGTGTACAAACTTTTTACCACACTGACAGACAGACAGACAAAGTGAGCTGATATAAGCTTTGAAAAAAAAAAAAAGAAAGGTACTTGGGTCTGTTTTCTAAATGCAGCGTCCATGATGGAAAGCTGACATATTTTGCAACTGAGTTGTAATATTAAAATCTATCTATTTATCTGTTTGTTTCTCTGTAATCTAATTATATATATATATATACATTTTCCAGAAGTGAATATTTCATTGGAATAGTGGCAGCCGACTATGACGTCAATGTAATTATTACCTTCAACTTTCAAGATAACAATAGAGTTGTTGAGCACGTTGGCGTCATTTATCGCAACTATGATATCGCTACAGTAACTGTTTTGAAGTAAGTAAAATCAAAGTGTCCATTTCAGACCTTGCGATCTATAAGTCAGATGATGTAAAGGTTATCTGTTTATGTGGCCCACGGTTAACGAGGATGTTATGTGGCCAGCACAACGACCAACCGCCTTTACTTTTCCCCAACTAATGTCAGGTACCCGTTAGAGCTGGGTGGACTTATAATTAAAAAAAAATCCGAAATTCAAAATCCCAAGATTCGAACCCGGGACCCTCAGTTCGGAAACGAAGCTATTTACCAATCAGCCACCGTGCCCCGTTTTGAGGTATGTAGACGCTCAACTTTTCTTTCTCACAAACCGCTTGCCGTTACTTTTGCTTTGCTTTGATTTATCAACATTGTATAACGTCTAGAGTTCAGCTCCCAGGAACGAATACAATCCGCGGAACAGCATTTCACACATAGGATAGTAGAGAAATCAGCTTTTGTTTTTTACAACGATTACATTAACTCGTCTTTCTCGGATGTTCGCAATTTAGCAAATCGATTTTTCGACCTTTTCTCTACATTTAATCGTCGTTAAATTTTAGGGTACTAGCTCATTAAGAAAGCCCCGACAAACTTCCCACAAAGCATACACCGTTTCTCAAGGGGAGATTTTTTTTATGGCAGACACCTGCTTAGCTGATGTGGATCCTCTCAGAAGAGGTTATCCCGGTGTGCTCGGCCTTTCCAACCCAAGGCATCTTGGGAAACGAGCTATTGGTAATATGGATCTAATAATGTACATCTTCTTAGCTTTTCCCCCACTTCTAAGTTTATTCAGATAGTCAGATGGAGGCAAGCTTCCATGGGCTTAGAGATCCGAAAATCTTTGACTTAAAACTTAGGACAAGCTGTCATAGACCTAGAGTTCCAAGAGTCTTAAACTCAACTCTTAGAAGAAGCTTCCGTAGTTCTAGAGCGGAGGTTCTCAAGCTTTTTCAGTTTTACAAGCCATATGATATTAGCGGACTCGGAAGCAAAAAATCACATATTTCTGAAGCCGCTTGGGTGGACTCAGAGGCGCCCAATGATCCCGAAAATAAAAAAGCCAGTCTTCACCAGCATTCGAATTTGGGACACAAAGTTCAGAAGCCAAGCTCTCTACCGCTCAGCCAACGCGCCTCAAATGCTATTTTTTTAATGCAAAAATTGTTTTAATTTTATACTATATTCTTCTTTCTGCGGACCCACTAAGGCTTTTCACGGACTCCTGGCGGTCCGGGAACCACAGTTAGAGAACCACTAGCCTAGAGTTGCAAGAGTTATAAACTTAACTCTAAGGACAACTACACACTAACTATTAAAATACCTTTTACACCATTTCCAAATCGTTTCCAACGTTTCTTATAATATTTTGACAGGAATGAAGGCTACATTATATCATCCTGCAAAGATCCAAATTTTGTTGGCTATCTTACAGGTAAGCTACATTTTTTTTTTTTCATTTACAACTATAATTAGTTGAAGATACTTTTGTTTTTCATGTATGCATTGCGTTGCAAAAAACAACAACAAAACAACAATTCTGTGAACAATATTTGTTTTTTTATGGTCTGTTTGTTCGTCAGTCTGTCCGTCCCGTTAAGATCTTAAAAACTTAAAAATTCTTTGTAGCCTTGTTGTGTTACATTTTGTTTAGTTTTTCTTTAATTTCTCCTTAGAGTTAAAAGCTAAATCCAAGTAAAGTATTTATTGCTAATATAATTAATTAGTCATTTACTTAGTTTGACACTATCTTCAGGTACATCGTTGGAAGGCAACCATCCTTTCGGCGTTATCACAGGCAGCTGCAACAGCGGCACGCTGCCCAACCGTTGTGATGGCAGCGCTGAAAGTGTTATGGGTGAAAAAGACATGGCAGCTGGTAGGTTGCAGATAGCATAAACTGCCGTAGAAGGCCGGCGTCTGATTAATTCTCAGGGTTTACTCTTGAAGCCTTTCCTACGTTTTGGGTTTAAGTCACGCATTTCTCTTTGTGGGCTGCTATCACAGGTCACATAGTCACAATGTAAAGCCTTACCAAATCCTTACTAAACCGTTTATTAAATCTCTTACTAGGCCCTTACAAAATCGTTTACTAAATTCCTTTCTAAATAACGTATAACGTACCTTACCAAATCCCTTATTATTTCCCTTCCTAACTTACCCCATCCCCTACTAACTTCCTTTCTACAAGCCGAAATCCCTTATTAATCCCTTACCAAATCCTTTTCCAAATCCCTTAATAAATTATTTACCAAATCTCTTCCTAAATAATGTTTTACCAATGTACAAAATCCCAAATCTGTTTCTAAATCCCTTATCCTCTCACTAAATCCCATACCAAATCTGTTTCTAAATCCCACTGTGGACTAAGTAAACTGTACTGCAAATAGTCACTTAATAAAAGTAGCTAAAGGGATGAATTAAGTGAAAAACAAAGACTTAACCATGAAGTCTGGAATAAGTATGTGATTATAACACTACAGTCCTGGCGGAGTCAAGATTACATAGATTACTACAATAATAATAATAATGTTTCATATAGAAATATAAAGTTTAATGTATGCATGCTTACAGCTATCAATACATTATCAAACTTAACATAATGAATGAGAGGACAGGTAGAACCAGTGCTCTTTCTATGACTATATGGGCATTTGGGCAATTGCCCGGTGGGCCGGTCCTCAAATGGGCCGGTTGGGCCACCTTCAAGGGCCTCATTTATGCCACTATGGCACGCATCAGATTGTTAAAAGTTTTATAATATTCTCATTTATAAGGGACTATGTGAGCATCAAGTTAAAACTATCTTTTGCAGACTACAGTCTGACCTATATCTCTTATAAAGATATTGAGCATGAATACAGTTATCGATACATTATAAAAAATAACATGATGATTTTGAGAACAGATAGGCCTATAAATGAGGGTCATCATATGATATACAATTTATGAGCTGTACTGTATAGAAATGCCTGGGCCGATTTTGACATCCTGTCCTCCCCTGGTACTACGGATCGGTACGGAGTACCAGCACCTTTTTCAATGTGGGGAAAAATTATTACTTTTCTTGTATTTAAACGTTTATTATTAAATTATCAGTAGTTTAAAATTAAGCGATCCATCACTGAGTACTGTCACCTATTTTGTTTTACAAATTAAAAAAAATTACAAAGCACTTGATAGACTTAGAATGGGATATCCATCATATGATACAGAATTTTCGGGCTGGACTGCATAGAAATTCGCGGGCCGATTTCGACATCCAGTCCGCCCCTGCCCTGAATGCATCAAATGAATGCTTCTTATTTAAAACTAAAACTTTCTCTTTTCAGAAATGCTGATGCCAAGCGAGACTTTCGGCAGAGACTTTATAGTTTTCCCACTGCTAGGCCGAACAGTTCCTGGCTACTTTTGGATCACTGCCTCCAAAGATGACACCTTTGTCAGCATGAAGCACAGCCATAATAACGAGTTCCAAATTCCAATCTATATGTGTCAAAGCCAAACTGTCAATGTACGCGCCACACTGTTGGCCTGGACTTTTAAAAATTTTAATTTTAATTACTATTTTTTATATATTTTTTTTTATTTTTAATTATTAATTTTTAGCGGCCCCCGAAAGAGGAAAAGACGCTATTAGTTTTGTGTGAAATGTCTGTCCGTCCCGTTTAGACCTCGTAAACTAGAAAAGATTGCAAATCCGACATCATAATATTTTAGTTCATTCAAAGTTCTGATGCAACGGCTACTTTTGTCCTTTCTAAAAGAGAAAAATCGGGAATTTTTTAAATCACTTATGCAAGCAGTTTTTTCATAAAAGTACACCACTTTTACAACTATTCACTATTAATAGTAGCAAACACTGGAGGCTTTTTAGTAAAGGAGGACCACACACACAATATTTTAAATACATTAATGCAAATGGTTTTAGATTTTTTGTTAAAAAAAAAAATTTTTTTTTACATTTCTATTGCTACGATTTGTAAGTTCTGTCCTACTAACTATTACATTTACAAATAAATGTTTACTTTTATTTTGGAAGAGAAAAATAAAATCGATTTTGTATGTATAAGGTTCAATCAGTACAGTAACCCTGTCTCTAAATCTCTTAGTTTGTGATGCAGTCTTGGAACGAATAGGTATAGATAGGATAAATATAAACTATAAATTAAAAAAAAAATGAGATCCTCAAAAGATAAATACAAAGTTTAAAATCAGGAACTAGGAATCACTTTAGCCTTACAATATACATACTGTACAATACAATTTAATTCAACAATTTAATTCTACAGATTTAATGTCGTCGTTCTAGCTCCCAAATGACTATCTCCGCCCTTTAAATACTTTTTTGTTTACCATCTACATCTTTCTATATTTGGAAACAACCAAACTCCTTTCTCGCTAGTTGAAATTCTCAACCGCTCAATTTACGGTCTAGAATTAACTTGCCGTGAAATATTTAACCAATGAAATCATTAATAATTTGATATCAAAATGGCTATGCGCTGTAGAAATGCTATCTAAAAATAAAGTTGATGCAACAGCTGCTTTATGTTAACTCTATCTCTTCGTAATTATTGTCCGCGTTCTGAAGGAATTACTCATTTTTTCCCATTTGTGTTTCACTTCCTTGGTGGGGTTAAACTTTAATTACGTTTTTCTTTCGTGAGAAAATGTTATAATTGGCAAAGATAAATGCTTTTCCTTTTTATAGAACACCAATTAAAGCTAATGAAAAAAAACATTTTCAGTTCATTGAATGGGGTCAAATCAACCATTATAACGTCAGGAGAGAAAGAGTAAAGGGATATGAACAAATGTCTTTATTGGTAAGGCCGTCTTGAGAATATGGCTCAGAAGAACAACAAAATGGCTTTTTTGTCTTATACAGGTTCTGTAGCTTCAAACCGCACACAAAAAAAAAAAACACAACAGAATGGCTAAAAGGCTGAACCCAAAACATTACAAAAAAACCTCCATAGAGTTATATTCAGTCAGACTTCATCTTTGACGGGAAAACATGAAAAAAGATGAAGTTATTTGTCTATTGTCGATCTATGAGCTGTACTGTATGTTTTATCTGTTTTCTTTAGTGGAATGCTGTTGTTGTTTTGAAAATAAAGAGACATTGTAATCAAAACCAATTTCTAGTTTGGATGAATAAAGCTATTATAAGATTTTATAATACAAAATAATCGACCATCTCATTTGCAGTGAAATAAGGCATTCAGTAAATTATGCAATGACTTGGATACCCTTCTTGAGTTTACAAATACATTTATATGTAAAAATAATATCTTTTTTTTTCTGTATTGATCACATACAGTTTACTCTGACCTACACATATATATTAAGTAACAAAGGAATTCAAGTGGTTGTGGTTCAAAGGTCAGCATGTCTTGCTACGGATGGCGTCAAACCGGAACTAGGAGACCCTTCTCTGTCTATTATTGTACCACTTGCTCTGGGTTATCACACTTACTCTTGGAGGCAAGTCTTAAGTATCTAGACTAGATGTTGATTTTAGTGTAATGGATGACAGTTACTGCTAACTAACTCTCCATGCAGCTTGAAATTCTACCTTGACCCTACACCTAGTTAATTCAAATCGAGGTTATCAAGAGAGATACATTTTTTCCCACACACATCAAACGTGACCTGATTATACGTGCTGTTTCCGAGCCACTAGTCAGTTATTTTCGTATGCTATCAAAGCGTGTTTGTAAAAAAAAAAATGTTTTACATGTTTCGGATGTTCCTTCAGTGTTGACGATAGTTTAATTCCTTGTCCAAACCTCCCGCAGGACGACGGGGGATTGGAGCGGGCAGGGTTTGACCCCGGTATCAGCTATGAATTCAAACGACAGTCCAGCGCGCAACTCATTCTATCTGTCTGTCTGTCTTTTGGTCTGTCTGTCTGGTAAACAGTTTTCTTACGTTTGTTTCCCCCACACTCATTCTCGGATCAAGTTGAAACTTTGCATAATTTTTCATTGGCATAGACAAGACATGAATCAGTCAAAACAAATGCAACCAATTGGTCAATTAATTAGTGGTGTTTATTTCTTTTGTTTGATACCAACAAGAGAATTTGATTCTTCTGTATTCATTTTTATCACTAAATTTGTGGCGTTTCGTGCCTTTAGATTGCACACATTATTTCTCCCACACCCATTCTCAGATCAAGTTAAAACATAAACAATTATTTATTGTACCTAACAAAACACGAATCAATAGAAATTTAAACCAATTAGCCAATTAATATTTGGTTATTAATTATTTTATTTAATATCAAAGAAGGGATATCATTTCTACATTATTGAAAGAATTTGTAAATTTGGAGCTCTTTTCATTAGGTAAGCTTTGTTTTTTTTTTAAAGTATTTTTAATATTGCTTGTTTACCGCGCAGACTCTAATAATACGGATATTTTTAGCACCACTGGTCCGCTACTACCGTGCGCTATTAAGCGTGACATACACATAACCATATGACATCCTGTTAATAGACTTGTTACTTTGTATGTCCTAGATTTGAACCAGACCTGTCCACGGAATATTACGTGACCATAATAGTTCGTATACAGCATATGATTTCCATTCTGTTGGATAACACTAACATAGCTGACAAGTAAGAATAATAGATAAAGTCATGTCTTTTTAGATGGTTCTCAAAACTATTAGGATAGGGGACCTGTTGTTATATACATATTCTTCCCCCGTTGATTATCTATATCACATGACTAGGGTGATGAGAACCGAGCTCAACAATAGGTTTATTTGTACCGAGAACTTGACTTCCGAATTAAGATTTTTGAGTTTCATTCGACACTCCGATTTTAAACTCCGGGACTTTTACGCATGTCCACTTATCCACGAAAATTAATAAACGAAAAAAAAAGTAAAGTTCCGCTTTCAAACCTTGTGATATTTTGGGCAGATGATGTAAGGGTCATTTTTTTGTGGCCCACGGTTAACGAGGGTGTCGAGTGGCTAGCACAACGACCAACCGCCTTTACTTTTCCCCAACTAACGTCAGGTACCCATTAGAGCTGCGTGGACTCAGAGGCGCCCTAATTATCCTGAAATCTCAGTCTTCACCAGGATTCGAACCAGGGATCTTCGGTTTGAAAGCCAAGCGCTTTACCACTATAAATGTGTGTGTGTGTACATAATTCATCTTTCTTATATTCTGACTCTTCATTCTTTTGGAAGACGTTTATTGTACCCTAGAAAAAGTTCTTCCTTGAGTTAGTGGAGAAATTGTAGACTCCTCGCCCTTGCCAGCTAGGGAGTCATGGGAGTACAGAGAGCTTCACAGCGCGGTTCGTGGCGCCAAGTACTATTTCCGGGATTGAAAGCCAACAAAATGCATATTCTGAGGTATCTACAGTGCATTATCCTGCTATTAAAATGCTTTATTTTATACCTAATTAGCTATTCTTACTTACTTATATCTTCCCGAGCCCTGGTAGAGTGGTAAAAATTAGTTGCAAAAAGTAAATCACAATTGGTCGTTGTGTCGGCCACAAGATCTCATTGTTGGCCTTAGGCCATACAAGAGATGAGCTTTAAATCCTCTGCTTCAATGACCGCTTGGATCAGGCTGGACTTTGGGATTATCGTGGCGACATATATACCAAAGACAAATCAGCGGTGGAAACAGATGGCCTTTACTTTATCTGATCCATAAATTGCAAGGTTTGAAAGGGATGCTTTGCTTTTTACAAAGCTTACATCAACTCACTCTGTCTGTCAGGTACCCGTTATTTCTTCCACTTCCATTGTCCTTGGTATATAAAGAGAGAGGGATCTTTAAAGGATTACGGGCACGACATGGCCTAAATTGTGCCGATGTGCCTAAACTCAAAACTCAAACTCAAACTCCCTTCTCGGATCAGGTTGAAACTTTGCACAATTATTCATTTTTCCTAAAAAAAAAACAAAAAAAAACACGAATAAAACAAAAGCAAAAATGTGAAATAGATCTTACAGTTTTGAGAAGTATGTCTGTAAATGTGGATTTTTCCCCTTATATGATTTTGTTTAAAAGGTATTTGGTCAACATTTTTATTGTTTATTTTACAACAGAGCTTCGCAGGTAGAATATACAATTCCCAATGAGATAAGTCATAATCGTCTAATGACTGAAGAAGACGACCAGCCTCAGGACAGTGGCGTTGCTAGGGCGGGAGAGGGGTGTAGAAAATTTACCCCCCCCCCGAACTCCACTTGAGCGGGGCCCAGAATTAATGTTTTTTTTTACATTAAATTTTAAATATCACACAAAATGCAAGGTCCCCCATTAAAGTCAAGACCCCCTATCCTGGCCACCTAAATGATGGAAAATTCCTAACTACGCCCCTGCCACAGGAAGAAGCAATAGTTGGGTTGGGGAAGGATAATGTTTAATCCATATTCTTAATGTAATATTTAGTAATCCCTTTATTTGTTTATTTTGTGTAACGCAGTATCTCCAGATGTAGACATGTGTGTGTGTTTCTCCTCAGAAACGAATGGATTATTGTAAGAGCCAATAACGTGACATGGACAGTAACGCATCTTAAGTTCATTGAGCCCATCATTACCCAGCATAGCTTGACCTCTCCTTCGTCGACATTCGGCTGCTACCTCTATGGCTTTACGATGGGCACCGGACACATGGAACCTTTAGGCTTCATCGTCTCCCCTCTGAATCTGGTTAGTTTTAGGAGGTTGTATTTACCAACAAGCTTCATGTTAAGCTCTGACAGATTTATTCAAAGAACCAGGGTCCGATTTAAGGGAGGGCAGGCGTGGGTACTGTTCATTGGCCTGCATAAGAGAGGGACCCCCCACAACAGAGATCTTTTTTTAAATGTCGAAATTTGGAAGGAACAGTAACCACGTTTTTTTTATTATTTATTTTTTATTTAAAAATATTTTTATGTAATTTTTATGTACATTTTATTTTATTTTTTTATTTTCAATATGTTTTTATGTATTTTTTTATTTTTTTAAAGCATTTTTATTAATTTTTTAAAATGTATTTTTTATGTTTTTTGTTCTCGCATTTTCACAGACAATGCTTTAAATCTTACTGTCGTGACTAAGAAGTGTCCACGTATAGTGCTGTCGTAATATATAAATGCACACCTTTTTACAGCAGTGCGTCAACGCAGTGCCTTACCCTGCACAAACTAAAAAATAAATATTTTCTCAACTAAAATATATATAAAAAAAAATTTACAGATGGAAAATGAGATGAAATGTAGTGTAATGCATTTTTATTATATCTTTTGAAAAAGGATAAGGGACTCCGCAAATATTTTGCCCCGGGGCCTTCACTTACTTAAATCCGGCCCTGCTAAGAATAAGGATTGAAGTATAATGAGCTATCGGGTTCTACTTTTCTAAATCATAGGCGTCGATAGAAGACTGAGATTTTGCTGAAACAGTGGTAATAAGGCGACGGGCTGGAACTTATATCCAACATGAAGATGCGTAGTGAGGGGAGGGCAAAGGGGACACGATGCCCAGGCGCCACCCTTGGGGGGGGGGGTTCAACAAGCAGAGAGGAGCCAAAAAAATAATTATTGTAGATATTTCAGTTAGGTAATAAAGTGTAAGGTTATCTGTATTCTATTATTAAATACTTATTTTTATTACTATAATTCTATTTGATGATGAAGGGATAAAATGGTACGGGGGGGGCACCAATAAAATTTCTTGCTCAGGGCTCACGTTTTGCTCACTACACAACATGTGATGCGATGCTGGCCGGCCACCTCTATTTTCAGTCTCAGTACATCTGTCTTGTTGAATTATATGTGTGTGTGTGTGTGTGTTTTGTGAACCAGTTAGGGGGAGGGGGTATATGGTTTCCGTGCTGCCATTAGGCGCTCAGTAATCACAACTCTTCTCGAGTCGGGTGTTGAATTCGAGCCCCTTTAATTGGTGGCCGAGTGGTATAAGCCTTTTATCTATAACGTACGCCCTTTGAAAACTTCATACTTTAAAGAGCAACAGCGTACCAAGTGTCATGAGAACTGAACAGTGAATAACGAATCAAAAATCGTTCAACAAGAACAATACTTAATAATAAGCTAAGTACAAAGAAACAATATATTTGGAACATATGCCGGTCAATGAATCATGGATATTTACATATCGCATTGATAATAATACAAACAACACACCTCACACACGCACACTCCATTTCGGCAGCTTTGACTACGACGATACACCTATGGAAACAGTCACGGCTCCCAGGGCGAACTCAAAGAATACAATCTTGACCATAGCCCAAGCCAAAGACACCCGTTTAAACGGGAAACCATTGAAACTAGAAACTATAGTGTAAACAGCTCTACAGCTAACAAAGTCTCTCTGCTACAACGACAATACGGGAACTGAGTGTGACGTAATCTCACACAATATTCTTGACAACAACACACACCCAATACAAACCACTTCGTATACATTAACTCTTTCTCTCCGTTATTATTTTTCCACGTTTCGAAGGAATTCTTCATTTTGCTCATTACTATCTCACTACCCTGATGATTAAGCTTCAATAGCTTTGTTGTTTGTTATCAGAAAATGTTGTATTTGATATAGCATTAAAGGGAAATGCATGCTCTTTTTTTATAAAACACAAAGTCAAGTTTAAAAAATTAAACATTAATTTAATTTCATGAGGTCTAATCAACGATGGTATCGTCGATTAGGAGAGTAAGAGTTAAAACAACTATTAAACACGAAAAAAAAAATTCACGCGCAAACAACAGACTGATCCAAACTAATAAAACTATACTTGAAATAAGCTTGTTTTTTTAAAAAACTGTTTTATTTAAATGTTTTTTCTTGATTAAATGCTACCATTCGTTCTATGTACAGCCGTGCCAGGTTGATGTCTCAAACGAAACTGAAGTGCCCGTTGACGATCTCCTTGACAACGACTGTGATGGTTTTGTTGATGAAGAGTTTTTAGATGGCGTGGGTATGACTTGTTAAGTAGATCTAGTTAGACCAAATTAAAGGTTTAGAGTTAGACCAAATTAAAGGTTTAGAGTTAGACCAAATTAAAGGTTTAGAGTTAGACCAAATTAAAGGTTTAGAGTTAGACCAAATTAAAGGTTTAGAGTTAGACCAAATTAAAGGTTTAGAGTTAGACCAAATTAAAGGTTTAGAGTTAGACCAAATTAAAGGTTTAGAGTTAGACCAAATTAAAGGTTTAGAGTTAGACCAAATTAAAGGTTTAGAGTTAGACCAAATTAAAGGTTTAGAGTTAGACCAAATTAAACATTGACAGTTAGACCAAACTAAACATTTACAGTTTGAAAAAATATATAGATTAGACAAAACTAAAGATCTGATTGTTAACGCTTGACACTTAACGGTAGGGGGCATGAGTTCAAATCTTTATGGAGAACTTAGGATATGAGTGTGTGTATCCCCGAGAAAAAAAAAGGGACGCCCCCCTTTTTAGACTTTGTGATCCATAGGGCAGATGATGGAAAGGTTATCAGTTTATCTGGTCCACGCTTAACGAGGGTGTCATGTAGCCAAAACAACGTTTATTTTCCCAGCTAAATCAGTTACCTATTAAAAGTGGGTGAAATCAGGGGCGCCCTAAAACCCCCGTGAAGCGACTTGTTTTTGACACCTCCGCTCTTTATTAAACCCTGGACCAGCCTGACGTCACATTGGAATACATTTCACACGACCAGGCAGCCACTTTGTGTTGCTGTGTGCGAATTAGAAAAAAAAAATGTGTGCTGCTACAACATGCGTTGTGTCTGAGAGATCAACGCTTAGATTCCGAGCCAAGGAGTCCCAGGTTCGAATTCTGTGATATACCAGAATGGTCGAGTGACATTCTGTCCGATTCTAGAAGGCCAGTAGGGACCCTAAATAAAGAGCGAAGGTGTCACAGTCAAGTCGCTTCACATTACCTCGCAACTTCACAAGTATGAAGTCGAAGTCCGGAGTCAAGAACCAGTCTAGGTGAAGTCGGTCCGGAAAAGAGAATCGAGTGCAAGTCTGGGAAGAGGCGGAGTGTGAAGCTTTTGTACAGGTCCGTGATACGTTGTTGCCACTTGTACAGTATTGGCTGTGATTTATTAAACATAAAAGTATTATGTTACTTTGAAGCCCTAGGTTTTCAAGTTCTTTAAGTATGTAGGTGATTCGTTACAATACTATTGACTGAATTCTACATATGGTTCATAAGTTGGTTCATTAAAAGAATGTAAAGCTTATATCAATTCACTGTTTCTGTCTGTCTGTTTGTCTGTCTGATACTAATTTTGAACTCGTTCTCGGATCAAGTTGAAACATTGCGCAATGGTACATTGTGGAGGTAATTAAATAGTGGCTGTTTATTAATTCTGTTGGACAAAAAAAGTAAACTAAATCTTACATTAGTGAGAGATATGTCTGTAAATGTTATAGCGTTGATTTTTAAAAAGTAATTTGTACAAAGCTAATATCGACTAAGGAGGCGAGGTGGCTGAGCGGTAAAGCGCTTGGCTTCTGTATCGGGGGTCCCGGGTTCAAATCCTGGTGAAGACTGGGATTTTTATTTTGGGATCCTTGGGCGCCTCTGAGTCCACCCAGCTCTAATGGGTACCTGATATTATTTAGGGAAAAGTAAAGGCGGTTGGTCGTTGTGCTGGCCACATGACACCCTCGTTAACCGTAGGCCACAGAACCAGATGACCTTTACATCATCTGCCCTATAGATTGCAAGGTCTGAAAGGGGAACTTTACGTTTTTTTTAAATATTGACTCACTATGTCTGTCTGTCTGTTTGTTTATCTGGTGAAAATTTTTACACATTATTTTTCCGACACCCAATCTGAGATTAAAAAAATAAACCAATTAATTATTTAGCTATTTGTAATTAATTAGTTTGTTTGTTAGGTCGAACAAGGGAAATAAACTGTACTTGACTTAAGTAGCGGTAAAAGCTGTATTAGTCCCCTTTATCGGTCGTCGTCTGAGTCTTAG
Organism: Biomphalaria sudanica; assembly: GCA_036873155.1. Lineage (NCBI taxonomy): Eukaryota > Metazoa > Mollusca > Gastropoda > Planorbidae > Biomphalaria > Biomphalaria sudanica. Next base: position 2,125,698 of record JAZGLO010000013.1, read on the forward strand.
TGAACACACATACGACGAGACTATAGCTGCATTTATAGATTCGCGCATTGGTACAAAAAAAAATGCATTTAAGGTCACAATGGAAAAGCGACGCTGGATCATTATAAAATATAGTTCCCATTTTGTAACTAATGTGCGTCTTACGTTATCGGTGTGTTGTATGTCCTAAGTCATTCTCTATGTTTTTTTCCTTACAGACAATGATAAAGATAGTCAGATAGATGAGGACACCAATTCCTTCAAGGGTTCGTACCTAGCATTAACATTTTGTTCCTCTTGATAATCTTGGTTAAATTTATAGTCATAAATACCGAGAATTATTATTCGTTATTTAACCTCGACAATGCCTCTACCTCCTTGACATCGTTTCTTCATTTCTTTCAATGATCCCCGCCTAGAGCATTGGCCACCAACCAGTAGCCTCCAGGCGTCTGATCAATGCGCTATAACCTTTTGCTAGAAAAGACGGTGGTCGCTGTATTTTTACGGGTTTTTTGCTTTTGGGCTATTTCATTACTTATAAAAGTTAGCAAAAATAGCTTTTGTAGTTTAGATAGTTGATTGAATAAAAATTAAGTTCCCACTTTAGTCCTTGCAATCTATGGTGCAGATGATGTAAAGTGAAGATCCCCTTTCAGACCTTGTAGTCTATAGGGCTGAAGATGTAAAGGTCATATGTTTCTGTGGCCCACGGCTAATGAGAAGGGTGTCATGTGGCCAACACGACGACCTTTTACTATTCCCAAACTAATGTCAGGTACCCTTTAGAGCTGGGTCGACTTACAGGCGCCCAAGCGCTGCAAAATTAAAAATCTCCGTCTTCACCAGGATTCGAACTTGGGACCGCGAGTCAAGAGCTTTACAGTTCAGCCACAGTGCCACCAGTTTCCTCCAGGCGACTGGTCAATGCGCTACAACCTCTTGCTAGTAAAGTTGATGTTTGTAATTGAAATTTCGCATAAGTATTCATAGTCAAAGGTTACTATACGAATCAATCCAAACATTAGTTAATTAATTAGTACTAATAAACTAATCTTGTTTTGTGTAGCAAGATGGAGCTAAACCTGCCATTTTCCAGATAAATGACAGTAATTAAGCTTTGTGGGTTTTTTTTTCTATTGCTTTATTTTTTTTTGTATTTTTTTTTTATAACGCAACCTATATGCTAATTGCATGCTAAGTACGCTATAGCCCTATCTCTTTAGTGGACTAGTGGGGGAATGGGAAAAGTAGGCGCTCACAAAACACAAATCGTCTTAAGTCTAGATTTAAGCTAGAGCCCCGTGATTGGTAGCCAAATTCTCACTCGGCCTCACATCGCAGCAGGGTTTTTTTTACTGCAAAGTTTTGTTAACGGTGGCCATGGTGATTTTTTGTTTTATCTTTCATTGTGTCTGTGTGTGTCTGAGAGTGTGTGTATTGTTACGAATCTCACTATCCAGGCTCTCTGCAAACTGCACCATACACCACCAACTTAAAGAACTTGACAACTCAGGGCTACAAAGTAATGTAACACTTTAATAGTTAAATAAATAACAGCCAATACTGTACTATTGGCAACACGTACACTGTACAAATATCTCTCCGATAACATCGTTTCGCCGTATCAACTCTTGCACTGGCCTCTCCGTCTCGTTCCGGGCTTGCACTGGGTTCAATAGTTCAGGATTGACTTCACACACTAGGCTCGTTGTGTCGGACTGGATCGCAGACCAAGATCAAGACGCCGTTCGTCTCAACTGCTCCGTACAGAACCACACCGCTGAACTGTGCTGTAATCGACCGGACTGTAATGAACCGGGCTGTAGTGGACCTTCTGTCGTGAACCTCGCTATATTGAGCCCCTTTTCTCGACCGTTTTGACTGCGACACCTCCGCTCTTATATATGGTCCCTACTGGCCTTCTCGAACCGGACAGAACGCCGCTCGACGTTTCTAGGTGGTCAGATGACTACAACTCTCGTGACGCTCCTGAGCTCTGTTCACGACGACGATCCTACTCGAACTTTCATGTTGACACTAGTTTCGGCTGACCGTCGTAACTCGTCACGGTTGACCGCTCGTCTGGCCTGGGGCGATTTGCGTCGGCTGACTACACTCACACCACTACCCCCATCTGTGCCACGACCAGGTTTATAACAGTATTTATAAATGTGTCTTTTTTTTTTTCAGTGTTACGGGAATACGAGCCTTGGTCGGAATGGGCTTGTGGACGAGATTGTAATGACACTAGAATGTATAGATACAGGTAAAAAAACAACAAAAGCTTATATCAACTCATTCTGTCTTTCTAGCCAAAAGCAAATGCACCATATTTTTTCGACACCCTATCTCCGATAAAGTTAAAAATTTTCACAAGTATTTCTTTTACAACACAAGAAAAATTTTACAAAAAATGACCAATTAGTTAATTAACTTTTTGGTAATAAACTACTTTGTTTGATATCTCAAACAAGGGAAAGAAATAGTACTTGAAAAAGCAATTGAATGAAGTGCTGGTATTAGCTGAATTAGTCCCCATATTTATTAGGCTGCCGTCTAAGGTTTATATAGAGTTGAAGCTAGGTGCTGAAACAAATGATACATACATATATTAAACATAAATGAATAACAGCACCAGGGACCAAGTTTTTAAGAGAGAAAGTAGTGAATTAAAATGCAACGAAAATAAGGTCATGCGCCGACCGAGGCCCGAACCTGTGACTCTGGATTTGCTTCAGCACCTAGCTTCAACTCTATGTTTACGTTTACAGCATTATTGCTCGTACCCACTGAAGCTTCTATATGTAATGTGTTTATGTTGTCCACTTGTCTTTGTGAGAGATCTACAATTAGATAGTGCCATCGTTTGTCTAATACATGCCTAACGGCTGTCTGTGCCGGCTCTATCGAAGTTGTTAGTGAAAGGATGCTGCGAGGGTGGGGGAGGGGCTAGCTGGGGCTTGTGACCTTTGGCCACTGGGGTGGTAATTTGCATACGGGCGAAATGACTCTGGATCAGAAGAATGTTTTTTGACATTCCGATGGTCTAGAGGTTAGTTTCGCTTGGTCCGTTATCGCTAGGCGGTGGTGTCGAATCCAGTCACAGGTTCGGGCCTCGGTCGGCGTATGCCCTTATTTTCGTTGCATTTTAATTCACTACTTTCTCTCTTGAAAACATAGTCCCTGGTGCTGTTATTCATTTATGTTTAATACATGTATGTATCGTCTGAGGTTTAGTAAACACATACATGAAATAAAAACAGTAGATGACTACACAATCTTCCATGTTCATAGACTTGTTGGCAGATTGGTCACCGCGTTGGCTTGAGAAGCCTGATATGGCGTTTGAATACAAGTTTTAATTCAGGTCGTTTTTATTTTGTTTTTTTAAATACATTTCAAAAGCGACCACCCAGATACCCCGTTCTTTCTCCCCCTTTCTAACTGGTTAAGACAAGTGATAGGATCAAAGTGTATTGGGAACGCTACAGGCATGAAATAGCGCTAAATAAAAACAATTGTTAAAAAATATTTCTTCTCGCACAGATTTACTATTGTTAGCCAAAATCTATTAGAAAGTAAATTACATGACTGATCCAAACAGATTGATACACATTATTCTAAGCATTATTCAATTTTTTTTTCATTTCGCTCATTTATTTCTTGCATTACTCCAACTTCCAATATACTATATATACTTTATATATATATATATATATATATATGTATGTATGTATATCAATACTTTGAGATTTATCTCTTCTATCTAAATCAACAATTAGTAATATCAAAATACTTAATTAATGTCACCCGACAAAATAGCGCCAACAAAATAATACAGCATTTCCCGACAAAATAGCGCCAACAAAATAATACAGCATTTCCCGACAAAATAGCGCCAACAAAATAATACAGCATTTCCCGACAAAATAGCGCAAGACAAAATGGCGTGGACTTGTATATGATGTGTATAAAAATACTGGATTATTTGAAATTTAATGTCCTGGGCAGCAGTCTTTTTAATGACTCTGTCATTTTCAATATTAATAGATCTTAAAGTATGGCATATTTGCAGAGCAGAGAACGAGAGTACTTTAAATTTTGTATCAATACTCTTTTCACCAATGTTTTAAAATGCATAATTTGTTTTGTTTATGTGGTGACCTCGTTTCAGCTGTGATGTCACTTCCACGTGACGTTACTTTGTGAACGTGTGTGTGTGTATATATATATATATAATCTGACAAGTACCTTTGCCTGTTTTCAAAGTACACTTTTGAAATGTAAAAAAAAAAAAATGAAATAATTTGAAATTATTCATTTTAGCTTATTACAATTTTTGCTTATTGTTTGCAAATTTAGGTCTTTTGATATCTAAAGTGTTTCCTGCAAAATGACTGAAAAATTATGATGAAATTAAAACAAAAAAAAATATTGTCTATATTCATATTTTACTATATTTAAAGTATTTCTTTCAAAATGACTGAAATTTATTTTTTAATGCTCTATTTTGTAGGGGTACCATTAATTAGTGTTGTGGGCTAGTATCTTGAGTAACTTTACTGCTATTTCATTAAATCTTTCACATTAGCCAACAAACATTACAGTTAACGCTATACACGTGATAAAGACTTTTTACTGCTGTACATGATATATTTATTCATGACACTGGGAAGTCTGTCTAGTTTTCTAAACCGTCGCTATTGACCTATCTATCCTACTAAACCTACGCTATCGCCATATATATACTCTCTAAACTAGTACATAACATTGGTTGCCTTTTTTCATTGATTCGCGTGTTGTCATTGTCAATGTATAAGCCTGATGAGTTTCCAACTTGATCCGAGAACAATGAGAAGATTTCCTCCAGACAGACAGACAGACAGACAAAGTGAGTTGATATAAGCTTTTTAAAAACGTTTTATTAACACCGAGAAATTCAACACTGTGCTGCCACATGACTTCTCTGCAGGGAATGTAAGAAAGATGTCCCGAACGTAATCTGTCAGGGGGAGGCCAATCAAAGCAAACCAGAGGACTGCTATATCAACCGGAGATGTCCCAGTCGTACGTATGTAGCACATAGATTATTATTAACTAGACAGTGGTCAAGTACGAATGTGTACTGAAACGCTTGACCAATCCTCAGAATGTCCTGATAGCAAAAAAATAGGGGGGGGGGGTAGTGCCAGTTAATTGGGAGAACTGCGCAACTGTTCCTAACAAGTTCTTTGGATCCATTGAGAGGTCCAAGTTGGAATATTATGATCCGAAACTGTGTTGTCGAACAAATGATCCATTATATATTGTTGTAAATTGTGTCCTTATGATAACTTTTTTTAAATTCTTTAAAAGTTTTGTAATGGTAATTATAGTACTAATTTCTAGTAGATATATTTCTAGGGTGCGAATCCCCGGTAAAGTGTGGGAATTCATATCTTGCTATTTTTCGGACCTCCAACTGTACATTAGGCTGCCAAAATAAAGGAAACAACATGTCCTTCTTATTACCAGTCGACTCAGTTTTACTTATCTTCACCAAGAATTGGGTTACCAGACACCTTCCTGCTAGGACAGGGCGAAAAGGAGAATAAACTGGAGGATAAACAGGCGGCAAACAAAAGACAAACTGGAGGATAAAAAGGCGGCAAACTAAAGACAAACAGGAGGATAAACAGGCGGCAAACTAAAGACAAACAGGAGGATAAACAGGCGGCAAACTAAAGACAAACAGGAGGATAAACAGGCGGCAAACAAAAGACAAACTGGAGGATAAAAAGGCGGCAAACTAAAGACAAACTGGAAGATAAACAGGCGGCAAACTAAAGACAAACAGGAGGATAAACAGGCGGCAAACTAAAGACAAACTGGAAGATAAACAGGCGGCAAACTAAAGACAAACAGGAGGATAAACAGGCGGCAAACTAAAAACAAACTTGAAGATAAACAGGCGGCAAACTAAAGACAAACTGGAGGATAAACAGGAGGCAAACTAAAGACAAACTAGAGGATAAACGAGGATAAACAGGCGGCAAACTAAAGACAAACTGTAGGATAAACAGGCGGCATACTAAAGACAAACAGGAGGATAAACAGGCGGCAAACTAAAGACAAACAGGAGGATAAACAGGCGGCAAACTAAAGACAAACTGGAAGATAAACAGGCGGCAAACTAAAGACAAACTGGAGGATAAACAGCGGCAAACTAAAAACAAACTGGAGAATAAACAGGCGACAAACTAAAAACAAACAGGAGGATAAACAGGCGGCAAACTAAAGACAAACTGGAGGATAAACAGGCGGCAAACTAAAGACAAACTGGAAGATAAACAGGCGGCAAACTAAAGACAAACTGGAGGATAAAAAGGCGGCAAACTAAAGACAAACAGGAGGATAAACAGGCGGCAAACTAAAGACAAACTGGAGGATAAACAGGCGGCAAACTAAAGACAAACAGGAGGATAAACAGGCGGCAAACTAAAGACAAACTGGAAGATAAACAGGAGGATAAACTGGCGGCAAACTAAAGACAAACAGGAGGATAAACTGGCGGCAAACTAAAGACAAACTGGAGGATAAACAGGCGGCAAACTAAAGACAAACTGGAGGATAAACAGGCGGCAAACTAAAGACAAACAGGAGGATAAACAGGCGACAAACTAAAGACAAACTGGAGGATAAACTGGCGGCAAACTTAAGACAAACTGGAGAATAAACAGGCGCCAAACTAAAGACAAACTGGAGGATAAACAGGAGGATAAACAGGCAGCAAACTAAAGACAAACAGGAGAATAAACTGGCGGCAAACTAAAGACAAACAGGAAGATAAACTGGAGGCAAACTAAAGACAAACTGGAGAATAAACAGGAGGATAAACAAGCGGCAAACTAAAGACAAACAGGAGGATAAACAGGCGGCAAACTAAAGACAAACTGGAGGATAAACAGGCGGCAAACTAAAGACAAACTGGAGGATAAACAGGCGCCAAACTAAAGACAAACTGGAGGATAAACAGGCGGCAAACTAAAGACAAACTGGAGGATAAACAGGCGGCAAACTAAAGACAAACTGGAGGATAAACAGGCGGCAAACTAAAGACAAACAGGAGGATAAACAGGCTGCAAACTAAAGACAAACTGGAGGATAAACAGGTGGCAAACTAAAGACAAACTGGAGGATAAACAGGCGGCAAACTAAAGACAAACTGGAGGATAAACAGGCGGCAAACTAAAGACAAACAGGAGGATAAACAGGCGACAAACTAAAGACAAACTGGAGGATAAACTGGCGGCAAACTTAAGACAAACTGGAGAATAAACAGGCGCCAAACTAAAGACAAACTGGAGGATAAACAGGAGGATAAACAGGCAGCAAACTAAAGACAAACAGGAGAATAAACTGGCGGCAAACTAAAGACAAACAGGAAGATAAACTGGAGGCAAACTAAAGACAAACTGGAGAATAAACAGGAGGATAAACAAGCGGCAAACTAAAGACAAACAGGAGGATAAACAGGCGGCAAACTAAAGACAAACTGGAGGATAAACAGGCGGCAAACTAAAGACAAACTGGAGGATAAACAGGCGCCAAACTAAAGACAAACTGGAGGATAAACAGGCGGCAAACTAAAGACAAACTGGAGGATAAACAGGCGGCAAACTAAAGACAAACTGGAGGATAAACAGGCGGCAAACTAAAGACAAACAGGAGGATAAACAGGCTGCAAACTAAAGACAAACTGGAGGATAAACAGGTGGCAAACTAAAGACAAACTGGAGGATAAACAGGTGGCAAACAAAAGACAAACAGGAGGATAAACAGGCCGCAAACTAAAGACAAACTGGAGGATAGACAGGCGGCAAACTAAAGACAAACAGGAGGATAAACAGGCGGCAATTTAAAGACAAACTGGAGGATAAACAGGCGGCAAACTAAAGACAAACTGGAGGATAAACAGGCGGCAAACTAAAGACAAACTGGAGGATAAACAGGCGGCAAACTAATTACAAACTGGAAGATAAACAGGCGGCAAACTAAAAACAAACTGGAGGATAAACAGGCGGCAAACTAAAAACAAACTGGAGGATAAACAGGCGGCAAACTAAAGACAAACTGGAGGATAAACAGGCGGCAAACTAAAGACAAACTGGAGGATAAACAGGCGGCAAACTAAAGACAAACTGGAGGATAAACAGGCGGCAAACTAAAGACAAACTGGAGGATAGACAGGCGGCAAACTAAAGACAAACAGGATGATAAACAGGAGGATAAACAGGCGGCAATTTAAAGATAAACAGGAGGATAAACAGGCGGCAAACTAAAGACAAACTGGAGGATAAACAGGCGGCAAACTAAAGACAAACTGGAGGATAAACAGGCGGCAAACTAAAGACAAACTGGAGGATAAACAGGCGCCAAACTAAAGACAAACTGGAGGATAAACAGGCGGCAAACTAAAGACAAACTGGAGGATAAACAGGCGGCAAACTAAAGACAAACTGGAGGATAAACAGGCGGCAAACTAAAGACAAACAGGAGGATAAACAGGCTGCAAACTAAAGACAAACTGGAGGATAAACAGGTGGCAAACTAAAGACAAACTGGAGGATAAACAGGTGGCAAACAAAAGACAAACAGGAGGATAAACAGGCCGCAAACTAAAGACAAACTGGAGGATAGACAGGCGGCAAACTAAAGACAAACAGGAGGATAAACAGGCGGCAATTTAAAGACAAACTGGAGGATAAACAGGCGGCAAACTAAAGACAAACTGGAGGATAAACAGGCGGCAAACTAAAGACAAACTGGAGGATAAACAGGCGGCAAACTAAAGACAAACTGGAAGATAAACAGGCGGCAAACTAAAAACAAACTGGAGGATAAACAGGCGGCAAACTAAAAACAAACTGGAGGATAAACAGGCGGCAAACTAAAGACAAACTGGAGGATAAACAGGCGGCAAACTAAAGACAAACTGGAGGATAAACAGGCGGCAAACTAAAGACAAACTGGAGGATAAACAGGCGGCAAACTAAAGACAAACTGGAGGATAGACAGGCGGCAAACTAAAGACAAACAGGATGATAAACAGGAGGATAAACAGGCGGCAATTTAAAGATAAACAGGAGGATAAACAGGCGGCAAACTAAAGACAAACTGGAGGATAAACAGGCGGCAAACTAAAGACAAACTGGAGGATAAACAGGCGGCAAACTAAAGACAAACTGGAGGATAAAAGGAGTCAGGTGGACTAGGAGGCGACCTTTATAATCCCGAAAATCAAATCCCTAGTTTTCACAAAGATTCGAACCCACGACAACTCGATTTAGAATCTGATCGTTTTACCACTCTTCCAACACGCCCTTCCGACTCACCTGGTGTTTGAACAAGGGGGTATTGGGATGGTCGCTTGTTAAATGTATTTATGAAAAAAAATGAGCGACTTTAATTCAAACTTAAGGGCTAAGGTCTCTTTAGCGTCCTTAAACCAATATGGTAGCCAATGTTTTGAAAATAGTTTGTATAGTTATATATAGTTATTTACAACTTGTCTTTCTAAACACAACAAAGGGGACTAATTCAACTTTACCGCCTTATCAGTCAAGAAAAATGTGTTTTCCTTGTTCGAGATATCAAACACAATAATTTATTAATTAACCAATAGGTTAGTTGTTTTTTTTTTAAATTGATATTAAAATAATTCTTCAAAATTTTAAGTTAATTCGAGATTGGGTGTGGGAGAAATAATGTGTACAAACGTTTTGCCAGACAGACAGACTGTAAATAAGTTAATATAAGCTTTGTAAAAATGATTGTAGTGAGTATCTATCTAAAAAAACAAATACGCAATTACAACTATATCTCTCAATACTCTAAACAAAATGTTTCCTTATCAAACAAGATCATTAATTACAAATAAGTAATTGACTAACTGGTTATTTTTATTTTATTGATTCATGTTTTGTTAGATACAATAATAATTGTTTAAAATTACAACTAATCCGAGAATGGGTGTGGGAGAAATAACGTATTCAATTATCTTAGGACTGAAGGATTAATTTCACTTGTTAATATCCCAAAAAATTATTAATTACCAACAATGATTTGCCTAATTAGTTAATTTTTATTTATTCTTAATTCATTTCTTGTCTATGCCTAATAACAAAATTGTGCAGTGGTGTAGTGAATGTTTTAGCGAAGCTTTTTCGGTAGTAAATATTTCATTATCCTAAAATTAATTTTGACTTGAAATATAAAAATAAATTATCTTTGTTTTTCTTTCATGACTGCAACTGGACTTCTCTATCGTCCATATAAATAGACACACCAGAGCGTTTCACAAATTTGACTACGATACAAACCACTCAACCGAGCCAGGGTTGGTCTTCTGGTACTTATTATTTGCATTGTCAATATTCATATGAACTGAAAGATATCTATACTATAAAGTAGAATGTGAGGTGTATGTATGTGACTTATAGACATCAAAACCGCTTGACCAATCTTGATATAACTTGGCAGGAATGTTTCTTGGGTACCAACTTAGACCGTAGTGTATGTATTGTAGCCCTAAAACAAACTTAAGACCCTAAAAAAAATAAAGTTGTCCGACTCTAATACAGCTATAGTATTTTATGGATCTAGGCCATGGTTAACAATGTTGACATGAGAAAAGATCGTAAGGATCTATACCTAGATTTAATTTTAAGAAATACTCTTTGCGCAGATAGTTTTTTACTTTCACACATGGAAATACAAAAGAAGATCCATTGATTTCATTATATAATAAAATTAACCTTCAATTTTGTGTTTCAAAAGCATTTTTTACATAAATTAGTTCCTTATATCTGTGACTACAGATTTCCTGACGAACATTCTTTCATTAGACAATACCGTAATGAATCGCGTACTAAAAATTAATTCGTTTAATTGTTAACTTTATAATCCCATCCCTAGATCTAAAACTCTAATTCAACTCTAAGATGATAAAACTTCTCTTCGCACAGATAGTTGTATACTTTAACACATAAACATACTAATTATTGTCCATTACTTTCATATTTTTGATCAAATAAACATTCAAATTTGTTTTTTTAAAGCATTTTTAAGAGACTACATTCGTTTTCGAAAGCTGCGAAGCCGAGTTGAGATAGGCATAGAAGCGCTAGATCTATATTCATTCATGAATCGCGTACTAAAAATTATTTCGTTTAATTGTTCTCTTTATAATCGTATTCATTTAACAAAGCTATCGCTCTTTTCGTTTTTAATAGATTTGAATGTATTGGCTTCGGGTAAACCGATTTTCGCAAAACTAATTTTATTTTCCTAGCGAAAGAGACAAAACTTGAAAGGATCATTAGCTAAGTTTAACATACATCTAAATCCAAACCACTTGATTAGTATACACAAACTTAGACCCGCAGGCCGCGGGTAATGTCAGGCTAGTGTAAATATATAATATAATATATATATACAACGATTTTCTTTAAAAATTTAAGGTCTACGTATACAGATGAAAAACAATATATCGGCTTATTAGCCACATAAGGAACAACTCAAATCAACCGTTATATAGATTTGAAAATGTTATATTATCGTAAAATTAATTTAGACTTGACATTTCTAAAGAAATGATCTTTGTTGCTCTTTCATGTCTTCAACTGGCACTCACTCTCTCGTTTATATAAATTGACACACAAGAGCGTTTGACAAATGAGCCTACAAAAGAGACCACTCAACCGAGCAAGACTTGGCCTACTGGTACTTATTGTTATATTGTTTATATTCATATGAACTGATAAAATTGTAAATATATATATTTAACGATTTCCATTAAAATTTTAAGGTCTACGTATATATATATATATATATATATATATATATATATATATATATATATATATATATATATATATATATATATATATATATATATATATATATATATATATATATATATATATATATATATATATATATATATATACATATATATATATATATATATATAAGAAAAGAAAATCTCAGCTTATTTACTGCATTAGGAAAACTCCACTGTTCTATAGATTTGAAAATGTTTCCTTATCGTAAGAGTAATTTTCGCTTGAAATAACTAAAAAAATGGCTTTTGTTTTTCTTTCATGATGTCAACTGAAATTCACTCTCTCGTTTATACAAAAAGAAACACAAGAGGCTACGACAGAAATCACTCAACCTAGGATGCCATGGTCATTTGGTACTTACTGTTATTATCATTGAACTGATAGATATGTAGATATAGTTCAATGTGAACCTGGCCTAATTAAAAAGTACATGATTATCTAATTAATTTAACCGTTTTGTAAAGGACACATCTCTTATTCAGGATCCCAAGGGAGATAATCCATTTTGTTGAATGTTAAATAGTTTACATTATAGTAGACGTAATGCAATGTGATCAATGTACAGACAATTCAAGCATTAGTTGTTTTATAACATTTTATTCGACTTACATACATAATAAATTCTTACTGTTTTAATTGAAACGAATACAAACAAGTAGCTTGCTGGTCATAAAACACTTCATTTACTAGTGGAAATGTTTCTATAACATAATTCTAGGAAGAGCGTGAAACATTGCATAGACATATGGACAGGATATAAATATATTGCATGGTGTCTCCCGTTATATACTTGTGCCTCTTGAATTTTAGTAGTCATAGTGAATAGTTTTAAAAATGGTGTACATTTATGAAAACAATTAATGTAAAAAAAATATTTTTTTTCTCTTTCAAAAAAAAAAAGCTGTTGCATCAGAACTTTAAAAGATTGAAAATATCATGATATCGGATTTTCATTTTCGTATGTTAGTTTTTGAGATCTAAACGGACGGTCAGACGGACGTACTACACAAAGTTAAAAGCGGCTATTCCCCTGTCGGGGGACGCGAAATAAAAAAAATAGAAATCCAAAACTGTATTTCTCCCTAGATTCATAATTTTAGGTCTCATCCAATAATGACACTGACCCCCGAACCCTAACACCACTCGCTAACAAATCTTGTCATGTCAAATTACACTAGCATATCAAAGTGTGACCTAGATGTGCAATAGAAACATAAAATAACAAACTGACTTGAACTGTTCTTTAGCCAAAGTCCAATTTCTCTCTACAAAAAAATAACAACTGACTTAAACTGTTCTTCAGCCAAAGTCCAATTTCTCTCTAAATCGATGCCAGTAGAGGGAGAGCATGTAAGCCTACTTTGTACTGCAGCAGTCATGGATGTCATCCCCCAGGATGCTAATTGTGTTGATGTGCTGGAAGTGTCCTACTACGACCTCAAGACAGATACAAACTTAATACTGGCTGAGTACGGGAAATCGAAAAATAATACTTTTAAAGTATGTCAGCTTTTTTTTTCTTCAAGTGATACTTAGAGCAGTGTTTCCCAAACTGTGTTCCGCTAAACCCTCGCGTTCCACGAGGCCTGAATAGGTCCTTCACGAGGTACTGGAATAATTAACTAGTGGGCCACCACGTGAATTTTAAACCAAGCAAAAAAAAGATTATTTAAAAAATAACAAAGCTTAAACTAAGTGAAAGAACAGCTAATTACTTTTATTTATCTGAAAATGACAGGTTTTAGCTCCCTTTCTGTTATATAAAGCAAGATAAATTAATTAGTACAATTAGTACAAACTAATTAACTGCTTGGTTAATTTTGCATTGTTTCGTATATTGTCATGGACTATCGATAATTGTGCAAAATTTCAACTCGATCCGAGAATGGGAAGTGGGAGAAAAAACTTGTCATAACGTATATACATCCAGACCTCTCATTAAGTAGCATTTATTTCCCTTCATTTTGATATACGTAATCACCCATCATTAATAAACTAGTTGTTTTTGTTTTTTTTGAATTGATTCATCTCTTGTCAGGTACAATGACTCGTTGTTCAAAAGTTTCAACTTGATCCGAGAATGAGAAATGAGAGAAAAACATGTTTAAACATTTTAACAGACAGACAGTGACAGTCAGACATAGTTGATATATGCTTTAAAAAAATATGAGCAAAGTGTTCCGCTAAATACTCAGTGTTTCGTTACAGAAAACTTTGGGAAACACTGACTTGGAACACTTAGACACCTGCACGTTGTCGCTATGGCGTTGATTTGTAGCTCCAAACAACTAATTCAACTAAACCTATGCAGGCGGTATTATATTTTAAATGTTGGACATTAAATTCAGAGAAGCTGCTCTGAAAGCCTTTAGCATTGGCACTGCCCCATGGGAGACGGTAGCACATGACTGAGCATCATGGCGTCGAGCTGTCAAAAACTAGCGCACAAATTTCAGAGGTCAAGAGAACAACGCTGGCAGAAGAAAAGCGCCAGAAAAAAAAAAAAGCAAGGGCCAATGCTGGAATAAACTGCCCAGTGCGCAAACTAATATTGCAGGCTCACATAGGTCTCACCAGCGTCAAGAGGAGGCGCAAAGCCTTCAACGCCCAGAATGACAAAAGAAGACATCATCAAACCATGATGGACATTAAAATAAACTTTAACCCACTTTTCCAATGAATAAGACTTAATTCAATGTTTTTTTTATTATTATTATAGCTTTTATATAGCGCTACTTTCATGCTAATAGCATGCTCATAGTGCTTTGGTCCAATCTCATTTTTAGACCAATGGGGGGGGGGGGATCTAGGAGTTGGTTTTCCGTGCAGCCTTCAGTCGGGTGTCGAACCTCGAGCCTCCTTCTAGGTAGCCAAGACAAGCCAATGTTCAAGTGCACTTAGCCTCTCGACCACACTATACACAGATTCAGCTGAGGAGTGTATTCAGAATTAAAAACAATAACTCTTTTGTCTCACGTCTTCAGCTAGATACTTTTTTCAACTATTACACCAATAGTTTTAGTTGACTGGTATTAATCCACACCATCATTTGATCTGATACTCCTCAGACTACACAATCCAAACATCCCGCACCCTCTTTCCTGTAAGTTACCTTTGATAAAGTCCAATAAAGAATCGACGCCGAAAGCGCCAGTATCCCGTTGATCGAACAGGCCTGGACCGGGAGCTCTTCACACCTAGTTCTGTCTGAGGGCCACCAGTAGTAATGACCAGGGACCGCGCAACGTTCCTGGGCCCCAAGGGCTGTGCTAACCATAGGGAGGTCACCTCATCTTCCTAAACTGTAACCGTCAAATTCCATGCATTGAACGCCACTACATTTCAAGGGACACTGATGTCAGACCCCTTTTGTGAAAATGGTGTGGAGGACTTATTGGACAGGGTTGCTGTCTTTTGTACAATCCCACCCCGAGTAAGATAAAAAAAAGCTCACCCAGGGTACCCTGTCGGGGCCTTGTTCGCTTTACCTTCTTAGCCTATCTAGTTCTACTACAAGACATTTCCACGGAGGTGCCACGCTGAGGCGACAGGAACTACATCCTCCACCTCTATGTTACCATAGATGAACTCTAATAGGTAACAAAAGTAAAGAAAAGATAAAGTTCTTTTTCAGACCTAGTGAAATATAGGGCAGATGATGTAAAGGTCATCTTTTTCTGTGGCCCTCAGTTAACGAGAGTGTCATGTAGCCAGCAGAACGCCCAACCACGTTTACTTTTCCCCAACTAATATCAGGTACCCATTAGAGCTGGACGGACTCAATGACACCCGAAGAACCCGAAATTAAAAATCCAAATCTTCATCAGGGTTCAAACCCCAGATATCGGTTCGGAAGCCCAGTCTTTCACCACTCAGCCATCGCTCCTCCTGTAACAGAAGAGGTATGGCTTTTCCTTCCGTAGTGTTCTGGCTACTATGACTGTTGTTTGGCGTAGCTCATCATAGCTTTATATATATATATATATATATATACATTAAAGTTATCAAAAAACTAATTCTCTTCCTAGTTAAAGAACATTAAATGGTCGGTAACAATGAGAGGAATCGATTACAGCATAAATGGAGAGTGCATGAACTTGTACACAGCGACCATCACCTTGCGTACGCCCAATATCCAAGTAGAGCAGAGTGGACCTTACGCATGTTTCATCTTTACGTCTACTTCCGTTTGGCTACATGAAGGGGCAACTCTGACTGTCCAAGGTAAAGGAGAATATGTGCGCACATTACATGTTGTATGCATATAGACTGATTGATAGAAAGATAGACAGACAAGCAAACAGATGGATAAGATAGATAGAGAGAGAGAGAGAGAGATTAGAGTCGGACAAGCATACTGATGAACAGATAGAGATAGATAGATAGGTAGATAGATAAATAGACAGGAAAAAATAGATAGATACAGATAGATAAATTGATAAATCGATACATAATAGATAGATAGATAGATAGATAGATATATAAATAGATAGATAGATAGATAGATAGATAGATAGATAGATAGATAGATAGATAGATAGATAGATGGATGGATGGATAGATAGATAGATAGATACCGGTAGATAGATAGATAGATAGATAGAAATATAGATTGATTGAAAGTAAGATAGATAGATAGATGGAGTCAGACAATCATAAAGATGAATAAGATAGATAGAGATAGATAGGAAGATAGATAGATAGAATCTTATCTTACAAAATACAGACCTTACTTCTAAAATGGAGATGATTAGTCCTACGCGTGTTTCTATGTCAATCTAGTCATGCATGTTAACCAATAACTTAAACTCTTCCAAGTTATTGTTTTTTTCCTGGCATTTAAAGCCATATCTGTCAATACTGTAAGATTTATTCCCTTATTCCAAATAAAAAAATAAATAATTACCACTATTTAAATTGACTAAGTGGTACATTTCTCATTAGGGACGATGAATAATTGTTCAAAGTTTATACTTGATCAGACAATGGTAGGTGGAAAAAAGTATAATTTCCCCTTCAGATTTTGTGATCTACAGGGCGTCTGTTTCTGTGGCCTACGTTAACGAGGGTGTTGTGTGGCCAGCACAACGACCAAACGACTTTACTTTTCCCCAGCTAATGTCAGGTAAATATTAGAGCTGGGTGGACTTAGAGGCGCCCTAAGATCCGGAAATTAAAATCTCAGTCATCACCAGGATTCGAACCGGGCCCCTGGTTTGGAAGCCAAGCGCTTTACCACTCACCCACCGCGCCTTTAATTTTCTGTGGGTTAATATCAATAATTTGTTTTTATTTTATTTATATATTATTTAATTGTTTTCTTTCTAGTATAAGTACAAGGGAATTAATTATTATTCGTTTTCCACAATCATTTATTATAGCTTCAAACACATCTTCAACATTCGTTACATGGAATGATGAAACAACTGGTAGAGAGGACATATCAAAAGCCAGACGTGCACAGTTCCACACAGTAGATGTCATCAAACTCGTAGCCCTCTTTGTCATTTGCATTTATTTCATAAAAACAGTATAGAGAATGATTGATTATAAAAATGTGAGATCCCTTGATTAAATCTATTTCAATAAATCAGACTATTAATTTGACTTTCGATTGGAAATGTTTTGTTTCCTTTCTATCTGTTATCTGTCTATCTATCTATCTATCTATCTATCTATTTATCTATCTATCTATTTATCTATCTACTGGAGCGTCTTATGGTGAAATATTTTTTTTTTAATTTAATCGTGAAGAAAATGAAATATAGAAAGAAAGCATTTTTGCATCTTTATCTTCCAAATTATCAAAAATTCCGTCAATACAGAATAGACTTCTAAATTTCATACAACATTTTTCGTTGTAGAGCGATCTTTGTACCCTTCTAAAATTGTGTGAATAAAACAGTTCTGGCATCTACAGAATAAATACTTTTTAGCCATACTTTCATGCCTATAGAACGCTTAGAAAAGTTAGGCGCAGAAAATGTAAAGAACATTTAAATAGACCTCTGTCGAACAACGGCGTTGTCTGCATCAAGCAGGGCCGGCCTTAGGCCACTGCAACCTATGCGACCGCAGTGGGCCCCGCAGTTTCATAGGCCCCGCGCTAATTTTAGGTGTAAATTATTTAATTAAACCATTATTATTTAAATATAATAACAGCGTTTTCGCGGCTTCATGATTTTCCAGTGCCTCTTCGAAATCTCCTGAAATTGCAAAATATGCACGAAGAAGTCCTGGGAATTTCCTGAAATTATTAAAATCTCCTGAAAAATATACAAAAATGGTCAGTTTGGGGTGTCAATCGTACAAACGATTAAAAACAAAGCGGCATTGTCAGCTTTCATTTAATACTATTGTATGGAAAGACAAATGTATTTTCTAATACAAAATCTAAATTTTGAAATTATCCTTATCCCTACCCAGACTGGGCCCCGCGCAATCCGTTTCAAATAGGGCACCACCATTGTTAGGACCGGCCCTGGCATCAGATCTGGAAAAATATTCAAGTCGCGAGTTAGCGTAGACAAGCTTGGACTGGGGAGTTGATGAACACGAGACGACTGTTTCAAAGTGGCTTAGTCTGAAAGCTTTCACGACCTTCTTCACACTTTTAGACGAAAGTTGGGTTTTGTCCTTTCTTAACAAAAAACCACATAGTGGGGCAAAGCCCTTAAGCCGCTTGCACACTACATGGTTGAGACTGTACGATCTATATTTATCCGTGTCGTTTCCGTTTTTTTAATTGTACCGTATCAGAAACTCCCATTAATAAACCAACTTGGTGAGATTAGCTCTCTTAGAACACGTGAAAGGAAGCGGGCAGTCATTTTAAGGTCTCCTCGTCCTCGTACAAGGACAGACCCGTTGCCGCACATGGAACAGGTCTCGCTCTCTCTCTTTCCTATCCTTGTACTGAATGCCCTTCTTGCAAAACTCAACATTCATAAAAATGTGGTCTACTGTTTCATCGTCCTCAATGCGGTAGTGACACCGTGTGTCGTAGTGTTATCGAAACCGTCCCAAGTAAACACCAATCGGACAGTGACCGACTCGAAACTGGGCTTGGACGCACGATTCAGTAGCCACCACGCATCTTTCGGTGTGGTCTACTCATCTGCCTATAGAGCTCACGACCTTTGTCGGAAGTGTCCCAGCTTTCGCACCAATGTGCCAACAGTTACTTGTCGGCGAAGGATCGTACACTTTCGTAAGTGCACGGTACTTCATGTACAAGTGCTTTCGGACTGCGGTACGTGCTGAAATATCGGCTCTGTCGTAGGGGACCAGGCCACAATGGGCAAGCACCCACTGTAGGTGGACACCAACTGTATCGTATTGTACCGAATTTTCTCTTCGCGTATCAAGATATTCCTTATTTTATTTTATTTCATTTTATAATCTTTTCTTGTCTCATATATTGCATATTAGTTAGAAAACAAGAATATTACATCTTATGTATTCCATGTGTCAATCTAGTCACGCATGGTAATCAATGACTTAAACTCTGCTAAGTCGTTGGTTTTCCTGGCTGATTCAGGAAACCCATTTCATTCTTTAATGGCACTTGCCAAGAAGAAGCACTTGTACGAATTTGTTTTATGGGATGCCTGATTGGTCCATCTCTTGTAACCATATAACTGAAGTCCATCTAGTTTGAGATATACTGATGACCACGCTGAGGCCAGCGTAAATGGAAAATCACAAATAACTCTTTCTCTCCTATTTGCCGATACCATCGTTGATTTGACCTAATTAAATTAAATTAATATTGAATTTTTAAAACTTGACTTGGAATTATATAAAAAGAACATGTATTTCTCTTTAATTCTATACCAAATACATTTTCTGATAGCAAACAACAAAGCTATGGAAGCCCAATTATAACAGGGTAGTAAAATAGTAATGCTCCAAATAAAGAGTCCCTTTAAAATGTGGAAAAATAATTACGAGAGACAGAGTTAAAGCACACTACACATTCACTTTTGCGCTCTTGAACACCGACATTACAATCTTGAACCATTCACAGGAAGTAATTTGATGTACACTACAACATCAATTAAAGAAAACTAATAAAGGTTTATATATATTTAAATATTCAAAGAAAAGACTGATACGGTTGCTATAAAGGGATGTAACATTAGACCACGTGTAAGACATTATACATTCATTCTAGATCTAGATCTAGATTAGTTCTAGA
This sequence comes from Biomphalaria sudanica, assembly GCA_036873155.1. Classification (NCBI taxonomy): domain Eukaryota; kingdom Metazoa; phylum Mollusca; class Gastropoda; family Planorbidae; genus Biomphalaria; species Biomphalaria sudanica. Next base: position 2,145,765 of record JAZGLO010000013.1, read on the forward strand.
CTCTAGACTAAAATGGTTTGGTTTTGGTTTTGGTTTTAGGCACATCGGCACAATTTTAGGCCATGTCGTACCTGCATTCCCTTAAGGACTACTCTCTCTCTATCTACATAACAAGGGCTAACTTCTATACGATGAAATTATTACACAATCAAACAAAGCATAAGGGCTTATTAAAAGAAATTTATGCAAATCATAGAAGATCATAAAACTAAAATGTTATTTTACTTAGTTAGGCTAATTATAGAATATGCATCCGCTGTTTGGGACCCCTCAACTCAAGAAAACATTAAGAAAGTGGAACAGACACAAAATAGAGCATTGTTTTTAAAGAAACGAATATTCACATTTGACTAGAGTAATATCTTAAGTAAAATCATTAAATAAAGAATACAAATTTTATATTGGGCGTTCGACCTGCTTTTTCACATTTCGCCGTGAAACGAGGTTAAGGTGCCCCATTTTCTAATCAAAAGCCTCTTGTAAATATAAGTCATATATGTGAAACACCGTTGTGCGCAGAAATGGCTGACCTATCATTTTCTGTTTGAAATTTGAAGATAGCTTAGGCGAGTACGAAATTGTCGCAGGTTAAAGTTTATTCTTTGTAATATTTTTCGTATTCTGTTGACCGCAAATAAAATTTCAAACATTGTTTTAAAGCACATCAACTTTCGATTCTATATGTTTTTAATTTAAAAAAAAAAAAAAAAAGTATTTTTGTCCAATCAAATCGAAGCCCTCTATTTTTTTCCCCTTCGCGTCATTCGCGATGTCACAAGCTGGTCACGTGACTGGGCTCAACCAATCCTCTTGTCTCTACCGCGATGTCACAAGCTGGTCACGTGACTGGGCTCAACCAATCCTCTTGTCTCTACCGGGTATACAAATGACTCAAATGAATTTTATTCTAGTCCAATTTTATTCTAGTCCAAACCTCCCCATAGGGCGATGGGAGATGGCAGTGGGCAGGGTATGAACCAGACACCATCAATACGACCGCCCTTTTATCCAGCTCAGGAGGAGCCCTGCAATCTCCCAAAATGATATTAGAGACTGTTAAAAGACGACATGAAAAATTGTAAAATTGTAAAGAAGAAAAAAAAAAGGTTGTCTGAATTTTACCGTAATCAGTTTTTGAAAAAAACTGATTCTTGTGTTGTCAAGTGATGGAAATAATTGTTCAAAATTTCAGCTTGATCCGATTAAGGTTTGTAGAAATAACGTGTACAATCTTTTTACCAGACAGAAAGACAGACAGACAGACAAACTGAGTTGATATAAGTTTTAAAAAAAATACTTTTTGAATATAAAAAATTGTATTTTGAATTTGTTGTTAAGTGTGTCAGTAATATCTTTTTATGAATAAAAAAACAACTGTCTCTACAGAGGCTTTTACGAAATGAGGAGCTACATGCCATTGAAACTACACTTGTGGATCACTTTAGGTAAAGTCACCTCACTTAAAAAAAACAAAAAAACTCAAAAGCTATATTTGCAAGTGAAAGTATTGTCCGTATACCACAGCAGTTCTCAACCTTTTTAGATCGGCGACCCCTTTTTACAATTCCTCAAGTTTCGCCGACCCCTAAATGAAAAATTATTGCTCATGTTAAGATATTAATTCCAATGTAAATATATAGTTTACATCGCCAAAGCCTTATGTATTGTCAGGAAACATTAGGTAATTATATTATGGAAATATATATTTATATATTCGTCTTTACAATATAATTGCGAATGAAAGCAATTTCATTATTACGACGTACGTTGATTTAATTTTCCTGTTGGATTGGATACTTATGTAACTATTTGAAATGCATGTCGAACCTCAGATAGCGTTCTGCATAAATACTTGACCGGAAACGGAATAAGAAAGCGCAACACTAATCTGGATGTGATTACAAACACTTAATCCAGATTTCTTTTACTGGCGTTAACGAAAAATCAGTTTTCGCTACATCGCTATTATCGAGACATCTTCCTCTTTGACTGAAATGAATGCCATGATGTCAGGCAGATTTGGAAAGTAGAATGAAATCACATCATTTCTATAAAAAGTAAAGTTCCCATTTCAGACCTTGTAGTCTATAGGGCAGAAGATGTAAAGGTCGTATGTTTCTATGAACTACGTTTAACGAAGGTGTCATGTGGCCAGCGCAAAACCAAACGCCTTTACTTTTTTCCCCAACTAATGTCAGGTACCCATTAAGGCTGTGTGCACTAAGAGGCGCCCTAAAGATCCCGAAAGTAAAAATATTAATATCCACCAAGATCCGAACTCGGGAATGGTAGAAAAAAAATATTTTCAAGCTTTTTACAGACAGACAGACGGACAGACAGAAAGCTTTGTAAAAAAATTAAATCAGCATGTTATTTTAACTAGGTACAGCTCAGCTGCACGAGCTGGCTAGAAGAGGAAGAAGCAGATGAATGAATTATTTTGATTTTGCCACAACGCTTTTTATAGCATATCTTATTCTTTAGGGGAAGACCGTATCCGGTAAAGAAGCGAAACGCTTAGCCACTCAGCCAACGCGCTTCCTATTAAAGATGATACTTTTTTCTTCTTCTCTTGACTATTAAACCAATGTGGGAATCCAAAGTTGTCGAAACAGGAGAAAGTAAGGTCACTGTTCAATGAAGTGTATATGAGGTTCTTATTGAGTCTTCCATTCCGCCTTCCTCTGCCTACCAGCTACACTGGGAAAACTCTGGTTTGGCATTATATTTTTTTAAAAAAGTACAACAAAAAGAAATAAATTTAAATTTGTCTAGTTCCACTTTCAGACCTTTCAATCTATAGGGTAGATGATGCTAAAGTCATCTGTTTCTTTGGCCAACCAAAAGCCTGGGTTGAAACTTCTGGGTGTGTGGACGCGACTCTCGAAAACGACTCTAACGATTTTCCTAGAGATTTAATACTTGCAGTATAACGTTGGGAAAAGAATTGCTCGTTGGCCACACTGGGAAAAGTTTGACCGTTAAAAATGTTAAAGTAAAAAAAATAATTAATTTGACTAGAGGACAAGAACATACCTATCTTGAACAGACTAAACGTCTTATGGTATTTTAGTATGTGGGCATTATTCATTCAGCGTTTAATAAATTAATATCCAGAAACATTTTGCGTGTATCGTCTTCCAAATTTAAATCTAAATGGAGATCTATTAGAATCTTATAAAGTCTAGTAGGTATACTTAACTAGGATATGTGGGGATAGGGTCGGGGTAATCATGTACCATTATTTTTTTTTTAATTAGAACATTCATAAGTTACAACTGAAATTCGCTTATTTTGTCTTTAAAATAAAATATTTTTTTTTAAGGTTTTCTTTTTTTTTGTTTTTGGTCTGTCTTTATTCAATGTTACCACAGTTACAAGTCAAATAGTCGATAAAAGCAGTGTCGGACCAAGCGGAAACTTTACAGTAAGGTGCGACATACAGAAGTTTCGACCAGAAGACTATCCCGTATACGCCTATGTCAATGCGCTGGCTATAGAGAGAAAGTCAGCAGGGGAGGATAACTTCTCACTGATGGCCAAGTTTAATCCGTTCAATCTCGTGAATGACCACAAGAGACTTACGGTAAGAGATAACATGTTTACCTGTTGTACAATGTATTAGTTGAGAGTATAAGGTGATTACCGAAATTGGGACGAATGTACAGTCCATACGTATGGCAGAGTTGAGCTCTGGAAATTCTAGGCCAGCAAAAACGAACAAGAGCTCCCTCTCACCAGCCTGATTGAACCGACACCATTCGTTATAGAAGGCCTGAACACTGACCTGCAACGTCACAACTTGTGGGCAGTTTAGATCAATTGCTCGTTGCCACGTCGTACTGACCCTCTATTGTAAAAGTTGCACTTACAAATGAATTTCTGTCTGTTTTATATTAGGGAGAAACAGTCCAATTTTCCAAAATTTAATGTTATTATGAAGGCAAGCATGGTTTAAACTTTGAATCATCTTGACAGCTGTCTTTGGAAGTACCTATAGGGTACTCTACCTCTTTTTTGAAAGTGTAGGTACGATAAAGTGTTACTTTTAACAGACAGAAGATCTAGTCTCGAGATGTATGTTCATGATACTAATGAAGTTAAAATACTTGCATAAATTCTCAAAATTAGTCAATTTTTCAGGGCTTAGGTTAGGATTGGGGTTGGGTTTGATTAACTTAGATAAATAAACGTATCAAAAGATAATATCCTAATTCTCTGATATCAACTTTATTCTTAATATAATACAAACAATTTACAAAGCTTATATCAACTCACTATGTTTGTGTGTCTGTCTGTGTAGCCAGAAGTATGTACACGTTATTTCTCCGATACCCAATCCAACACAAAAGTCAATTTACAAAAAAAAAATAATAACAATTAGTTAATTTACTATTGATAATAAATTAATGTGTTTGTTATTTCAAACAAAGGAAATAAATAGTACTCAACAGAAGTAGTGGTATAAGCTGTTTTAGTTCCCTTAATATTAGGCTGTCGTTTTAGGCTTAGTGAAAACAAACATGAAACAGAAACAATAGATTACTATACAATCTTCCATGTTCATAGACTCTTCGCTATCGCGTTGGCTTGAGAAGGCTTGAGCCATGAGTTCGAATTCAGGTTGCTTCTGCATTTTTATATATATATAATTTTTTAATGCTTTTTTTTATTTAGCATAGAACTAATACACATTTAATTACACAACTGATCCAAACTAACTAATACAAAAACGCTTCATATAAGCTTAGTTTTTTGTGTGTGTGTTTTTTTAAATAATTATTTTAAAAGTATTTTTCTTGTTTTTATATAATCAGCTATACTGCTGTGACAAAGTGATTGCTATAATCTTTTCTTATAAAACACATTCGTACTTCAAAAAGAAGCTGATTACGGCCTACGCGTGCCCCTAGATTAATTTCATCATGCATATTAACCAATGACTCTTCCAAGTCATTGGTTTTCCTGGTTGACTCAGAAAACCCATTCCATAATCTAAAAGCCATTGGAAGAAGAAGCATCTATAGCGTATGGAACAAAGGATGTGTCTGTTATAACTCTACTGTCACAAAGTATCTTTATATATAATTCTCTACGTAGACCAACCATGCGAGACACCACGCACGCACGCCGGCTCTCTCGATGAGAAAGTCATGGAAATAAAATTCTTTTATTTCTGCAAGTCGGGCTAGAGTTACCCCACGTAACTTTCGCTGCCACAGAGAGCGCGGCTGAGAAAATAGCGACGTACAATAGCTTAAGTTATGCTTATATATGTGTATTTTTTTTAGAATGTACCATCTTCGCGCCAATGGGATATTAAGTTCCTGGGCGGCGAGTCTGACGAGAACAGAGACAGCATCGCAATAGTCATCATCGTAAAGGACGCCAGTTACAGAGACGCTGGTCTCTACAGGTGCTACTACATCGACCACCTCAACAGAAAAAAGTACACCGATCTCTTCTTTTTGAGACCTAAAGGTATTACGTTGTTGTGTTTTCTTTATTGGTCTGTCCCTTTGTCTGTTGGACGTTTTGGGTACCTTCTGTACAGGTGCTACTGCAATGACTGCATCGATTATCTTAAATAGAAATTAAATACAGCAAACCTTTCTTTTTGAGACCTGAAGGTATAATGTTCGTGTGTTGTTGTTTTTTTTATTGGTCTGTCCCTTTGTCTGTTGGACGTTTGGGGAACCTGTCATACCTTATTTTGATCAGTTCGATTGGGTGGGTTCTCGTATGCGTGTTATTCTGGGCGTGTAGCACTGCGTTTAGGTCTTTCTTAAGAAGCTCGGATTATTTTATATATTGAACGAAACAGTGATGACTTACATATATGTTAATGTTACCGTGGTCGATTTTTAAACGCATTTTTTAAAAATATTGAACGACTTACATGACATGCTACGGCCCAAGCCTCCTCAAGGGGTCTAATTCAATTCATACCACCACCTCTGTCAAGTACAATGTCTATCCCTTCTACTATACCAAATAAAATAATTAATTATAAATAAATAATTACATAATTTTTTTTATTGATTCTTTCTTTTTTTTTTTAGATAAAAAAAAATAATTGTGCGAAATTTTAATCTGATCCAAAACTTGAGAGTGAACTGATATAAACTTTGTCAAATAAAAAAAAAAAATTAACAACATCCGATCAAATTAACTTATAAAAAAAAATAAACAATTTAATAAAAAATTTATTTAATGGATACAATAATACATCTAATGTTTTTCCTAACAGATCAGGGTAGAATCGTAAGCAAGGGAACTATTGCACACGGAGACGTACTAACGGTACAATGTGACATGCAAAAATTCGAAAAGAAAAACCCTCCAACGGGGATCTTTTTCAATGAATTGGTAGCAGAGAGAAAAACTGCTGTGGACGCTGATTTCATTGTCCTGGCCCGATATCGACCACTTCAGGATGGCCCTAACAAAAGAGAATCGGTAATGCAATCAACGCAAATTCAATGAAAGTAAACTAATAATGATAAGGTTTGAGTTCGAGTCCGAAGAGGAGTGCCACAGCTGCCGACCTACATATTTTGACACGACCCACGCAGGCATAATCATTGTCCCAGGGTCCAGGATGGTCGATTTAAAATATCTTTTTGCCGAGGACAGACGCAGAAGACGAAAAAAAAATGTTAATCCATCACCGGCGGACAAGGTTACACTTGCACTGAATGGGGCAAAATATGTAGGTCACAGCTGGGGCTGCGTAGCCACGGGAAATACTGCATTCCTCCTTAATCTTCGGACTCGAAGACAAGCCTTATTATTATAATGGTTATAATATCGCGATTTAATTGCATTATTGTTCAAATACTTTTTTAAAAAAGAAGCTTGTATTAAGTGTATCAATTAGTTTGGGTCAGACAAGTGACATGATCATAGCACACCGAGGAATCTTAAACCATGAAATTTCACTCAAGAACAAAACCAATTGGTTAAAATATATCTAATATAACTGTTGTTTTTTTTATTGCTAGTCTAGATTTAGTACAGATTTATTTACATGACTGATCCCAAATAATCGATACAATTATACTTAATATAAACTTTGTTGTCTTTTTTTTTTAGTTTATATCGATACCAACATATCTTTTATGTTTATATACATTAAAATACAGAACATTCCAAACGGACGCCCATGGGAGATACACTTTGTCAGTGGCGAGCCCGACAACTATAAGGATTATTCTATAATTATTCACATAGAGCGCGTGACCTTATTCGACACTGGACGCTACAGGTGTACCTACCTGGGGAACGGGGATGACCGGCTAGTTAACAGCGATCCGTTCACTGTACTCATGAAACGTAAGTCCTCGAGTGATAAGAAACGCAATGATTGACTGAACTTTACTAATTATCACGTGATGAGTGGGAGAAAGGCAGAGATTGAGCTTGTGTGCATATGTTGACTGTGATGATCTGTGGTCTGTAAATAGACATCGCAGAGCTTATGTAGAATCAGTAGTGAACCTATTATGTTAAATAAACTTAAATAAAAATAATAATAAAAAAAAATTATCTAAGAAAAATAACTCCGCACTTACAACTATGTCTCTAAATAATGTAGAAGCTAATTCCCTTATTTGATATTCAACAAAATAAATAATTGTATTTATGCATGGCCTCCTATAGTTGCGAAACAACTAGGGATAATCTCATTGAAATCAGATGAATTCATTAGCTGTGGTTGGATCAATGTCGCCAACACATCAGTTCACCTCTGACTCTCCAAGCAGATGATCAATTAGAAATTAATTAATTGACAAATTGGTTAATTTTTTTATTGATTCATGTTTTGTTGGGTGCAATATATAATTGATTAAAGATTTATCTTTGATTCGACAGTGGGACTGAGAGACATTAAGTGTTCAACTATCTATGGCAGTGTTTCCCAAAGTGTTTGGAGTGGGAGACATTAAGTGTTCAACTATCTTAGGCAGTGTTTTCCAAAGTGTTTGTAGTGGGAGACATTAAGTGTTCAACTATCTAAGGCAGTGTTTACCAAAGTGTTTGGAGTGGGAGACATTAAGTGTTTAACTATCTAAGGCAGTGTTTTCCAAAGTGTTTGGAGTGGGGGACATTAAGTGTTCAACTATCTTAGGCAGTGTTTCCCAAAATGTTTGGAGTGGGAGACATTAAGTGTTCAACTATCTAAGGCAGTGTTTTTCAAAGTGTTTGGAGCGGGGGACATTAAGTGTTCAACTATCTAAGGCAGTGGTTCCCAAAGTGTTTGGAGTGGGAGACATTAAGTGTTCAACTATCTAAGGCAGTGTTTTCCAAAGTGTTTGGAGCGGGGGACATTGAGTGTTCAACTATCTAAGGCAGTGTTTACCAAAGTGTTTGGAGTAGGAGACATTAAGTGTTCAACTATCTAAGGCAGTGTTTCATAACGTGTTTGGAGTGGGGGACATTAAGTGTTCAACTATCTAAGGCAGTGTTTCCCAAAGTGTTTGGAGTGGGAGACATTAAGTGTTCAACTATCTTAGGCAGTGTTTTCCAAAGTGTTTGTAGTGGGAGACATTAAGTGTTCAACTATCTAAGGCAGTGTTTTCCAAAGTGTTTGGAGCGGGGGACATTAAGTGTTTAACTATCTAAGGCAGTGGTTTCCAAAGTGTTTGTAGTGGGAGACATTAAGTGTTCAACTATCTAAGGCAGTGTTTCCCAAAGTGTTTGGAGTGGGAGACATTAAGTGTTCAACTATCTAAGGCAGTGTTTTCCAAAGTGTTTGGAGCGGGGGACATTGAGTGTTCAACTATCTAAGGCAGTGTTTCCCAAAGTGTTTGGAGTGGGAGACATTAAGTGTTCAACTATCTAAGGCAGTGTTTCCCAAAGTGTTTAGAGTGGGAGACATTAAGTGTTCAACTTTCTTAGGCAGTGTTTCCCAAAGTGTTTGGAGTGGGAGACATTAAGTGTTCAACTATCTAAGGCAGTGTTTTCCAAAGTGTTTGGAGCGGGGGACATTGAGTGTTTAACTATCTAAGGCAGTGTTTACCAAAGTGTTTGGAGTGGGAGACATTAAGTGTTCAACTATCTAAGGCAGTGTTTCATAACGTGTTTGGAGTGGGGGACATTAAGTGTTCAACTATCTAAGGCAGTGTTTCCCAAAGTGTTTGGAGTGGGAGACATTAAGTGTTCAACTATCTTAGGCAGTGTTTTCCAAAGTGTTTGTAGTGGGAGACATTAAGTGTTCAACTATCTAAGGCAGTGTTTACCAAAGTGTTTGGAGTGGGAGACATTAAGTGTTTAACTATCTAAGGCAGTGTTTTCCAAAGTGTTTGGAGTGGGGGACATTAAGTGTTTAACTATCTTAGGCAGTGTTTCCCAAAGTGTTTGGAGTGGGAGACATTAAGTGTTCAACTATCTAAGGCAGTGTTTTTCAAAGTGTTTTGAGCGGGGGACATTAAGGGTTCAACTATCTAAGGCAGTGGTTCCCAAAGTGTTTGGAGTGGGAGACATTAAGTGTTCAACTATCTAAGGCAGTGTTTTCCAAAGTGTTTGGAGCGGGGGACATTGAGTGTTCAACTATCTAAGGCAGTGTTTACCAAAGTGTTTGGAGTAGGAGACATTAAGTGTTCAACTATCTAAGGCAGTGTTTCATAACGTGTTTGGAGTGGGGGACATTAAGTGTTCAACTATCTAAGGCAGTGTTTCCCAAAGTGTTTGGAGTGGGAGACATTAAGTGTTCAACTATCTTAGGCAGTGTTTTCCAAAGTGTTTGTAGTGGGAGACATTAAGTGTTCAACTATCTAAGGCAGTGTTTTCCAAAGTGTTTGGAGCGGGGGACATTAAGTGTTTAACTATCTAAGGCAGTGGTTTCCAAAGTGTTTGTAGTGGGAGACATTAAGTGTTCAACTATCTAAGGCAGTGTTTCCCAAAGTGTTTGGAGTGGGAGACATTAAGTGTTCAACTATCTAAGGCAGTGTTTTCCAAAGTGTTTGGAGCGGGGGACATTGAGTGTTCAACTATCTAAGGCAGTGTTTCCCAAAGTGTTTGGAGTGGGAGACATTAAGTGTTCAACTATCTAAGGCAGTGTTTCCCAAAGTGTTTAGAGTGGGAGACATTAAGTGTTCAACTTTCTTAGGCAGTGTTTCCCAAAGTGTTTGGAGTGGGAGACATTAAGTGTTCAACTATCTAAGGCAGTGTTTTCCAAAGTGTTTGGAGCGGGGGACATTGAGTGTTTAACTATCTAAGGCAGTGTTTACCAAAGTGTTTGGAGTGGGAGACATTAAGTGTTCAACTATCTAAGGCAGTGTTTCATAACGTGTTTGGAGTGGGGGACATTAAGTGTTCAACTATCTAAGGCAGTGTTTCCCAAAGTGTTTGGAGTGGGAGACATTAAGTGTTCAACTATCTTAGGCAGTGTTTTCCAAAGTGTTTGTAGTGGGAGACATTAAGTGTTCAACTATCTAAGGCAGTGTTTACCAAAGTGTTTGGAGTGGGAGACATTAAGTGTTTAACTATCTAAGGCAGTGTTTTCCAAAGTGTTTGGAGTGGGGGACATTAAGTGTTTAACTATCTTAGGCAGTGTTTCCCAAAGTGTTTGGAGTGGGAGACATTAAGTGTTCAACTATCTAAGGCAGTGTTTTTCAAAGTGTTTTGAGCGGGGGACATTAAGGGTTCAACTATCTAAGGCAGTGGTTCCCAAAGTGTTTGGAGTGGGAGACATTAAGTGTTCAACTATCTAAGGCAGTGTTTTCCAAAGTGTTTGGTGCGGGGGACATTGAGTGTTCAACTATCTAAGGCAGTGTTTACCAAAGTGTTTAGAGTGGGAGACATTAAGTGTTCAACTATCTTAGGCAGTGTTTCCCAAAGTGTTTTGAGTGGGAGACATTAAGTGTTCAACTATCTAAGGCAGTGTTTTCCAAAGTGTTTGGAGCGGGGGACATTGAGTGTTTAACTATCTAAGGCAGTGTTTACCAAAGTGTTTGGAGTGGGAGACATTAAGTGTTCAACTATCTAAGGCAGTGTTTCATAACGTGTTTGGAGTGGGGGACATTAAGTGTTCAACTATCTAAGGCAGTGTTTCCCAAAGTGTTTGGAGTGGGAGACATTAAGTGTTTAACTATCTTAGGCAGTGTTTTCCAAAGTGTTTGTAGTGGGAGACATTAAGTGTTCAACTATCTAAGGCAGTGTTTACCAAAGTGTTTGGAGTGGGAGACATTAAAAGTGTTTAACTATCTAAGGCAGTGTTTTCCAAAGTGTTTGGAGTGGGGGACATTAAGTGTTCAACTATCTTAGGCAGTGTTTCCTAAAGTGTTTGGAGTGGGAGACATTAAGTGTTCAACTATCTAAGGCAGTGTTTTTCAAAGTGTTTGGAGCGGGGGACATTAAGTGTTCAACTATCTAAGGCAGTGGTTCCCAAAGTGTTTGGAGTGGGAGACATTAAGTGTTCAACTATCTAAGGCAGTGTTTTCCAAAGTGTTTGGAGTGGGAGACATTAAGTGTTCAACTATCTAAGGCAGTGTTTCCCAAAGTGTTTGGAGTGGGAGACATTAAGTGTTCAACTATCTAAGGCAGTGTTTCCCAAAGTGTTTGGAGTGGGAGACATTAAGTATTCAACTATCTAAGGCAGTGGTTTCCAAAGTGTTTGGAGTGGGAGACATTAAGTGTTCAACTATCTTAGGCAGTGGTTTCCAAAGTGTTTGTAGTGGGAGACATTAAGTGTTTAACTATCTAAGGCAGTGTTTCCCAAAGTGTTTGGAGTGGGAGACATTAAGTGTTCAACTATCTTAGGCAGTGTTTTCCAAAGTGTTTGGAGTGGGGGACATTAATTGTTCAACTATCTTAGGCAGAGTTTCCCAAAGTGTTTGGAGTGGGGGACATTAAGTGTTCAACTATCTAAGGCAGTGTTTCCCAAAGTGTTTGGAGTGGGAGACATTAAGTTTTCAAATATATAAGGCAGTTTTTCCCAAAGTGTTTGGAGTGAGAGAAACTAAGTGTTCAACTATCTAAGGCAGTGTTTCCCAAAGTGTTTTCCACGAAGCATAGTTTTCCTAGAGGCCTTAATAGAAGTTCACGAACTACTGGAATAAATAACTAGTAGGCAAAGTGTTCCACTAAATAATCAGAATGTGCGAAGTGTTTTGTAATGTAAAGATATTTGGAAACGCTTATGTAATTGAATATACCTGTAAATGTGAATAGTTGTAAATATGGTGTATTTTTAATATAAAAAAAAACAGCTTGATAATTGATTTTAATAATTAGATTTTTCGCTTTCAGACAAAATGGTAGCCGTTGCTTGAGAACTTTGAATGGTCAAAAATACTATGATGTCATATTTTCAATATCTTTTATAGTTTACGATATCTAAACGGGACGGACGGACGGACAGACAGACCACACGAAACAAATAGCTTCTAATCGCATCTTTTCCCCTTTCAAGGGCCACTAATAAGGAATTTTTTTATTAAATTTCTTTTTTAGGATTTTTTTTTCTTAATAAGAGATTGACTCTTTACAAAAACAATTATATCATTTAGATCATCAGTATTTGACATCAGTTAGGCCAGGTTCACATCTAACTTCTCCTTCACTTTCACCACAAAACATCTGTCAACCCTGTTTCTCCATTCTTTTCTGTCATTTGGTTTGATAGAAGTTCTTTCAGATATTCTTTCTGAAAATTTTGAAACCTGCCTTTTTCTTTCCTGGGTGCACCACTAAGGGGCCAATTTAGAGTAATTGTTTCCACATAAACTGTCTTTGTAACCTTGTTGTTTTTTGTTAATTGATTTGTGGTTCGTTAAGAAAAATGAATAATTGTTCAAATTTTCAACTTGATCCAAGAATGGCAAATGTGATAAATAACGTGTACAAAATTTGTACCCGGCAGACAGACAGACAGACAGACAGACAGAGTGAGTGGATATAAGTGTTGTAAAAAACACATACAATGTGTCTTATTATTTAAAAAATCCAAATTTGCATTGCTCCAAAAAGGTTGCTCCCAAAACGTTATAGACGTCAAGAGAATGCCTTGTGTAAGGGCGGGCTTTGGGCATAGGCAAACTAGGCAGCCGACTAGGGGCTCTGGTTGGTTGGGGTTCACACGGCACTAAAAAAAGTTTCTAAAAAAACTCATGTACCAACCCCTGCTCTATCTCACTACAATGATTGCAAATGCCATACGGAATGCTACGGGAATGGCGCTATATAAATTGTATTTGTTGATTTAGATATAGATGCAGGACTGTTTAAATTCTAGGGTAATTTGTTTTAGGTCTTTTTATTTTCTATTTTATTTGGAACCACGTAATTCCCTTTGCGCAGGGCCTCCAAATGACCTAGGGCCTGCCCTGCCGTGACTGTTCGAATGCACGTGACGCTAAATTAGTTACCAATGTAAATCCGTCTGTTCAGTAATGCGCACTACTGTTGCACGTAAAGACATTAAAGGTTTATACTTTATAGATTGTTTAAAAAATGGTTCACAATAAGATGAATAATTTTTTTTTCAATTTGTAATTTTTATTTTTATTTCTCTCTAGCTACACAAGAAAGTAAGATAGTGAATAAAGAAAGTGTTGGTCAGAATGAAACGTTCACTGTCACTTGTGACATTAAAAAATTCAGGGAAACCGACTACCCAGACAATAATTCTATCAGCACAATGGTAGCAGAGAGAAAGCTGACAGGGGAAGATAACTATATATTTATGGCCAGATTCACGCCCTTTGCTGCTGCGGCGGAAAATAAAAGAATGAAAGTAAGATTATTTATTAAAATTGTGAAATTTTGAAATAAATATATTTACTAAGCAAATTCAGTGACCATCATACGATCTGTACATTCCTTTTTACAAGACCTCTATTCAACCTATAATATTAGGGAATTAACTCTTTCTCTCCTAACTGACGCCACAATCGTTGATTCCACCAGAATGTGGTAAATAATTACGGAGAATAAGAGTTAAGAACATGGACACTGATCTCGAAAACGGCTCTAACGTTTTTTCTACAAATTTGACAAAATTGAAAAAGGTAAAAAGCTCGTAAGCCTCACTGAGAACTGAAAAATATTTCTCTTGAATGGACTATTAGTCTTCGAGTACTTACGCATTTAGATATTATACATTCAAGAGTATAAAAATGTATGATAATGAACATTTTGCGCATCGTCTTCTAAGTTTAGATCTCAAGCCCTATAATTGTAATTTTATAAGTTACCTACCGGTTATGACTCGGCCTGGGAGACTTAGTTTGGGTATTACCGATCTACTGGATTTCATTTAGATCTATGTTAAACTTCACTTTTTTTTTCCCATTTTGCTACAAAAATAAAAGTAGAGAATAAAAATGGGTTTACCCGTTCAGTGACATATTCATATCCAATATAAATTTATGTGAAAACGGGATTAACCGATTTATTTTAAAAGTTTTGTTCTTAAATAGAGATGCAATTAGGTCTTTTTTGTCTATGTTTATGGCCGTCCGGCTGTGGGAGGGTTATTAGACATACACTACAGATGAACTTTTAGGGCGTTCAGTTGGCCCATCAACACATCATAAACCCCACTATCAAGAACAAACAAGAAATAGAAACAATAGATAACTATACGTTCTTCCGTGTTCATATGATCTTCGCTGGCAGAGTGGTTACCGTGTTGACTTGAGAAGCCTTGGAAGGCTTTAGCCCAAGACATCGAGATCAAGTCGTTGACATATTCTGTATAAATACATTTAACATCCTTCTCTCCGTAATTATTTTCCATGTTCCGATGGAATTATTCATTTTTGCTCATCTGTGTTTCACTCCCCTGTTACGATTGACCTTTTTTCTATGTAATCAGGAAATGTTACATTAGGTATTGTTATGAGCAGATGAGACTTAGAGTCATACATCAACAGACTCCTATATATAGTAGATCTTGATTAACAATTAATAATATATCAATACTAAATTCATTTACATTACTCCATTCTTTAATCCCTTTTCAATCTCCCCCCCCCCCTCAACATGCATTTGAACCATGCTGCGAACATTTCAGGAATATAAATACAGGAGAATGCATGCTCTGTTTATATAACACTTATTTAAGTTTATAAAACCAAATTTAATGTAATTTAATTGGGTCAAATCAACGTTGGTATCGTCAGTTAGAAGAGAAAAAGTTAATCCAATGATCACCGAGATACATCGTTCTTTCTCCCCACCCCCTTCCAAGCTGGTCCAGACAAGTGATATGATCATAGCGTATTCAGAAAGCTAAAAGCTAATCAAAAACAATTGGTATTTCTATTCACACCGATTTATTTTAGTACACAGCGACCGCGGCTGCATACAAATACATTACTGATTAAAAACTATTGATACAATTACACTAAATAACTTAATAAATTATTATTTTTTGGTCTATATCGTAGAACGAACCAGCTGGGCGTCAGTGGGATGTAACTTTCTCTGGCTCTGAAACAGAATACAACGGAGATACCATTAAAATAGTTATTGATGTGGTAGATGGGAGTTCCGCAGACGTGGGTCTATACAGATGCTCTTATACTGACGCCGAAGCTGCACTGCACTACTCAGACTCTGTCTACTTGAGGTCTAACGGTAAGCTGAAATGGAAGAAATAGTAGGTCTGTCACGCTCTATTTCCGCCCAAGTACCAAGAGATGTGTAAACAGGATATTCATTTATACAATGGCAGCCAAAGTTTTCTAATACAAACAGATAAGGTTATAAATATAAGATAATTGTTTTACTATTTCGAAATCTTGGAAGATTGTTTTTTTTTTTTATTGAGAATGGAAACCTATAAATAGGGGAGATAATCTAAGATACGTGATACATTAGCCAATAAGTGTCAGACTTCATATTAAATACTTTTGTAAAAGTTATTATTGAAATTAGGATCTATTTTGTTTGAATAAATGGTGATGAATCATTTCCAGTTAACAATTGAAATAATTAAATTAGGAATGAGTGTTTATTTATTTATTTATTTAAGTGGTATATTCTGTTAGTCCTTCACCTAAATGAAGTATCCCTGGCTACAATAAGAACCTGTATTAATAGACCCAATATTATTTGCAAGTAGTCACAAAATTGATTACATATTTTTTATTTATATATACAGTGGGAATCTGTTTAGCGTGACTGGTCAACATTTAGTAGTTTTAATCAAATCGTGTGCGGCAAACGATAATTCATGAACTGCAGGAACATTAAGTATAACACCCTTTTTATATCTTAAACCTGGCATGTAACTGAAGCGTATACTAGATTGTAGTCTCTCCTAGCATGATGTGGAACTATTAACCTCTTACGTGTCTTCTGGGCGGTCTGATCGGGAAGGAGGTCCGTGACTCTTTTGTTTTTTAATTCACTTTCATATCGCAAGGAGGAGTGGTAAAGCACTTGGCTTCCGAACCGGTGGTTCTGGGGTCCAATCCTGGTGAAGACTGGGATTTTTTTTTTTTATTTCGGGATGATTGAGCGCCCCTGAGTCCACCCAGCTCCTTGACATTAGTAAAAGTGAAGGTCGTTGTGCTGGCCACATGACACCCTCGTTAACCGTAGGCCACAGAAGCAAATGACCTTTACATCATTTGCCCTATAGACCACGAGGTTTGAAAGGGGAACTACATTACTTCCTGTCGCAAACATTTTGTATCCAAGTGATGCTATGAACTGTCATGTTGATTTTTACATCCACAGCAGATATAGTATCATGCCAGACAATTAAGGACAAAAAGTATCGATTTCTATTTATACCACAGATACACTTGAAAATCAAATCGTCAACAAGAATAGCGTCGGGGAGAATGATATGCTCGTCATCGCCTGCGACATTAAAAAGTTTAAGCCAGAAGATTATCCGGACTTTGCCAACGTCAACGCCTTGTCTGCTGAGTGGAAGCCGTTAGGGCAGGACGACTTCTTAGAAATAGTCGTGTTCTCTCCCTTCGGTCACGACGAGTCGACGAAATATGTCACGGTAAAATCCGACTCTTATAACGTATTTTCACTTTTTACAGGAAACGTGGGATTTCAAGTGACAGAAATCTTAACCTCTGATCTGGCACCTTATGTCAGTGTCCAAGTCACTAATCAATATATATATATAAAAATATAACAAACCTGATTAGTATCATAAATAAGCGTACGCTTGACTGAACATCTCGGCGTGTAAGCCTGATCCAATGAAGAGTAGATCTATTTACACATTTAAGGTAATAAATAAGCGGGTCATTAAGAAAAAAGGCTAAGAAGACTGTGAAGTGCTCTCGTCTCCACAGCGTCGCGCCTCCCTGGAAACGTCTGCCCGGGGAGGCGGAAATGCTAAAAACAAGAGCAAACAGGGCTCCCAGTGGGCTACCAAAGATATGCTCTAGCGAGTGTACCAGCAAGTGGTGGGGTCGTGAGAAAGGCTTGCTAAACCGTCTAAATCCATTGCACCGCTCCCCAGCAGGGCAGCGTTGGTCCTCCCACGGAATGCAATAGCACATTATAGATATAGGGAGTGCCCCACCGTGGGCTTGGCCTACGGCCTCGTATGGGTTGGAACTCATTACGTCGCTTAAGGTACCGTGTTCCATTAATTAACGGATGTGATTACATGACCATCTAGTTGATAGAGGCCTCCAGACAGAGGGGTCGGTGAAGAGCCAATCCTTCATCCTGGCCACAGGATAAAAAAACTTTCACGGGTCAAAGGTTCATTAAAGGGATCTCGAACCTTATGGACATCTCAGCGAAAAAAAATTTACTCGTCCAGACAAGTTTTTTTTTTTTTTTTGGGGGGGGGGGCGGGTAGGGAGGCCACATAAAAAAAATATCCATCTGAGAGACGCTACAGCTAACGGAGAGTTCCTGCTTGCCTCAGCAAGTCCATCCGGTTAGATCTCTCCTGAGCCTTTTCCTAGATGATTTTGAGCAGTGGAAACAACCCTGTCATATAGCAAAATAATAATGTTACGAAAACATATATTTTGTTTTTTTTAATTTGCTTCGAAAATATAGGTAGAGCGTGAAAAAGGGTTTACCCGTTCAGCCAACATCTAAAAGACAGGGAAAACGGGATTTCCCGATCTGTTTCAATGTTTCGTTATTTAAATGAGATTCACACATTTTATAACTTGTATCTTCTCAAAACATACAAAAAATTCATGATCAGTCATAACTAATCTTTATTTCCATCTAGAATATACCAGCGGGACGTAACTGGAGTGTAGACTATATAGGTGCTAACAACGACTTTAACAGAGATAGTATTACGATTGTGATTGTCAAGGAAGACGCGGACTACAGAGACGCTGGCACGTACAGATGCAACTATAAGAACTACAACTACACATTTTATTCAGAGACTCAACGACTTCTAGTAAAACGTAAGGAAAATGAACTAGATAGCCTGCTTAATAACCTTCTAGTCCATATACCAACCATTCTCTCATGAGACTTCACACTCTGCCTCACCCAAAGAATGAATTCACCGAGTCTTATCTCTCCAGGAGGCGCGGTGGCTGAGCGGTAAAGCGCTTCTCTTACGAAACTGGAGACTGGGATTTTTAATTTCGAGATTTTCAGGCTCCTCATAGTCCACCCAACTCTAATGGCTACCTGACATTAGTTGGGGAAAAGTAAAGGCGGTTTGTTCGTTGTGCTGGCCACGTGACACCCTGCTTGTTAACATGTGTGGGTAAATGTGTGCATACATGTGTGGGCCATAGAAACAGATGATCTTACTTTTCTGACATCCTTAATTATTCGCCACTTCAAACATTTCGTGCGTTTCTTCACAGCTAATAAACCGCGTCTTAACCTTGACATTGTCAAACCTGTCAACAACTTCACCGTCGACTGTGAAATTAGGAAGTTCAGTCAGAAGAGCGACTTCCTTGGCAACCATGCTGGAATTGAAAGAAAGCTAGAGGGCGCCTCTCTGTACAGTGTAATAACGCTGTTCTCTATTTATGGCAACAAGACCATACAGAGCACAATGGTAAGTACTAGAAAAAAAACTCCAAACTCAAACTCAAAACCGTAAGCAACTCTCTTCTACGTTGTGTGTATACATGTGTGGGTAAATGTGTACATACATGTGTGAGTAAATGCGTACATACATGTGTAGGTAAATGTGTACATACATGTGTGGGTAAATGTGTGCATACTTGTGTGGGTAAATGTGAACATACATGTGTGGGTAAATGTGTGCATACTTGTGTGGGTAAATGTGTACATACATATGTGGGTAAATGTGTGCTTACTTGTGTGGGTAAATGTGTACATACTTAGTACTAGTTTAAAACTTGTATTGATAATTTTATTTGTCTTTCTATCCAATTAAGTCAAATTTTAGGTAGACAGACAGACATATACATACATAAATAAATAGATAGATAGATAGATAGATAGATAGATAGATAGATAGATAGATAGATAGATAGATAGATAGATAGATAGATGGATAGATAGATAAGATATATACATAGATAGATACATCGATAGATGGATAGATAGATAGATAAGATAGATACATAGATAGATAGACAGACAGACAGACAGACAGATAGATAGATAAATAGATAGATGTCATTAATAAACTCATTCTCTGTTTACAGAGAGCCCCACCAGGACGTTCGTGGTTCGGCGGGTCCAAATATGTAGGCAATATCAACATTTACTTAGAAATGCGAGATGTGGATTGCTATGATGCTGGCCTATATAGGTGTATCTCTAGTGAAGACCAATTAACAGTTTATTCTGAACCTGTCCAACTTAAAAGTCAAGGTACTTTTCAAAATTATTCCCTGGTGCGTAACTGGGGAGGGGGTCGCACCTTATAACACTTTTCCTAGTGATGGTGCTGTTGACAACATGTATATGTATAAAGCTTCGTAAATAGTTACAAAGAATAACTTCTGCAATAAATAGTGTTTAATACAGAAAATAAAAAAACTCACACACACACGATTCTTAAAGACAACCTGCACCCAATGCATACTGCTACATCAGATCTGAACGAAGTGGTCGTCTCCTTTCCATTAGGACTAAAACAGAAAGATTTTAAAAACCCATTCATCCCAGTTTCGGTCAGAGTGTTACAAGTTCATCTGTCGTCATTGAGAAGTATATAGAAGTCTAATTCATAATATCGCAGGTTGTAAGTGTGTATGTGTTTTGTGTGTGAATGTTATTCGTATTTGCATGTATATTGTTATTATATCAGTAGTTATTTTGTAGTCAAACTGAATTTCCACTTGATTCGACCAATAAAAATTATCTTATTTCTAATGGGCGATTTCAAAATACCTTAAATATATTTTCCTCTATGAATACACCCATAAAACTGTATTGTTACGACCCTCATTCTGGCTTTAATGAAACACTGGACATACACAACCTAAGAACTTGACAACTGAGGCGCCAAATAGCCTGATAACCCTAATCCTAACCCAAAATAATTAACAAATAAAGTTAACACTGTACAGTTGGCAACACGAAACGGACATACACAACCTAAGAACTTGACAACTGAGGCGCCAAATAGCCTGATAACCCTAATCCTAACCCAAAATAATTAACAAATAAAGTTAACACTGTACAGTTGGCAACACGAAACGACTGACTGTAATCACTGAACTGAAATTGTAATGAATCTATGTCTCATCTTGAAATCGACTGTACTCAACAATACTTGTATCTTGCTGTACTAAACTTGTAATGGAATCTCTGTCTTGTCTTGAACTCGACTGTACTCAACAATACTTGTATCTTGCTGTTCTAAACTTGTAATGGAATCTCTGTCTCGCCTCGAACTCGACTGTACTCAACTATATTTGACTATCAAGCTGAACTGCCTTGACTTTAATTCTCTTACACTTTATACAGAGCTTTCAAAGGCGTTCACGAAAGCGATAGAGCGTTACATGGACTTGTCGACAGTTGCTGTTTTTTTTTCTAGACGTTCACATGACATATCACGAGTGATTTCACGAGGTGGGTTCATTCTATTTTTCTTTTTTGAAGAGTGGCTCCTAGTCATCTCTGTTGACTGATTCCTCACACTGCTACCTATGTCCGTGTCGCCACTACATTTATAATTGTAGTGATTTAATTAAAAAGCTTGGTTATTTTCACAAATTGTTGCGTTCAGCCTGCCAATCTATATAAACGTGTCGTAGCAAGCACCTAGCGTTGAAGTAAACTTGCGTACGAAATTTTAAGCTGATCCGCACGACAGTTGATGAGATCTCTTAAAACATAAATCAGTGTGAGGTATAATACTCGTTTTTTTTTGTCATTCTTTTAGTTTTAGGTATCACACTTGCCTTCTTCAATCTTGAAGCGACTATGGTTTGAGAATGATCGAATCTCTCCCAACTATCGTACATCGTTTTCTCCAACTTTTGTGTGACAAACTTTAAAAGCCAGCGACAATTAAATTAGTGATTTTCAAATTTTTTTCGGCTTGTAGCCGTTGTAGACCACGTGGGGCCTAGCTAGACCACTTTGGGAATCACTGACACACAAGATGATGTTTCGACGGCCATCCCTATTACAGACGTACTTGCGTTAGTGCGTTCTAACTTCCATTATTCTTCGCATGATTATATTAGCCAATGCTGCTTTCCATCTTTAAGACTCTTAGTTTTACTCTTTGACATTATCATTTTTACTAGCATGAATAGAGCGCCATGATTGCAGTAAAACTTATCGGCCAGATCAGAACGCAGGGAAATGCGTGGAGGGTGTTTCCAACTTTCCCCCAGACCCATACTGCCGTTTCAAAATTTCCATTACTATCTCCAAAGGACTTTTTTTTTTTAAAGAATACACTTATTCATTTTTTACATAACACTATTTTGGAAGAGACAAAATGAGTAAAACGTACTCCATTGAATGTGTAATCTCAATTCTTCACATCTTGTAAGAAAGAATTAAAAAAAAACAAAAAAAAACGAATTTTGTGTAACAATTATATAACTGGAAGTTTCCTTTTCCTTTTATTGTTTATTACATTTCTAAACCCAACTTAACAAATCCCCGATGTGGAAGTCTACAGCACTACCTCAGGCCTAGAATCAAGGGATGGGAGGGGGTCCGAAAACATTTTTTTTTTGTCGTCTAGTAGAGGCGCAACGTAGATAGATAGATAGATAGATAGATAGACTGATTGATTAACTGATTGATAATACGGAACTAAACCACATGTATCCTATTGTCGAATTGTCGCCCTTAAATCTGTCAACTAAAGATGTTCAAAAAACAATATTATTTTTTGATTGCACACAGAAACGTTCCAGCAAGACTCAATCAAGATTGTTCTCTCAGATGGTCTAAGAGCTGCATCTTTAGAACTACAAGAAAAAACTGATTTTAATGTAAACTGCACATTTCTAGTAAGATCACTTTTTCGGAAAGATTTTTTTTTTTTTTTTGTTGTTTTTCTGTCCTTCCGTCCGTCCATGTTTTAATTCTAGGTCTTATGAACTAGAAAAAGAAATTAAGCTGCAACAACAACATTTTGACTTTTGAAAGAGAAAATTTGTGTTCTAAATAGTAATCATGGAAGTCTTTTTGTACAAGTCTTCCTATAAGCTAGCAAACTCTTCATAGAAACTGAAATCTGGGTGAAACCTACGCACTAGAAGGGTATTTCATAAAAAGGCTGCAACGATTTTTTTTAGAATTTTTACAGTTTGTGATTATCTTTAGGAAATAAATAAATCCCTTATTTAACTTAATGTGTAACGGTTTGGCCGTTATAATTTTTCAAACTATAATCGTCTAAAATTAAAGTGTGCATACATCTTTAACACAGCTCAGCGGGAATTCCCCACAGTGCTTCTTGGCATTTAGTTTAGAAATAAATATATATATACGTA
Organism: Biomphalaria sudanica; assembly: GCA_036873155.1. Classification (NCBI taxonomy): domain Eukaryota; kingdom Metazoa; phylum Mollusca; class Gastropoda; family Planorbidae; genus Biomphalaria; species Biomphalaria sudanica. The sequence goes on from JAZGLO010000013.1 coordinate 2,168,630, forward strand.
CATGAACCTTTTGCGCACCTTTTTCTATACAAATCAATAGTTGGCCTACTTAAGTCGTAGAGCGACTATGGCTCATCTCGAACACTTTTTCATTTGGCTGTGGAGTCCTACTTTGGAGAGATATTCCCGTCCACAAATATCGGCGGTTAAGGTGGCTTTCGCTTTATTTGTAGAGGAGCTGGCCATGTTTCGTATGATACGCTTTTCTTCCAGAGATGAGGCCCATGTTTTTTCAGTGTCCAAAGCTTTCTTGGTCACCGTCTCTCTCCATCTAGTGTGGTCTAGAGCTATGTCTTCCCATTGGTCAGTATCAATGTTCCCTTTTTTAAGGTCAGGTTTTATTACATCCACGTAACGGAGATGGAGGCGCCTGGCTTCATCGTGACCTCCGTGTCGAAGTCGCCGGTTGCATGCAGCCTCAGAATGAGACAGCTGGAGGTTACTTACAAAGGCGCGACATACACATTTGAGACCAAAAGAAAATCCGCTGCCGATGATAGACGCAGGTGGCAAAATATGTAGGTCACAGCTGGGGCTGTTTAGCCACGGGAAATACTGCATTCCTCATTAATCTTCGGATTCGAAGACAAGCCTTATATACATATATATTGGGGTCCCTCTCAAGAGAAGGCCCTGGGAAATTTTCATATTTGGACCTCTCCTGCCCCACCCTAGCTATGCCATTGGCAGTCATACCTTAAATGAAATTGTTGTATGAAGTTAAGGACTGTTAGTAACCATAGCCTGTAGTTAATGGTTTCTCATATTCGTGCTGGCAATGTCAAAACCTGTCTGTCCATCTAAATTGTGGGGGTCAGCCTGTTTTTCTATAAGATAATGAGAAAAACAATAGTTTATTAGATAGATAATTGCATAGAGTATATAAGTAGATTTACAGACAGATAGACAGATATATAGATATATAGATAGATAGATAGATAGATAGATAGATAGATAGATAGATAGATATAGATAGATAGATAGATAGATAGATAGATAGATAAATAAATAGATAGATATAGATAGATAGATAGATAGATAGATAGATAGATAGATAGATAGATAGATAGATAGATAGATAGATAGATAGATATAGATAGATAGATAGATAAATAAATAGATAGATATAGATAGATAGATAGATATAGATAGATAGATAGATAGATAGATAGATAGATAGATAGATAGATAGATAGATAGATAGATAGATAGATATAGATAGACAGATAGATAGATAGATAGATAGATAGACAGATAGATAGATAGATAGATAGATAGATAGATAAAATAATTAAAGGAGAAATAAAAGAGCGAAGTCGCTGGATAGAATAATAATTACATCTAGAGATAGATGGACGCAAAGAGCAGAGAAAAAGAAATATATTTACTACTTGAAGCCACATTATTCTTTTCAAACTAGCGTCAACCTTATTCTCTTCCAGGGTCCAACCACGCTAAAGAGTTCATGGACTTTCAAAGAGCGTGGCAAACTAAATATGGATCACAAGCACACAACTACAGATCTGCCCACAACCAAAGTACTTGACACTAGAAACTGTCTGGCGACATTACACACCTCTCAGTTAACTTACCAGTACGAGTCGAAGAAAGACGAATGGACCTTTGTCTGCTCCGTCTTTGATGCAGAAGGTCGTCTAGTAAAGAGCGCCATCTTGCCGGTGACTGTACAAAAAAAAGGTTTGTCAATGAAAGAAAGGTTTAAATTAGAAAAGAAGTTTTATTTAAAACTAGCTGCATATAATCCTCTGCCCGCGGGCCTTAGTTTGTGTATCTTTTATATTGTTTATATGAAAAAAGATCTATATCAAATTTGGCGAGATTTTCCAATGGCAATTTTTCATTTTCACACAAAAATGACTGTTACCAACATATGAATCAATCAAAATATTGAATAATTAGTTAATCAGCTAAGCTCACATACATTTTTCTTTTTATAATACCTCTATGCAAGTCCCTCCATCATGGCGGAATCTGGGTGGTGGGCTGACAGTAGATCTCAAAACGGACCTAACGATTTTCTTTGAAATTTTAACATTTGATATATATCGCTAAGAAAAGAATTAGTAGCTCGTTGGCCACACTCGGAAAACTGTATTTGACGGTTATAATTTTTCAATGTAAAAATAAATAAATGTAGATTTGGGCTAGAGACCAGGTCCTATATCGCTTTTGAAAGGACCATACGGTTCTTGAAAGACTATCTCGTTTGGGAATTTCCGAATTTAAGGCATTATTAAATTAAAGTGTTTAACGCGATAACTGTATAAATTTAAATTTGCTTCAAGTTTATTGAAGATTATTTAAGTTTTACTTATTTTTCAAAGAAAATCTTATATACAATACATCTATATTCTAGAGCTTTAAGTAGGTCCAGATTTAGACTAGATCTAGATCTAGATCAGAAGTCTTGGTTTAGTGTTAGATCTTGATGTCCATATAATGAAAATACCAATACATAATCGCACAAGTATAACAAGTACACATTGCCCGCTGGTCGAATCAGAAACATCGCATGATCATGCATCTCTCGGTGTCACGGGTGGAATAACCGGTTTAAACCAAATATTATTTGATAATTATTTTAAAACTATTTTATTATATTTTAAGTTTAGTAATGAAAGGTATTATCTTTTTTTTTTTTTAAAGTTGTTTTAAAAATGTTTTTCTTGTTAAAGTATCTATATCTATATATATAATTCTCTACGTCGCCCAACCATGCGGGACACGCATGCACGCCGACTCTCTAACCATCGATAAAAAAGTCATTGAAAGATAACTCTTGTATTTCTGCAAGTCGGACTAGAGTTACCCCACGTAACATTCGCGGAGACAGAGAGCGCGGCTCAGATAAAAAAAAAGAGTGGGGGGGGGGGGGAAACAAGTAATCCTCTTTAACTCTCCTCCCGTTCCCTCCCGCCCGCACCCGCGCCTTCCACGCTCTTCGGGAATGCGCACACATTCGTTTGCCTAAACCCACCTCATTTTGGACAACTGTGTCTTCCAGGAAATAGTGGCGGGTCGACTAGTTTTTATTTTCTATTTTGCTTTGTACTCTGAGTATTAATGTTTATTGTGCTAATGGTTTTCCAGTCACGGACAACAATAACTTAAGTTTACCTGTCACAGAGAAAAATAAAGAAGCCACAGCTTCATCTGATTGTGAGTATTTAGCATAATGATTTGGATCGTATTGACTAGTCTCATTACCGTCTGCATTTATACTGTTGTAACTCCAGTGGCGGACTGAAAGGGTTAATGTGTGTGCAGCCCACTGATACACACGACTCAGGCCAATCACACATGTCAACGGGTCGACGACTGTTGAACAAGGGACATTACTGCTAGTACACGCAAATATGACCAGTATTATGGTCATGTGACCGAAAGCCTTCACGGTCGAGAGACAGTGTGTTAAAAAGGACAGTTGAGTCCAGGACAGCAAAGCAGTAAGGACTTGTGGTACCTTTGCGTTCTCGAAAATGTAGCTGCACGCGCTAGAGAGACTAGTAATGTTTAGTTAGGCAGTTCTGTTAAGTACAAGAAAACATTTTAATTTGATGTAGCCAATTGTGTTGAATTGGCTGTCGAAGTGTTTGTAATTAAACCGCCACTCTGTTACTTGAAGCTCTTGTTGTCAAGTTCTTGTGTTAAATGTCCTGTTGTGTTGTTAAGTAGTGTTTGCAGAAGGCCTGGTAGAGAAGATCGTAACAATACATTCACCTTCACCAATCCCTTACTCCTTTGGACCGTTGGGGCATCAAACACATTTGTCGACCGTCTTTTTCCATTCTTAGCTTTTGGAAACCATTGATAGAGGTTTTAAACAAGGCAAATGACAGGGAGGAATGGAAAAAGATGGTCGACAAATCTTGGTTGATGCCCCAACGGTCCAACAGACTTAAGGATAGGTAAAGGTCAAGGTAAACAAATCGTTTGGCTTGGATAGAACCTTCTTCAGTGGCAGGCCCGTCCATTCTGTCATGTTGTCTTCCTCTGTCTTCCTCTGTCTGCCTCTTTTTTTTTTCCTGGTACTGTTCCCTAAAATAAGGTCTTTGCGAGTCCTGAAAATCTTGTTATAAGTCTATAAATATTTAGTATGCTTTTTTTTAGCAGTAGTTAGCAGGTCATCGTTGGGGGTCCAATCGATGTAATAACACTGTCTCTAATCTCTTTGGTTTGTGATACAGTTTACGCAAGCAATACATATATTTGTCTAGAGCAGACAATCTATGTGGCTGCATGATTTATTTTGAAGCAGCGTTTCTTCGTTAGAGATAAAGAAGAACAAAATAGTATTTCCGATTATAGATTTGATCGACTCTGAGTACGCGATTTTTTGGCGCATCCGTTTTATGGCACGACAGTTTTAGCGCCCCTAGTTATATCGATTTGCTTAGAAAACATCATATTAATAGGGATCATGTTTATAGGATACAATATTATACCTATTGTTTCAACAGAGATAAATTGAGGCATTATCATATCACACTCAAAAATAGTATTTCCGAGTATACATTTAAGCGACTCTCAGTACGTGACTTTTTAGCGCATTCGTTTTATGGCACGACAGTTTTGGCTATGACCGTTTTAGCGACCATAGTTATGTCAATTTGCTTAGAAAACAACATGTTAATCGGGATCATGTTTATAGGAAACAATTTTGTAACTATTGTTTCAGCAGGGATAAATTGAAGCATTATAATATCATACTCAAGTAGTGCACCTTTATAAACTAAATACAGGTGGGAGCGAATCTGGAAACTTACTAGATGTGTAGGAAAGCGACTAAACACTACCCCCTTACAGTCAATGGCTTCACTCTGCGCTAAATGAGAACTAGCGCCTCCGTCTCTGAAACCAAGCGGGGAGACTTTCTTTGACTTTCGTACTCTATCTTTTTTGTTTCCAGTACTTTCAAACTACGGCCCGTGGTCTGAGTGGGCCTGCGGACGAAACTGTAAAGACACGAACATGTATAGAAAAAGGTAGGAAACACACATTCGGGCCCACGTTTGCATTCTCACTAGTCAGACTTAGAGGTGTACAGAGGCGGGTAGGTGTCACCAGGGGCAAATATTTTAAGACCTCGGTGTTCAACCTGTTTCGGTAAGGGCTTGACGTATTCCACAAAACGTATTGAAGCAAAAAAAAAAAGTTGATTCTAATGCCTTCTTAATTTAATTATTTATAAAGCTTAATTGACAGATGTTTTAAGATGACGCAGAGAAATTTGTTAGGGACAGGTTATGGCCCGCATGCCGCCATCATGATTTATATCTAAAAATGGTTTATTTGAAAAGCTAAAACAGGGACATTACTCTATATTTAAAAAAAAACTGCGGCTTTTAAAGTTTCCAAACCAGTAGAGAAATGTGATGATTTTCACACATCTCTAAGCTGTCAGCTCTCCAACTACAGTGAACTGACCGCAATAGTCACCATATAAAGTAAAGTAAAGTTCCCCTTTCCTATCTTGCGTCATCTGTTTCTGTGGCCTAGGCTTTACCATGGTGTATGTGGCCAAAACAACGACCAACTGAATTTACTTTTCTCCAGCTATTGTCAGGTGCCCATTAGAGCGGGGTGGACTCGGCGTCCTATATATCCCGAAATTTAGCATCTGTCTTCACTAGAATTCGAATCCGGGAGCCCTAAATTCGGGAGCCAAGCGCTTTACAACTCAGCCACCGCGCCAACTTCCTAGATAGCGTTTTACTTAAATCAACTTTTACACTCATGCAAGATAGAGATTTGAATGTATTTATTTTTTTGTTCTTTTCAAGTTTCTTTTTACAAATGAAGACGATTAAATCCTAGCCCGAACATTTCACAGGACGGCTACGCGTAGGGTTTGAACCCGAGACTATCCAGATTAAAATCCGATGCAAATCCAACTGGACCATATAGGCCGTTTTTCATCTAAAAATGACGCGATCGTAAATTCAAATTTTCAGTGTGAAAGACACTTAGTACTAAATATTATTCATAGAACATAATCTGAGTTTATGCTATAGTTTTTCACATCGTTATCCTACAGGGAATGCGACCTAAACATGGCCTGTCAGGGTCAGAAAGAGGAAAGCCTACCAGCAGATTGCTACACCAAGGGAATCTGTCCCAGTGGTACGTTTATAATGTTATTTTCCTTGCGCGATCAGGTATTCCCAGCATCTTTACAGCCCTCAGACAACGCCGTTTGCGCTGGCTTGGACATGTTCGCCGGATGGAGGACGAGCGCATCCCGAAAGTCATCCTCTATGGTCAACTCGAGACGGGCACAAGAAAAACTGGTCGCCCCCACGTCCGTTACATAGATGTAATAAAACGTGACCTCAAATCAGTGAACATCAATACTAACAATTGGGAAGACATAGCTCTAGACCGCAACAGATGGAGCTATGGACAGTGAAAGTATATGGGTCTCAGCTCAGGAAGAAAAACGCACAATCCGAAAAAACGGCCAGCTCCTCTACCACCGAAGAAAAAGCCACCTTAACCTGCGCTATCTGTGGACGGGAGTGACTCCAAAATAGGGCTCCACAGCCACATTAGGAAGTGTGCTCTGAGATGAACCATAGTCGTTCTACGACTGAAGGAGGCCAATGAATGCTACCTCGTAGCTCCAAACACTAGGCAGGTGTAGCAGTATAATGTAGCTTCTACTTCACTTGCATACAACTTCCACACATTCCCGTTGCAAGAAATGAGCATGGCTTTTATTAACATCGTTTGCGACTTCGATTTAGATACAGCTAGAAATAGAATTACTTACCTTAACTTGGGTCCTCCCAAGTTGTTTGGCGCTTGGGGCTGTATGTCTTCTTCACAGAGATTGGCCATAGGAGACTTCCACAGTCTCTTCCCATACGGTAGCCAAGATGTTAGGTCTTCTAAGAAGTCTCCAACCACTGTAAAACGTGGAATGCCTTGCATTTGTATTCCATTTTTCAGCTTTTATGTTAGTGCTGACTTGGTTCAACATGTTTCCTCTTGCCTAAGGATATATCCCGCCAATCTCATATGACGTTTGGTCAACGACAGCTACTGAGAGAAAGTATTTCTCCATTGGTAACAGAAGATAGCCAGAAATGCAAAGTAATAATAATATATTGAACAATTTAAATAACTTACCTAACAAAAACTACCTAATAAAAAACCTAAGAAAAACTACATAGGAAAAACTACCTAACAAAAACTACCTAAGAAAAACTACCTAACAAAAACTACCTAACAAAATACCTAAGAAAAAATACATAAGAAAAACTAACTAACCCTAACTATCTACACAAACTAATAATCATCGTCGTTCTGCTTCTATATCTACACAATCTACACAATCCCAAACACTTCTACTTCTAGTCCCCAACATTGGACCTTAACTGCGGTGGACTTGTTCGTATTTACATCAGCATCTTTTTATCCAATAAAACTTATCCGCCTTAGTATTATCCATGGTTACATAGGAATCTTTTTTATTCAATTAAAATTATCAGACCTTGTATTATTCATGGTTACATCAGAATCTATTCATGCAATAGAAAGATGCACACGAGTACACCTTTACAGTATATCAGACATTTAAGATCGATTTCTGCTTTTAATTTAACAATAAACCTGTTCCCCAGATTGTTCTGTTGGGATGTGGGGAGTAGGCTGTACGTCCTCCTGTAACAACTGCCTGAAGGACTGTGACAAGTTCACCGGGCTCTGTGATCGCTGCAAGAACGGATATTTTGATCCTCAACTCTCTTGCAATTCAAGTAAGTCATATATATATATATATATATATATATATATATATATATATATATATATATAGAGAGAGAGAGAGAGAGAGAGATATTACCCCTGAATGACTAACTGATCAAGAGATCTCATCAACAGTCGTACGAATTCAAGTTCAAATGTAAATTTCGTACTGTTTCCATTCACCTGCTAGTCACTCACTTTTGACCAGTTTGCCAAAAAAAACAGATATATATATATATATATATATATATATATATATATATATATATATATATATATAGATAGATAGATAAATAGATAGATAGATAGATAGATAGATAGATAGATAGATAGGTAGATAGATAGATAGATAGATAGAAGACTCAAAAGTAAATTAGCAATTATACACAAAACACTTAACCAAAATCTTCAAATACAAAAGCAAAATTTAATAAAATACTCAGAAAGACACAAAGATAACACTACATTCTTCGTTCCATATGCTAGGACAAATTTGTACAAATGCTCTTAGTGCTATTAGAGCATGGAATGGGTTGCCTGAGTCGGCCAGGAAAACTAGTGACTTGGCGGAATTTAGGTCATCGGTTAATATTCATGACTGAATGCATGACTCTTATGACGTAATCTTATTTTTTGAAGTAACGTCTGTATTATAGAAGATAAATATACATATAGATAGAACAAAAATAACCCTGTGTGTAATTTTAGTATATATATATATATATATATAACTGTATAGGGCGGATGAGGTATAGGCCATGTGTTTTAGTTCCCATGGTTAACGAGTGTGTCGTGAGGCCAGAACAACGACCTACCGCCTATACTTTTCCCCATCTTATGTCGGATACCCATTAGGGCTGGGTAGACTCAGATACGCTCAGAAGATCCCAAAATAAAAATTCGTCATCAGGATTCTAACCTAAGACCCCAAGTTCGGAAGCCAAGCGCTTTACCACTTAACAACAAATGCTTTTATATGTTGTTTATATATCGTTTATATGTCGTTTATATGTTGTTTATATGTCGTTTATATGTCGTTTATAAGTTGTTTATATTTTGTTTATATATCGTTTTTAAGTTGTTTATATTTTGTTTATATATCGTTTATATGTCGTTTATATGTTGTTTATATGTCGTTTATATGTCGTTTATATGTTGTTTATATGTTGTTTATATATCGTTTATATGTCGTTTATATGTTGTTTATATATCGTTTATATGTTGTTTATATGTCGTTTATATGTCGTTTATAAGTTGTTTATATTTTGTTTATATATCGTTTTTAAGTTGTTTATATTTTGTTTATATATCGTTTATATGTCGTTTATATGTTGTTTATATGTCGTTTATATGTCGTTTATATGTTGTTTATATGTTGTTTATATATCGTTTATATGTCGTTTATATGTTGTTTATATATCGTTTATATGGCGTTTATATGTTGTTTATATGTCGTTTATATGTCGTTTATAAGTTGTTTATATTTTGTTTATATATCGTTTTTAAGTTGTTTATATTTTGTTTATATATCGTTTATATGTCGTTTATATGTTGTTTATATGTCGTTTATATGTCGTTTATATGTTGTTTATATGTTGTTTATATATCGTTTATATGTCGTTTATATGTTGTTTATATATCGTTTATATGTCGTTTATATGTTGTTTATATGTCGTTTATATATCGTTTATATGTTGTTTATATGTTGTTTATATGTCGTTTATAAGTTGTTTATATTTTGTTTATATATCGTTTTTAAGTTGTTTATATTTTGTTTATATATCGTTTATATGTCGTTTATATGTCGATTATATGTCGTTTATAAGTTGTTTATATTTTGTTTATATATCGTTTATTTATCGTTTATATGCTTTTTATATATCTTATTTATGTTGTTTATATGTTGTTTATATATCGTTTATATGTCGTTTATATGTTGTTTATATGTTGTTTATATGTTGTTTATATATCGTTTATATGTCGTTTATATGTTGTTTATATGTTGTTTATATGTTGTTTATATATCGTTTATATGTCGTTTATATGTTGTTTATATGTTGTTTATATGTTGTTGATATGTTGTTATGTTGTTTATATATCGTTTATATGTCGTTTATATGTTGTTTATGTATCGTTTATATGTGTTTATATATCTTGTTATATGTTGTTTATATGTTGTTTATATGTTGTTTATATGTTCTTGTTTTAAAAGAAACAGCAACACTTTCTTTACAAATCAAATATGTCTAGTTAACCATCTCTAACTTCTGTCTCAACACACTGTTCTTCCAATCCTAGCTCCTACAGGCTACTTGACAACATACACACTCACGTGACTAAACTGTCCAGTCAAACAACGGGACAGGTACACAGTATAATATCGTCAGCGCACACAGGGACACTTTTCTTGACCGTGTTCGCCCATATCGTACAATAACTGTGTCACCACACACACACACACACACACACAGGTAGAGAGAGAGAGAGACAGAGATAGAAATATTCAGAGTCGGAGCGAAAGACAGAGAGAGAATGAGAGAGATGATACTAAGAAGAAAAGAGAGCAACGAAATAGAGGAAGGCAGAATGAAAGCCATAAAAAGAGAGAGACACAGACATACATATACTGCCTGGTCGTATGGTTTGCGCGCTGGATTGTCGTTCACATTTATCGATGGTCCAGGGTTCAAACCCAGCCCGCTCCCATCCCCCGTCATCCCGCGGGAGGTTTGGACTAGGAAGTAAATTATCTTCAACTCTGAAGGAACATCCGAAACATGTACAACATTTTACAAAACAAAACATAATAACATGAAGGTACCTGGTTCAACTTCTACAGCTAATTGGCCCTTGCAAATAATTTCCATTTTTGTCCCTAATACATGCTATACTCTAGTCTAGCTCTTCTATAATCCTCTTGCTAAATTTTACCCCATTATATATATACATATATATCTGGGTACACAGCTTGAATTCGAGAGCTTGGTAAAGCGCTAGGCTTACGAACGTGTGGTCCTGGTTTCGAATCTCGGTGATGACTGGGACTTTGAATTGAAGCATATTTATTTAGGGCGCACTCTAAAGGCTACCTGACTTTTGTGGTATATGGTAAAGGAGGTTGATAGTTGTTAACCGTGAGCCATAGAAACAGATGACCTTAACATCCTAGGCCCTATCGATCGCAAGGTTTGATTGGGAAACTCTTGGCCAATGCATCCCCTTTAACGTACGTTTCCATCTAGGATTTCAAAAGTTGGGTCAGAGAGTATTCTAATGATTTCAATAGATGTATCAGAAAGTATTCTTATGATTTCAAAAGTTGGGTCAGAGAGTATTCTAATGATTTCAATAGATGTATCAGAAAGTATTCTTATGATTTTAAAAGTTAGGTCAGAGAATATTCTTATGATTTCAAAAGTTGGGTAAGTGAGTATTCTTATGATTTCAAAAGTTAGGTCAGTGAGTATTCTTATGATTTCAAAAGTTGGGTCAGTGAGTATTCTTATGATTTCAAAAGTTGGATCAGAGTGTATTCTTATGATTTCAAAAGTTGGGTCAGGTCAGTGAGTATTCTTATGATTTCAAAAGTTGGGTCAGTGAGTATTCTTATGATTTCAAAAGTTGGATCAGAGTGTATTCTTATGATTTCAAAAGTTGGGTGAGGTCAGTGAGTATTCTTATGATTTCAAAAGTTGGGTCAGTGAGTATTCTTATGATTTCAAAAGTTGGATCAGAGAGTATTCTTATGATTTCAAAAGTTGGGTCAGGTCAGTGAGTATTCTTATGATTTAAAAAGTTGGGTCAGTGAGTATTCTTATGATTTCAAAAGTTGGGTCAGTGAGTATTCTTATGATTTCAAAAGTTGGGTCAGAGAGTATTCTTATGATTTCAAAAGTAGGGTCAGTGAGTATTCTTATGATTTCAAAAGTTGGATCAGTGAGTATTCTTATGATTTCATAAGTTGGGTCAGAGAGTATTCTTATGATATCAAAAGTTGGATCAGTGAGTATTCTTATGATATCAAAAGTTGGATCAGAGTGTATTTAGCATGTATGAGTTATATAAAAAAAAATACTAACTGTCTTTAATTTTTTTAGGCAAAATCCAGTTTTTATCTAACTCAGTGCCAACGGAAGGTGAATCAGTCCGTTTTGTTTGTACGGCAGCTGTCTTGGATGCTGTGCCCAAGGATACAACTTGTGTCAATATGATTCAAGTGTTCTACTACAATATAACGTTACGTAACAATTCAGTACTTGCTGTATATCAGCGAACGGATACTAATAACATTGTCCAAGTAAGTACTTTTTTTAACAATCTTATATCAACTCAGTCTGTCTGGTAAAATGTTTATACGCGTTATTTCTTCCACACCCAATCTCGGATCAAGCTGAAATTGACACAATTATTTCTTTGACCTGACAACACAAGCAGAGGCGTTGTGCGGGAAGGGTTAGGGTAAAACCCTCTCTACCTTTTCTAGCGTATTGCCAGTTTTTTTCATTGGACTTCTTATGGTCCGACAGTTGCGCTGGGCAGGGCACGTATCCCGTATGGGAGACGATCGTATGTCAAACGCAGTCTTTTTTGGTGAGCTCAAAGGTGGTTGACGTAACAGAGTCGCCCCGCGGAAACGCTTCAAAGACCAGCTTAGGCGCCAACTTTCCTTGGCTGACATAGAAGAGAGCTCCTGATTGCATGCGGCCTCAGAACGAGACAGCTAGAGGTCACTCACTAAGGCCGCGGGATACACATTTGAGACCAAAAGAAAATCCGCTGCCAAGGACAAACGCAGACGGCGAAAAGAAAATCTAAATCGACCACCTATGGACAATGGTTATGCTTGCCCTGCATGTGGCAAAATATGTACGTCTCAGCTGGGACTGCGCAGCCACGGGAAATACTGCATTCCTCACTAATCTTTGGACTCAAAGACTAGCCATATTATTATTATTATTCTTTGGCTTCTAATAAGTGATTTTACACGTGGAACAGCTTAAGATACGAGAATCTATTGCATTCAACGAACAAGTAGTCGCCAATGTTTCTTAACTATAACGTTACGTAACAATTCAGTACTTGCTGTATATCAGCGAACGGATACTAATAACATTGTCCAAGTAAGTACTTTTTTTAACAATCTTATATCAACTCAGTCTGTCTGGTAAAATGTTTATACGCGTTATTTCTTCCACACCCAATCTCGGATCAAGCTGAAATTGACACAATTATTTCTTTGACCTGACAACACAAGCAGAGGCGTTGTGCGGGAAGGGTTAGGGTAAAACGTGGAACAGCTTAAGATACGAGAATCTATTGCATTCAACGAACAAGTAGTCGCCAATGTTTCTTAACTCATTCTCTCCGTATTTATTTCCCTTATTCCGATAGTATTATTAATTTTGCTCATTTGTATTTCGCTATTATGTTATGATTAAACTTCAATAACTGTTTTGTTTGTTATCAGAAAATGTTATATTTGGAATCTAATTATAGGAAAATGCATGCTCTTTTTTTTTTTCACACAGCGCAAATTAAAGTTTTTAAATCCAAAAATCAATTTAGTTTAATTAGGAGAGAAAGGGTTAAACAGAGTGTTAGCAGTAGTCCCCTTTCTCTTCCTAGTTAAAGAACATGAATTGGCTTGTGACAACCAGTGGAATCAATTACACTGAGAATGCTAAGTGCATGAATCTCTTCACCGCGACCATCGCGTTGCGCACGTCAAATATCCAGGTGAAGGATAGCGGGTCGTATATTTGTTCCATTCTAACGTCTACCGAGCAATGGTTGTATCAAGGCGCAACATTAAGTGTACAACGTAAGTGACTACAAATAAAATTAGTTAAGACAGTAAAGTTCCACTTTCAGACCTTGCGATTTATAGGGCAGACGTAATGTCATCTTTTTTGTGGCCAACTGTTAACGAGCAGGGTGTAATGTGGACAGTACAACGACCGACCGGCTTTACTTTCCCCAACTTAAGTCAGGTACTCATTAGGGTAGGATGGACGTGGGGATGGCTTAAAAATCAAGAAATTCAAAATCGCAGTCTACATCGAGATTCGAACCCAGGATACCAGGCTCAGAAACCAAGCGCTTAACCACTCAGCCACTGCTCCCATCAAAAAGATTATCGTAGAGTAAAATAGACTTCAGAGTAGTTAAGATATTTTTTAGATAGTTTTTTTTTTCGTTTCAATAATTGAAATTTTTATCTAGCAAAAGAAAAGAGAGTGGAGTCTACAAAGCATATTTACTTTTGAAACCGTACAGAAGGTCATACAAAAGTCCAACAACTCACGCGATATTGCGGTGAGTCCCGCAATGCCTAAACTCGCTGAGCCTCACAATGTCTAAATATGCTTAGCCTCACAATGTCTAAATTTGCTGAGCCTCACAATGTCTAAATTTGCTGAGCCTCACAATGTCTAAATATGCTGAGCTTCACAATATCTAAATTTGCTGAGCCTCAAAATGTCTAAATTTGTTGAGGCTCAAAATGTTTAATTTGATGAGCCTCACTATGTCAAATATGTTGAGCCTCGGAATCCAAAACCGTGCATAACTTGGTAAAACAAAGAAACCTAAAACACTTGAGGATCTTCAGAATACAACAAAAAATGCTTTTTGAAACTATGATTACAACTATGTGCATTACTTAGTGATGCTCAAAATACCGCAATATATGCAGTACTTAATGATGCTCTACCTATGGCCTACTTCGTCGCAAAGCGACTATGGATCACCTCATAGAAATGGGATGAATGCCTAGGCATTAGCTGTGGTCGGAATGATGTCGCCCACACATCAGTTCCCCCTTCTGCACGCAGCTGATGTATTCAAAGGAACGGCAGTGCCTTGCAGCTTGGTGTCTGCGGCGTTGCAGGTTCTGACATGGTGCAAAACTGGGTGCTGCAAACTGCCATAGTGTCGCCAGCTCCTGAGTTTTCCTCAGGGTTGACTCCCGAAGCCTTTCCCATGATTGGGTATAGCTGCAAGGCAGCAGAGATTTGGATTCAGAGTTGTCCTTCTCCTAGGCGGGTAGCCAACCATGGCTAACAAGCCCCTCCTGCTCGAAGCTTACTTTGTAAGCATCAGTGTACCAGAATATGTGCACTACTTCGTGAACTTCAGAGTACTTAAATAATTGCAATACTTAATGCGCCTCTGAGTACTTAAATAATTGCAATACTTAATGCGCCTCTGAGTACTTAAATAATTGCAATGCTAAATGCGCCTCTGAGTACTTAAATATTTGCAATACTTAATGCGCCTCTGAGTACTTAAATATGTGCTGTACTTAGTGACATTTAGAGTAATTACATATATGCAATACTTGGTAGGAATAAGAAAGTAAATACACGAAAAAATATTTTGTAAGTTTTAGAATGGTCGTGTGGTATTGTCGTGTGGTATTGTCGTGTGGTGTTGTCATGTGGTGTTGTCGTGTGGTATTGTCGTGTGATGTTGTCGTGTGGTCATTTCGTGTGGTATTGTCGTGTGGTATTGTCGTGTGGTATTGTCGTGTGGTATTGTCTTCTAGTATTGTCGTTTGGTATTGTCGTGTGGTATTTTCGTGTGGTATTGTCGTTGGTATTGTCGTGTTATTGCCGTGTGGTATTATCGCGTGGTATTGTTGTGTGGTATTGTCGTTGGTATTGTCGTGTTATTGCCGTGTGGTATTGTCGTGTGGTATTGTCGTGTGGCATTGTCGTGTGGTATTATCGCGTGGTGCAGTTTGCTGACAGTTTCAACTGCAAGAGTCGTTAATAGCAACTGTGAGAATTTTGACATGAAAACCTTTGTATGGGATAGTACAGTGTATTCCAAAGTGGGGTACGCTAACCCCCAGGGCTACGGGAAGAGTTTGAAGGGATTACGCGTTGCACATAGTTATTTGACTTTTTAAAAAACTAGTCATTTAATTTATTAATTAGAACAAAATATCATAAGTTTTAATTGTTTATTTATTATTATTTATTTTAAGTTTTTACAAATTGAAAGATGCGCTTTTTTACATTTTAAAACTAATTTCTACAAAGATCAGAAATACATAGGGATGTTACTACTTCTTTCGACTCGTAGACCTTGTCAATGTCAAAACTAGGTTTTCCATTTCTTAGAATGTATTTAATATGTCTCTGAAGCTTTCAAAAAAAAACAAACAAAAAAACAAAAAAAAAACAAAAAAAACTCACATATTAAATACTTAATTGAGTAATTGTTATTTTGTGCATGTAGGCCTACAAAACAGAAATAAAATACATTTTTATTGTTATTAAATTAAATCCTTTTGGGATGTGGGGCCGAGGGGTCGAGCCTCGAGAAATACACTGCGTTACAAACAATCTAGAAGGGATACGCTTAGTTCAAAAGTTTGCGAAACACTGGGACGGTATATCACCTAAGCCCATAAAAGACCATTCTCATTGAGTTTTATAAGTTTACAAAATATATACAGTTTATTGTTTTTGATTGTTTCGTATTTTTCTTAAAGAAGAAACATAAAGTTAACTTTCTTTTTTTCATAACTATTTTTCTTTTTAGCTTTGAGCAAATTATCCAAGACATCATCCTATGAAAAAACCACCAAAAGGGCGTGGTTTATGTCAACAGCTACACGGACTGAGTCCCCCACACTAGATGTCATCAAAATCATCCTCATCCTTGTCGTTCGCGTTTATTTCCTAAAAACAATGTAGTGAATGATAGGGTCAAAGTGAGATTGTTAGAATAAATGTTACTTAAATAAACCAGACGATTGTTTCAAGCTGTTGATTTGAATTATCTCCCTCTCCACATTAAAACTAGTCAGCCCAAGAGATCACCGTAAGTGGACAGCCCCTTAACGTAGTAGACCACTTCACAGATCTAGGAATCATAGTGTCGACGCATCGCTTTCAAGGAAAGTTGATATCCGTTTGGCCAGCGTGTAACTTATATGTGTGTGTTGGTCACTAAGATGTAGAATCGTGCATTAATATCAATGTGTCGCGAATTCTGTAGAATGCCGGGTTCGTTCGTCCTGGAGCTACACTTAACAAGTAACAGACATAAGTAGTGTAAATTGACTTGAATGCATGTTAAGCAGACAAATGAGCCATTTATTCAATAATACTTCAACTTCATAGTATTTACACAAAGATAAACCGATATATGTATGATTACATCCGCATGACTGTCTTTAGAACATACTACAAGTCCTCTACAATACAAATAACGTCCGCATCACAGCGGGTAATAGTAAGAGGATAGTGCTTTTGGACTCCTCCAGGCGAGGGTTTGGCGAAATCAATCACTCCGCCTATCTACAAACATCAGTGTCTACCAAGCAGTTGTTCTCTCAGTACCTAAGAATCTTTTTTTAGCATCTCCATGTCATTGCTAGGATCCTCGTGCGGTTTGCGCGCTGGACTGTCGTTTGGATTTAGTGATGGTCAAACCCTGCCCGCCCCCATCCCTCGTCGTCGTCTTGCGGAAGGTTTGGACTAGGAATTAAACTATCTTCAACTCTGAAGGAACATCCGAAACATGTAAAACATTTCAAAAACATTTGTAATCGCTACTTTCTCACACCTTATCTAAACACATATACAGACATGTTGCAATTAATTTTCAAAATTACAGAAATATTGTAAGGCATAAAGAAAGCAAGCATGAACTTTGAAATGTGATTCTCAATTCTAGATTATTGAAAAATTTGAAATAATAAACTTGAATTGTGACCTTTAATTTAACAAGGGGGAGATATATTTGGTTGTAATTATCGCTCTAGTTTTATATCTTTAATATTAGTAGCTCAGACTTGTTACAAAATGAACTCTGACAGTGTTATTATTTCAATTCATTAACAGTGAAACTGAAGTCACTGTTGTTCTCTTTAAAATGTCCATATAGAAATAGCCTAATGATTAACCAGGTCTGCAACAATACAGCTCTCTGACAGGTAACAAGAATAGTCTAGGTATTTTTAGGTCCTCAAAGAGCAGTGGCGTAGCAAGAGAGTTAGGGACCCTGGGAGCTTGGTCTATTAAGGGACCCCTGCATTTTGCCATTCGACATCTTTAAATATATATATATATATATATATATATATATATATATATATATATATATATATATATATATATATATCATGGGCGTAGCCAGGAAATTTTTTTTGGGGGGGGGGGATTTTTTTCTCCCCCCCCCCCTTTTCCCCGCGAAAAAAAAATTATATGTATTTATCTGTGTGTGTGTGTACATACAGTTTATTACATTCTGACCCTTCATTCTTTCGGAAGACGTTTTTTGTGCCCTAGAATAGGTTCTTCCATGAGTTCGTGGAAAAATTGTAGATTCCCCGCCATTACTAGCAATGGGGTCTGGGGGAGCGCTAGGAGCATTCCCAGTGCGGGGCGAAGCCCCGCCGCCAAGCACTATTTCTGATATTGAAAACCAACAAAATGCATATTCTGAAGTATCTACAGTGCATTTTCCTGCTATTAAAAAGTTCTATTTTAAAAACCTAATGTGCTATTCTTACTGACTTAGACCCTTCCGCGCCGTTCGGAGCATTTGACGTCAAGCTGTTTCCATAAAAAATCTGTCACTAGTAATGTCTGAAGCCTCTTCCCACCTGCCATGAGGACCTTTATGAATGAGTGGCGTCAAGTTGTACCAGGAAATCATTGCAACTATTCTTATGCGTAATTCATTTTGTCGGAGAACATGTCCAGCAAACCTCATGCGTTGGTCTCTCACAATCTTACTAAGGGGTCGAATCCCAGTTCGGCATAGGATTTCCTTGATTTAGACACGATCTCTATAGCTGACTCCTAAAATCTGTCTTAGCCATCTTTGTTGAGCCACATTAAGTGTTTTTCAATTTCGACGGATGCCTATTCACTGCAGTTTATTAATGGAGACCTGCCACTGGTAAAAATGTGTAAGCTCTCTTGAATACGCTCTTGGAATTAAGTGACTGTAATTTGCTTTAGATTTTATTTCGAAAAGGGTAGTTTTATCGTCAAAATCATCTGTTGGGGGTTTTCCACCTCAAAATGCTCTGTAGAGGGATCTTAAACTCAAAACCATCTGGAGGGGTTTTAAACTTAAAAAAAAAGCCATCTGTAGAAGAGAGGTTTAAACTCAAAACCCCCGATGGGATTGGTTACGCTCAAATAATTTTAGTGTGTAATTTGCTTTTTTTTTTATATCGAAGAGGTATATTTAGCATCAAACCCCTCTGAATGTGGAGTTTAAACTAAAAACCTCCTTTTGGCAACGCTCATAGCATTTTGAGTACGTAATTTGCTTTTTTTCATACACTGAAGATGTATTTTTTAGCCTCAAACCCCCCTGGCGGGGGGGGGGGGTAAGCTCAAAACCCCTTTGGCTACGCTCATAGATTATAGAGTGAGTAATATGCATTTATTTATATTTAAGAGGTACTTTTTAGCTTCAAACTCAAAACCCCTTTGACTACACTCATAACATTTTGAGTGTATAATTTGCTTTGTTTTTATTATTAAAGACGTATTTTGTACCTTCAAACCCGGCTGAATTGCGGTTTAAACTCAAATCTGAGTCAAAACCCATTTATCTACGCTTATAACATTTTTAGTGCGTAATTAGCTTTTTTTATATACTGAAGTGGGGGTTTATCGTAAATTTTAGAGGGGGTTTTAAAATCAAAATCTTCCTTAACTGTGCTCTTGGAATTAGGGGATTTTCGTTTGCATTTTTGTGTGTTTTGTTTTATAGAAAAGGGGGAGTTAACTGCAAAAACCCCAGGTAGAGGGTTCAAAACTCAAAACCCCTGGTAGGGGTTTTTAAACTCAAAACCCCTGGTAGGGGTTTTTAAACTCAAAACCCCTGGTAGGGGTTTTTAAACTCGAACCCCTCTGGTTGGGGTTTTAAACTCGAACCCCCTGATAGGGGGTTTTAAACTCAACCCCCCCCCCCCGGTAGGGGGTTTTAACCTCAAAACCCCTTTGGTTGTGCTAGGGCAAGTGATGGTTTAGTATTAAAAACTTACCTAAAATAAACAAAATCAAAGCAAAAAATCTGTCATTAAATTCCGACTCCAACCATTCGGGGGGGGGGGATTTCATTTCGTTACCCCCCCCCCCTAGGTACGCCCATGATATACATATATATTGTTGTGGGCTAATCTAATCTGACTTCGACTATGTATTAATTATTACTTAATATTAGCCACAGAACATTATTAATTAAATATACTTGATAACAACATTCAGTTCTATAAACTGAGACTTTATTAACCACTGAAAAATCCGTCCAGTCTTCCTAAAACGTCGGTATATCTAATTACTATTCCACTACTATTCAAAACACAACCTACTTCTAACATAACGCCATGTTGGTCTCCTGTTCGTCTAGTCTACCACGTCATTAGTCTTGTCCTACTACGTCATTACTTTTACCGTCGCTAAAACTATACACAATATATTTATCTAACAAAACAAAGTACCATCACACTGTCCATCTTCAAGATCATCAAGAAGCAACACAACTTCATGACATTTTCATATTATGGATTCAAACAGTAACAATCCATTAACAAAAGTTAACATTTTTTGTAGTAGTTGGTGTGTTATAACTTTCTTAACCTAGCAATACATTTGAAAAGAAAACTATCATGAAAAAATCTAAAGCTTTTTGTGTAAATATATTAAAATATGGTAAATGGTTGTCTCCCTTACAAAATATCCTCCAGTGTTTTGTTACTATTAATAGTAAATTTTTGTAAAAATGGTGTATTTGTATGAAAAAACTGCTTGCAAAGTTGATTTTAGAAATTGAAATTTTCGCTTTCAGAGAAGAATAAAGTAGCCGTTGCATCAGAACTTTGAAAGGTCTAAAAAATCATGATATCGTATTAGCAATATCTTTTCTGGTTTACAAGATCTAAAAGGAACGGACGGACTGACACATCACACAAAACTAATGGCGTTTATTCCCCTTTCGGCACCGCTTAAAAATGAGTTAAGCTCTAACTTAACATGAGCTAGGTTCAACAAAAGACGTGAAATGAAGCGAATTAGGTTCATAAACCAAGATGAGCTTCACAATAAAGACAAAACAGGAACTATTCCAATATAGTTACAACTTCAGAGTTAATGTTACATTTTTACATATAGAATGGACTACATAACAATGATGCCCAAGCAATTATAAATTTACAGGCAATAAACAATAAAAAGGTTTTAGAGTTTATGTATACAACTCAAACGAATAATAGTTAGATCTAAAAAGCCTAACACTTTAAATCTAGCATGTAATATACAGTCCAATAATGGACAAGTTATGGAAATACTTGTGTCTCTCATTAAAGAAATCTGAATATGTGAAACATGATATAATACTGTTACCTTTTTTACCTTTACCTATTCTTTAGTCTGTCGGAGCGTTGGGACACCATAAAGATTCATCGGATGCCTTTTGAATTAGTTAGAACCTCTTTTAATGGCATACCCGTCCATTTTTTTTATGTTGTTCTCTCATAGCTTTCTCTGTCGGCCTCTTCTTCTTTTTCCTGATACTGTTAATTGATGGAAGGTCTCTGCGAGCCCCGAAGATCTTGTAAATACGGCCATAGATTTTTAGCTTGCGTTTTTTTTACGATAGTTAGCAGGTTAACATGGGGTCCAATCGCTGCAGTAACCCTGTCTCTAATCTCTTGGTTTGTGATGCGGTCTTTAAATGTGATATCTACGACCCTTCTGTAGCATCTCAATTCCATTGCTAGGATCATTCTGTAGCATCTCAATTCTATTGCTAGGATCCTTCTGTAGCATCTCAATTCCATTGCTAGGATCCTTCTGTAGCATCTCAATTCCATTGCTAGCATCCTTCTGTAGCATCTCAATTCCATTGCTAGGATCCTTCTGTAGCATCTCAATTCCATTGCTAGCATCCTTCTGTAGCATCTCAATTCCATTGCTAGGATCCTTCTGTAGCATCTCAATTCCATTGCTAGGATCCTTCTGTAGCATCTCAATTCAATTGCTAGGATCCTTCTGTAGCATCTCAATCTTACGCTGACTGCACAGTTCGGAAGGAGAAGCACACCAAAAGAAAAAAAAACAAAACACAAATTTACTCCCGCGTTGTAGAACACCAACATTAAAAACTTGAATCTATCACAGAAAGTAATTCATGAAACAAAAATTATTGATCTGAACATCTGTCTGAAGCTTCACGATGTAATTTGTTCCAAACTAAACGAAATATTCAATAAAAAAAACAGGTAGAGTTGAATCGATAGCCAACAAAATTTGACACCCATCAGAAAAAGCATTGCAGCTATTAGATATAGATTAGGTCTCGACGAGTGTATACATTGCTAATTAATATTTATATTATACTATATTATATCAAAAATATCATATTATATGCTATGGCTAGACAGTGGTTCCCAAACGTTTATTGTATCGTAGTCCCCTTGACCTGCTTTCCAATGTTCGTTAGATCCTCTACTTGGCTGAAATTGTATTGTTGCAAATTCTTTTTTTCTTTCTGATTTCTAACTGTCATGAGCTGAAGAATGAAGAAAAAGCCCTGTTAGGTTGTCAAGCTAGACTATTCCAGACTCTATATGTTTAGAATTGAATTTATATATCTTATCTTATATAATACAGACGTTACTTCAAAAAAGGAGATGATTACGTCCTACGCGTACTGCTTCTAGTCATGCATGTTAACCATTGATTTAAATTCTGCCAAGTGACTGGTTTTCCTTGCTGGCTCAGGCAACCGATTCCATGCTCTAATAGCGCTAGGGAAGAAGGAGTTTTTGTGCACATTTGTCCTAGCATATGGAACGAGCTCTGCAGTTAACGTAATATTGTGATGCTACAGAAGGATCCTAGGTATTATGCGTATTAGGTATCACGATAATGAAGCACATTACGTTTTGATATATAGGCCTATTAGATCTACATAAACAGCCAAACCAAAACTATATAAGGTCGCAACTGTTTGTTATAAGCTTCGTAATTTTACAATACAATCTCAATAGAAGGTTTTATTTGAGTTAGGCTTAATCTTCACGCTATTCAGCAAGTGAAGAGTAGTTTTGTTTTTTTTACTATTGAAAGATTGGCAAACGTGCTGGCACCTTTATTGCATACATTTCGAAGATCAAAAATCAATGAGAAAACTTATGGCCTTATTATATGATACCGAACTAGTCCGGTAGACCAAGGGATAGGTGAAAGTAAATGAGAAGTTCGATGTTAAACCTGGCCTATCTGATGTCTTATAATGAGTATCTAATTGTTTTCTAAAGGGTCAATCTCTTATTCAAGGCCTCAAGAAAAATCAACAACATGTTCTAAAAAGAAATACAAGTAGTCTCCCCATCTTTACTTCTGTGTAGAATATCTGACTCGTTAACTGTGGGTGTGTTAGATGATATAAAACGCTACTTAATAATTGTAGTTTTTAATTATGTTTCATCTATATGCGTAATAAATAGATTTTTTCTCTTTAAAAATAAAACAAAAATTTTTTAGTTGTAAATGTAAGTAGCTAGTATAACAAAACTTTGCTAACTAAGCAATACATTTGTTTAAAAAAACCGATTGAATAAATGTGTTAAAGATATTGTAGATTTTCATCTCCCTTACAAAAAACTCTCAGTGTTTGGTACTATTAATAGTGAATGGTTGTAAAAATGGTGTATTTTGATGACAAAACTGCTAGCATAGTTGATTTTAAAAATTAGGTTTTTCGCTTTCAGAAAGGAAAAGGGTAGCCGTTGCATCAGAACTTTGAATGGTCCAAAACAGCGGTTCTCAACCTTTTGAGATTCAAGGACCACTTAAAAATGTGTGTCTCAGCCACGGACCACTACTAAAAATTTTGCTACTGGCGCACTAGAAATTTATATAGTTTTATAAAAAAAAATATAAAGTTGATATTTAAAATCATTTATTATATATTTTAATAAATGTTTCAACCTTTTCATCCTTTTGTAATGAACAAATATCAGTCTTACTGCTAACAATAGTTCGGATTAGAAACAATTCTACATTTAATTTTAGTGCGAACCTTGAGCTTGCAAATTTGAGCACAGCTTGTCCAAACGAGGTGTAATGCTTGAAAGACTCAGTCGGAGTTCATCTTCGACTTCAAGCCGTGAACGATATTTTGTTTTAATTGTGACCAGTGCAGAAAATCCACATTCAAAAAGATATGATGTTGCAAAGGGTAAAATTATTTTGAAAGCTTTCTGAGACAGTTCCGGATACTCATGCGAAGATTGTGTCCAAAACTTCATCAAGTTCTCTCTCGGATGCATCATCTTCAACGTAGTATCACTGCTCAGTTCAATGAATTGGTTTAATTCCGATGGTGGTAAATTTAATGAATCAATGTGTGCAAGAAACGGACTGGAAACCCACGAAAAACTCTCAACGTTCAAATCAATTTCACCAACTCGGGCTTGTTGATTTTAGCATTTTCTGGTTTCTCGGTGAATTCATGCAATTGATCAAACATTTCAAAGTTACCCTGAAATAATATTGTCTTCCACAGAGCAAGTTTTTTCGTAAAAGCAGACTGAGGGTAATTAAGTTTGTGTGCTTCCTTTGCAGAGATGAATTGAGTTTATTCAGCTGTTCAAAAATGTCGGCCAAGTAAGCCAGAACAGCAACCCATGAATTCTCATTCAAATGAACAACAAGCTGTGAATTTTTACTAACAAGAAACTCTCGCACAGCATCACGTAATTCAAACAGTCTGTTAAACACTTTTCCCCTTGATAACCAGCGAACTTCAGTGTGCATCAGTAACTGCTCATGATCAAAATCCATATTCGAACATAATGAAGCAAAGAGACGAGAATTTAATGGATGAGCCTTGATGAAATTAACGATTTTTATGGCTGATCAAAAATAGATTTCAAGTCCGCGTTCATTCTTTTACTCGCAAGACTTTCCCGATAAATCATACAGTGCTTAAATGTGGCAGTTGGCACATTAGAACGCACACGTTCCCGCAAGCCTGTTCGTTTTCCAGTCATTGCTGCAGCACACTCCGATACACCAGGACCATTCGATGCCATAGGCTGCCATAAAATTATCAAGGATAGCAAAAAGTTCTGCACTTGTTGTGTGACCTGGACAAGCTTTACAAAACAAAAAATCTTCTTCAACTTCATCCATCCAGATATATCTGACATAAGCCATTAATTGTGCCTGGTCGGAAACATCCGTTGATTCATCCAATTGAATAGCAAATTGTTTAGAATCTTGCAGCTTTGAAATCAACTGTTCTTCAACGTCAGCTGCCGCCAAAGCTATACGTCGTTGAATTGTGTCGTTTAAAAGTGGAAATGTTTTCAGTTTACTTGCCAAGGCATCACCAAACATCTCTCGACACATATCTATAGCAGCAGGCATTATAAGAGTTTCTGCAATTGTGTGAGGCTTTTTGGCCTATGCAACTCGGATAGCCACTAAAAATGATGCTCTTAAAGCCTTCTCATTGACTTTAGTTGCTTGGAGTATGCAAGACTTCTGAATACCAAGTGAATGTTTCTTGCGCATAAAATATTCCAATGGTTTCTCCGAGCAGTCAGTATGATTCGTTTTAAGATGTCTTTGGAGTTTCGCAGGTTTCATCGCTTCATTTGCAAGAATTTGTGAACATATTACACACTGTGGTCTGGGTTGATTATTTACTAAGACGCATATAAACCCAAAGCGCAAATACTTTTCATCATACCGTCGTATGGGAGTTCGTCTTTTTTTCTCCGGAACTGCATTTGATTCACACTCAGGTTGTGAAGATGAGTCAGAGAAATCATCATCGTTGTCCTTATGTTCGGTTGCTTTCTTTATTAAAATTTTATCCATGTGTTCAATCAATTTAATTATTTTGATTAGTTTTCAAATAAAAAAGCGTATTTTTGAATGTCAATATAAACGTGAAGACGCCAGGGCCCATCTGATTTCCGGTGTAACTAAAACTTAGAGTAAACATAAAATCGAAACGCACTTTTGCGCTATCGCCATCTAGCGATTTAAAATCAATAATTTTAAGACTGACTTCATATATTCTTTTTCATGTCTTTAATTCTATTATTTTTCATATTTTTTATTTTTTAAAAAGCATGCAATTCGGGTTTTGCTCGCGGACCACCAGGCAAATGTCCCCGGACCACTAGTGGGCCGCGGACCACAGGTTGAGAACCGCTGGTCCAAAATATTATGATGTCGGATTTTCAATATCATTTCTAGTTTACGAGATCTAAATGGAATGAAAGAAGTGAAGGACGAACGGACAGACTGACCACACAAACTAAAAGCGTCTATTCCCCTATCAAGGGCCGCTAAAAAATGATTTTTGATGTTGTTGTTTTTTTCTTGTTACAGAATCAGAAGTTGTCAAAATTATAAAACAGACAGCCGAACCTTCAGTTCACCAGAACATTAAGTATACCGAAGACAACAGATAAAAAAATTGTCTTTAACCGACACCTGACATTGACATTAAGTACAAATATCTAGCAAGGAGCAAGACTATAATACTTGTCTTAATTAGGCCTTTAAAAGAAGGTAAGACTTAATTAGGATAATTAGGCAAGCAAATCAAGCAAGAAGCTTATCTCCCCAGCTTTTAGAGCGTCTCTTCTCTATTGTTTACAGAGGCGGCTCTATGTTTTTTTTTGTGTGTGTTTTTTCGGAAGGCGTTAGTTCGGAAGTGCAATAAAATATTTAAGTTTATTTTTCTTTTAGCGTATCCTTAGCTTGAGAAAAAAAACAAAGTCCCCTAAATGTTATGTACTGGGTTAATTAAATGTTGTATTCTGTTGTTTATTATTTTTTATTTTTTTGAGTTGGGCGAGAAAGCCAAAATGATTGCCAGGGCACTTCAAACAGAGAGTTCCATTGTGACTATCAGTTATAGAAAGCCTCAACACTGACCTGCAACGTGACAACTTGTGGGCAGTTTAGACCGATAGCAATAGCTGGTTGCCATACCGTGCAGACCTTACTGTAACGATTGTTCTCAGACCAATGTTGGTCATATGCTGCAAACTATACAAGTAATGTAGACAACTTGTGGGCAGTTTAGACCGATAGCAATAGCTGGTTGCCATACCGTGCAGACCTTACTGTAACGATTGTTCTCAGACCAATGTTGGTCATATGCTGCAAACTATACAAGTAATGTAGAGACGAGAAAAAGTCACTTTGTGATACTTAAGGTGTGGGGGAATTTAGATTTCAAGGCCTACTACCTCCTAAAAGTGTAAGGGAGGAACGGACTAAACTTAGATGGGCTCGATGGCTGAGTGTTTGAGCGCTTGGCTTCTAAACCTGGGTTCCAGGGTTCAAATCTCAACGAAGACTGGAGTTTTGAATTTCGGGATCCTTGGGCGCCACTGAGTTCAGCTAACTCTAATGGCTACCTGACTTTAGTTTGGTAAAGTAAAGGCGGTTAGTCGTTGTGCTGGCCACATGACACCCTGCTCGTTAACCGTCGGCCAAAGAAACAGATGACCGTTACATCGTCTAACCTATAGATCGATAGGTCTGAAAGGGAAACTTTACTTAAATCTTTTAGCTCCTTGGTATAGAAATGGACCGAAAGGTCAAGCGAAATGCGCACAGCGGCTAGACAAAGGACACGGGTAGTGGACGGACTGCTCTCGGCTTGGTAGAATTTTCGAGACAGCGACAAGACTACAGGCTGCTAGCAAGTAAGCTAGACAATCGTAGTCGACACAGAAAATAGAGTCTATTATAACACTATTTGTTATGTAGTTACATTATCAGTTGAGTGGTGAAAGGGGGGATGAAGATAAAAGATGAGGACATCACTCAAAAGTTTAAAGCTTGCCCGCCGCCATCCACACATATATTCTACCAGGGTTTTGAACTAACACCTACAAATGTTATTTCTAAAGAAACATAGAAAATGTGTAGACTATAAACACGATACAAAAAAGATGTTAAGAACTAAAAATACTAAACATGCTCCCTATATAAAGACGACTGAATTGAACAAATAAATAAAACAATGCAGTTTAAACTTTTTTTGGTATTACTTCCTATTACGAAAACTATATCTACAGAGGCATGAAAGAAGAGAAAATGAATACCTACATACTATTGAAACTGCACCTGTGGATCACCTTAGGTAAGATCATTGTGCAGTAAGTATTATATATATATATATAAAATAAAACTTGTCTTCGAGTCCGAAGATACGCAGCCCCAGCTGTGACATACATATTTTGCCACATTCTAGGCAAGCTTAACCGTTGTCCACCGTTGGTCGATTTAGATTTTCTTGTCGCCGTCTGCGTCTGTTTTCGTCATCTGATTTTCTTTCTTTTGGTCTCAGTTGTGCGTCCCACGGCCTATGTAACTTACCTCCAGATATCTCGTTCTGAAGCCGCATGCAACCAGTTGCTCGCTTCCATATCAGCTAAGCAAGTTGGCGCCTAAGCTGGTCATTAAAGACGTTTCCATGGAGCACATCTGTTACATCGACAACCTTTCAGCTCAGCAAAAAAGACTGCTTTTGGCATACGTTCGTCCCCCATACGGGATACGAGCCCTGCACAGCATAACAGTCGGACCATAAAAAGTCCCTCTATACTGTCCATACCGGCGTTAGCAAGAACATAGCTGTTTTTTAGTGCGGTCTTGCCACCGTATGTCCATGATGGAGCGCAAGCATCTTTGGTGAAAGCAATCAAGTAGTCTTAGTTGTTTTCTGTATAGTGTCCATGTCTCAGATCCATATTAAAGGGTTGAGAGAACCACCGCCTGGTAGACATCTATTTTTGTAGGCAGGTGAAGCAATTTTTTCCGCCAAACTCTCGCCTGGAGGCGTCAGAAGGTTATGAACTTCCCTTGATATGAGAAGTGGTCTAAAACGTTAAGGGGTTATCTATTTACGGTGATCTTTGGGGCTGAATTCGGTTTTATTGGATGACTTCTGGAACATGACTTCTGTTTTCCCGAGGTTTATAGTTTAAACCGATATTAATATAATGTAGTTTAATTATGTTAACTTAAAGTACTCTTTTTTTTTTACTCAAATACCAGATTGTGATTATTAGTAATTGTACTCCCTTATTTGTTCTGGACCCCATTCACGCTTGTGCCTAAGATTATTCAAAATGTTACGACAGTCAAAAGTCAAATAGTCAACCAAACCAGTGTCGGAGAAATGGAAAGTCTTACGGTCAGATGCGACACACAAAAGTTCAAGAAACAAGACTACCCAGAATGCACTTATGTCAATTCGATCGCAGTAGAAAGAATGTCACCGGGGGAAGTGAGCTTTACATACATGGCCAAGTATTCACCCTTCGCTGCTACCGAGGAACACAAGAAAATCACAGTAAGACTAAATGCTCATTAACTTGCCTCTATTCAACTCGTTCATTCTTGGGAACTACATTCTTAAACGTGGGTTCAAAGCTAAAAAAAACAAAAACAAGGTGGACACTGATTCCGAAACAGGCCCTACGTCATAGGGTATTTTCTTGAACCAACTATACCTCATAGGGTATTTTCTTGAACCGACTATACGTCATAGGGTATTTTCTTGAACCAACTATACGTCATAGGGTATTTTCTTAAACAACTATACGTCATAGGGTATTTTCTTGAACCAAATATACGTCATAGGGTATTTTCTTGAACCAACTATACGTCAAAGGGTATTTTCTTGAACCAACTATACGTCATAGGGTATTTTTATGAACCGACTATACGTCATTTGGTATTTTCTTGAACAGATTATACGTCATAGGATATTTTCTTGAACCAGCTATACGTCATAGGGTATTTTCTTGAACCAACTATACGTCATAGGATATTTTCTTAAACCAACTATACGTCATAGGGTATTTTCTTAAACCAACTATACGTCATAGGGTATTTTCTTAAACCGACTATACGTCATAGGGTATTTTCTTGAACAGATTATACGTCATAGGGTATTTTCTTGAACCAACTATACGTCATAGGGTATTTTCTTAAACCGACTATACGTCATAGGGTATTTTCTTGAACCAACTATACGTCATAAGGTATTTTCTTGAACCAACTATACGTCATTTGGTATTTTCTTGAACCAACTATACGTCATTTGGTATTTTCTTAAAGCGACTATACGCCATAGGGTATTTTCTTGAACCGACTATACGCCATATGGTATTTTCTTGAAACAACTATACGTCATTTGGTATTTTCTTGAACCGACTATAAGCCATATGGTATTTTCTTGAACCGACTATACGCCATAGGATATTTTCTTAAACCGACTATACGCCATATGGTATTTTCTTGAACCGACTTTACGCCATATGGTGTTTTCTTGAATCGACTATACGCCGTAGGGTATTTTCTTGAACCGACTATACGCCATAGGGTATTTTCTTGAACCAACTATACGCCATATGGTGTTTTCTTGAATTGACTATACGCCGTAGGGTATTTTCTTGAACCGACTATACGCCATAGGGTATTTTCTTAAACCAACTATACGTCATAGGGTATTTTGTTAAACCGACTATACGACATAGAGTATTTTCTTAAACCGACTATACGTCATATATTTTCTTGAACCGACTATACGTCATAGGGTATTTTCTTGAACTAACTATACGACATAGGGTATTTTCTTGAACCGACTATACGTCATATGATATTTTCTTGTACCGACTATACGTCATAGGGTATTTTCTTAAACTAACTATACGTCATATGGTATTTTCTTGAACTAACTATACGTCATAGGGTATTTTCTTGAACCGACAATACGTCATAGGGTATTTTCTTGAACCGACTATACGTCATAGGGTATTTTCTTGAACCGACTATACGTCATAAGGTATTTTCTTGAACCGACTTTACGTCATATGATATTTTCTTGAACCAACTATACGTCATAGGGTATTTTCTTGAACCGACTATACGTCATAGGGTAATTTCTTGAACTAACTATACGTCATAGAGTATTTTCTTGAACTAACTATACGTCATAGGGTATTTTCTTGAACCGACTATACGTCATAGGGTATTTTCTTGACCTAACTATACATCATAGGGTTTTTTCTTGAACCGACTATACGACATAGGGTATTTTCTTGAACCGACTTTACGTCATATGATATTTTCTTGAACCAACTATACGTCATAGGGTATTTTCTTAAACCGACTATACGTCATAGGGTATTTTCTTGAACCAACTATACGTCATAGGGAATTTTGTTAAACCGACTATACGACATAGGGTATTTTCTTAAACCGACTTTACGTCATATATTTTCTTGAACCGACTATACGTCATAGGGTATTTTCTTGAACTAACTATACGTCATAGGGTATTTTCTTGAACCGACTATACGTCATAGGGTATTTTCTTGACCTAACTATACGTCATAGGGTTTTTTATTGAACCGACTATACGACATAGGGTATTTTCTTGAACCAACTATACGTCATAGGGAATTTTGTTATACCGACTATACGACATAGGGTATTTTCTTAAACCGACTATACGTCATATATTTTCTTGAACCGACTATACGTCATAGGGTATTTTCTTGAACTAACTATACGTCATAGGGTATTTTCTTGAACCGACTATACGTCATAGGGTATTTTCTTGAACAGACGTACGTTAGATGGAATTTTAAGCATCAGCTTCTCAGCCTTGATCTTTAAGCCTACTATTATAACTTTTTATCTCTAAGTTGATTTAAAACATTTGCTAAACCGGGACTTTTTTTTACTGAGGATGGGTAGAAATTTGTTTTTATAAACCTATCCTTTATTAAGTCTTACGAACAGTCACCAGCTTCACAATAGACTTTAATAGAGGAATAAATGAAAAAGTTCGCCTTTTAAGACTTTGCGATCTAAAAGCCAACGGTTAACGAGGTTGTCATGTGGACAGCACAACGAAAAACTGACTTAAATGCATTTACTTTCCCCCCGAGTAAGGTACCTTATTAGATTTGTAATGAGTTATGTCGCACAGAGTCCAACAAAGAATCCGAAATTAAAAATCCTTGGTTCGGAAGCCAAGGGCGTTACCGCTCAGCCACCGCGTCCTTTAAAAAAAAACACATTTTTGTTAGAAGATTTTTTGGAATGTGAGGGCGTCCCTGACACCACCACAATGGGTACCTGACTTGAGTTGTAGAAAGTAAAAGGAGGGG
Source organism: Biomphalaria sudanica (assembly GCA_036873155.1). NCBI lineage: Eukaryota > Metazoa > Mollusca > Gastropoda > Planorbidae > Biomphalaria > Biomphalaria sudanica. The sequence goes on from JAZGLO010000013.1 coordinate 2,200,605, forward strand.
GGGGGGGGTCGTTGTTCTGGCTAAATGACACCCTGCTCGTTAACCGTTGTCCAAAGAACCTGATGAGCTTAACACCATCTGCCCTAGAAATTGTAAGGTCTGAAAGTGGAACTTTACTTTGCTACTATCCAGTCTACAGTTTATAATTAAAAAGATATAGAAAGAGATAGCATTACGTAGCCGGTCATACAGTACCATAATAACTGTATAATAACTGTATAACAGTACCATTATAACTGTATAATAACTGTATAACAGTACCATTCTAACTGAATAATAACTGTATAACAGTACCATTATAACTGTATAATAACTGTATAACAAAACCATTATAACTGTATAATAATTGTATAACAGTACCATTATAACTGTATAATAATTGTATAACAGTACCATTATAACTGTATAATAACTGTACAACAGTACCATTATAACTGTATAATAACTGTACAACAGTACCATTACAACTGTATAATAACTGTATAACAGTACCATCATAACTGTATAATAACTGTATAACAGTACCATTATAACTGAATAATAACTGTATAACAGTACCATTATAACTGTATAATAACTTTATAACAAAACCATTCTAACTGTATAATCATTGTATAACAGTACCATTATAACTGTATAATAATTGTATAACAGTACCATTATAACTGTATAATAACTGTACAACAGTACCATTACAACTGTATAATAACTGTACAACAGTACCATTACAACTGTATAATAACTGTATAACTGTACCATTACAACTGTATAATAACTGTATAACAGTACCATCATAACTGTATAATAACTGTATAACAGTACCATTATAACTGTATAATAATTGTATAACAAAACCAATATAACTGTATAATAATTGTATAACAGTACCATTATAACTGTATAATAATTGTATAACAGTACCATTATAACTGAATAATAACTGTACAACAGTACCATTATAACTGAATAATAACTGTATAACAGTACCATTATAAATGTATAATAACTGTACAACAGTACCATTGTAACTGTATAATAACTGTACAACAGTACCATTGTAAATGTATAATAACTGTACAACAGTACCATTACAACTGTATAATAACTGTATATTAGTATCATTACAACTGTATAATAACTGTATAACAGTACCATTATAACTGTATAATAACTGTATAACAGTACCATTATAATAGTACCATTATAACTGTATAATAACTGTATAACAGTACCATTATATAACTGTGACTTAAGTTATTTCTTACATTCCTTATTCAGAATATACCGGCTGGGCGACAGTGGGATATTGTTTTCCTTGGCGACGAGTCTAACGACAACAGAGACACAATCGGGATAGTCATAGCTATAAAAGACGGCAATTACAGAGACGCTGGTCTGTACAGGTGCTACTACATCGACCACCTAAACAGAAAAAAATACACTGATCCCTTCTTTTTGAGACCTAAAGGTATTATGTTCTTGTGTTTTCTTTATTGGTCTGTCCCTTTGTCTGTTGGACGTTTTGGGTACCTTCTGTACAGGATTCTACTGCATCGATCATCTTAATAGAAAAAAGCTCAGCGAACTTTTCTTTTTGAGACCGAAAGGTATTGTGTTCCTGTGTTGTTGCTTTTATTGCTCTGTTGCTTAGTCTTAAAGCTCATTGGGGCATCACGTTGTTTTTTTGTGAACATTTGTCCCCAAACGTCATCGTTACATGTGTGTGCGTAACGGCTGCCAGAGAGAAAAAGGAGTTTTTTTTTACGTTCTAGTAGCTTCCAGTCTCTACACAGTGAAAATTAAAGGGAATTTCCCCGGTGGACAAGGAAAAGGATTTGCTCTTCACAGACTAATTTAGAAAGCCCCGATGAACCAGATGATTATGTAATCACATTAGTTTAACTGAGACACAGTTTTTTGAGCCAACGTTATCATTTCATCTAGTGGTTTCCTTGTTTTCCCCTACAGTGGCGTAGCTAGGAATTTGCACTCATTTGGGGGCCCGTAGTTGTAAAGCGCTTAGTTTCCGAACCGGGGTCCGGGGCTCGAATCCTGGTAAAGACTGGGATTTTTAATTTCGGGATCTTCTGGCGCCTCTGAGTCCACCCAGCTCTAATGTATACCTGACATTAGTTGGGGAAAAGTAAAGGCGGTTGGTCGTTGTGCTCGCCACATGACACCCTTGTTAACCGTAGGCCACAGAACTAGAGGATCTTTACTTCATTTGCCCTGTTGACCAAAAGGTCTGAAAGTGGAACTTTACTTTTTTACTTTAATTTACGTATTTGCTTTCTAGTTTATTATTTCAAGACTCGCGGAACACAGTTTGGGAAACACTGATGTCGAGAACCCGCCCTGTTCAGGAGCCATGAGACCTTTCTTCTCTAGGAACTCTAGTCTTCTGTTGATCATACGTTCAGTCCAACGTTGGACATCAACAAGATGGGTCTATAGCTTTATGCGCGATGCGGGACCTTCTCCTTTTTGAGAAGGGGAACAATCGTTGCCACTCGTCAACTGACACTGTCTGTCTGTCCGGTCAAAAGTTTGTACACGTCATTTCTCCGATACCCAATCTCGGATCAAGATGAAATTTTGTACAATTATTTCTTTTAACTCACACCACAAGAATTAATTTAAAAAATACATTAACCAATTAGAAAATTAACAATTGGTAATAAATTACTTTGGTATCTCAAATAAAATTAAGAAATAATACTTGAATGAAGTGGTGGAGTAAGCTGAATTAGTCCCCTTTATAAAAGGCTGTCGTCTCAGGCTTAGTGAATATCATCATGTAATTAGCATTGTCCATAACTATAAAATCTTCCTTGTTTATAGACTCTTCAGACAGTGTGAGTTGATATAAGTTTTGTAAAAATGCATACTTTTTTTAACGTAATTACATGGATAAAATAATAAATTCATATTAGTTTCCCAACAGCTCTGGGCAAAGTTGCGAACAAGGGCAGCATCGTACCAGGCGACACTTTGACCGTGCAATGTGACTGGGAAAAGTTCAACAGGAAATCTTCACCCCGATGGATTTACATCGATAATTTGGTGGCAGAAAGAAGAGTTACCGGGGACAATGATTTCAGGCTGATAGCTCGGTATAAACCATTTGTACCTGAGGGTCCAGACAAAAGAATAACGGTAATGTCATGAATTTAACTCTATACATGTTATACAATCTCTTAAGAATTGCTGGGGAAAACCCTTAGCAGTAAGTTAGCGAGTACGGCTGCCTACAGGTCATCACTCGCCTCTCTTTCACCCTGACCGGATACACTATAGTAGTACAGTATTTTGTCGGAGAACATGTCCCGAAAATCTCATGCGACGCTGTCATTGTCAGAGACCCGATCTCTATAATTGACTTAAAAAAAAAAAATCCGTCTTAGCCATCTTTGTTGAGCCAGATTTAGTCTTTTCTAAATTTTTGGCAGAACTCACTTCCATGTCAGGCATGCAGACGTTGCTATTGGGATGACAATTGTGTTATGTAGGTGTATTTTAGTTTCAAGTAAATGGCTTGGAGGCGCGGTGGCTGAGTGGTAAAGCGTTTGACTTCCGAACCTTGGTCCAGGGTTCGAATCCTGGTGAAGACTGGGATTTTTATAATTTTGGGATCTTCTGGTGCCTCTGAGTCCACCCAGCTCTAATGGGTACCTGACATTAGTTGGGGAATAGTAAAGGCGGTTGGTCATTGTGCTGGCCACATGACAACCTCGTTAACCGCAGGCCACAGAATCAGATGACCTTTACATCATCTGCCCTTATAGACCCCAAGGTCTGAAAGGGGAACTTTACTTTACTTTTACAAAGGCTTGATTTGTTCAAACAGGCCCCAGTCTTTGGAAAATGCTCCCTGCCTAGCAAGCTCCGTCATGAGGCACACCCATCGTTTCTTCTGAGGCTGACTAGGTATATGAACTTGTCCGACTCTTCAATTCCATCATTAAGGAGAAGTGTATAGGGCATTTAATATTCTAGATGAACTATTTACTTTGCTTGAAGAAATGGCAATGTACATGCTGTCAGGGGCGTAGCTAGGAACTTTTCCATCATCTGGGGGCCCGGGGGCGTGACTTCTTTGGGGGTCCCTGCATCTGCATTTTGCCTAATATTTATTATTTAATGTAAAAAAACATTCATTATGGGACCCGGGTGGATTTTCTAAATTTTACCCCTCCTCCCCCCTCCACACAGCTCTACGCCACTGCACGCTGTAGACAACTTTAAAAAATGCATTTAAAAGTTCAGTAAACAAGAAACAAAATGGCTGACGTTGGTAGAGTTGGTTTGTCCAATGATCTTGTCTAGATCTAAAAATAAAAATAAAACAATTGAATAAGATAAAAACAAAAGAACATTAAAAATGTAATGTTGCAGCTTGCAAAATTCTTGTACCACGACTACTTTTTATCTTTTAAAAAAAGCAAACCCTAATTATTATTTTTTTTTTTTTAAATTAAAAATACAATTAATTTGAACTTATTAAATAACAAATAAAATATGAGAAAAATACTTTAAAAAGGAATATAATGAAAATAACATTAAATTTACAGACATCACTCATAGTATTGTAAGATTTTCTTCCGTATTCTATAACTAACACAATAATAAATAAACACTTATGTATGTATTAATATTAATTGATTAATATTTTGATTGATTAATATTTCATTAGTGACAATGATTAATTGTGCAAAGTTTGAACTTGATCCGAGAATGCGAAGTAGAGAATTATCGTGTCCGGACATTTGTAACAGACAGACAGACAGACAGATAGAATTAATATGGAGCATTGTACTAAATAGACCAGCGTGTGTGCTATTATGAGAAGAGAAAAACAAAGCTAACAGGTGACACTGTCCAGTTCAAAGGGAGGTGATTTTGGTAAATCTCACGAGTCGATCCTGTGACCTAGTTCGACCAGTTTCTAGAAGCCGAGGTCAGGTCATAGAAGTCCAGATCAAGCACACATAACTAAAGTCATCCAATCAGAGACAGAGGTGAGGGGAAAATAGCAGACGTCCGTTTCTAGAAGGTCACAATTAATAAAAGAATTAGGATAGAAAATTCTATGATTCTGCAAAGTACGGTTTAGAAAAGTATAAATTAGGGGAAAGTTAGTTAGTCGGGGTCCTCGCATTGCAACGGTTCTTGCCGAGGAACAGATTTTCGAGTTGTAACGATTTTTTACAGTAACGGTCTTAAGTTTAAACGTTTGCGGGTCCTGTAGTTACAGTTGCATTAATTGAATTTGTATCATATGGCAATCTTTGTAATTGTTTATATCAGTTAAAGTTGTAGTATTAGAAATTTTCATTTTATGAAGATACTAGACATATGTTACCCGCGACCCGCGGGTCTTTATTACTGTCGATATAGTCACAATTAAACGAAATAATAATGTAATAAGTAAAGCGAATGTGTCAATGTAAAAATAGTGTGAATGAAGCTATCAAATAAAAATAGCTAACTGGCTTAAATCCATTTTTTCAAATTAAAACATTTGCTTGTAGACCTACATATATTTGATTAAAATTTGAGATGAATAGACTTAATTTTGTATGTTCGTGTGTTACAGTATTAAGTAGATCTTGAGGTAGACATAGATCTAAATCTACACTAATCTAGAGTTAAAAATTGGCTTTTATAGAGTTCATTCTGTGTTGCGCATGCGTGACCTTTTTCATGAATGAATATAGGCCTATCTCAACAAGGCTACGCAACTTTAGCGAACAGTGAACGAATGTATTAAAATGCTTTAGAAAAACAAATTTGAATGTCAAATTGATTAAAATATCAAATGAATGGACAATAATTAGTATGTTTATGTGTTAAAGCACAAAACTATCTTTGCGAAAAGAAGTTTTATCATCTTAGAGTTCAATAAGAGTTTTAGACCTAGACCTAGGAATAGACTCGGTAGAGAGATGTGTTAATGTGTAACCAATTGGTAATGCCTAATGAAAGAATGTTCGCCAGGAAATTTGTAGTCACAGATATCAAGAACTAATTTATGTAAAAATGCTTTTGAAACACAAGATTGAAGGTTAATTTTATTATGTAATGATATCAATGGATCTTCTTTTGTATTTTCATGTGTCAAAGTAAAAAACTATCTGCGCAAAGTGTATTTCTTAAAATTAGATCTAGGCCTAAATCATTTCGATCTTTTCTCATGTCAACAATGTTAACCATGGCCTAGATCCATAAAATACTATAGCTGTAATAGAGTCGGACAACTTTATTTTTTTTGAGGGTCTTAAGTTTGTTTTAAGGCTACAATACAACACTACGGTCTAAGTTAGTACCCAAGGAACATTCCCGGCCAAGTTTTATCAAGATTGGTCAAGTGGTTTTGATGTCTATAAGTGACATACATACATGCATACATACACCTCACATTCTTCTTTATAATATAGATTTAATTCAAATTGTTATTGAATTGAGAATTTATTTATATGTGTAATTTAAAGAAATTTAACTATTTCTCTCCTAACTGACGATAACAGCGTTGATTCCACCAGAATCTGGTAAATAATTACGGAGAGAAAGAGTTAACAAACAAGTTAGAAGAGAAGGCATTTTTTTTTTTTTCGGTGTGTTATTAAGTCATTGAAATAATCTCCGGCAAGATGATTCTGTTTTGAACCATAACTAATATTAGAAGAAATACCAAGTAATAAATAAACATAAATTATCACAGTATATAACTATTCAATGGCATATATCATTTTTGTTCCTAAAAGAAATATTGTATTTTATGTTACTTAGATAAAAGTTGTTTTTAAAGGCACGATTTGATGAAATGTGTTTGGTGTCATTTAAAAACGTGGGCCAAACATTAATGAGACTGTCATTTAACAACAGAGACCAAGCTTACAATGAACTATATCGTGATTGTAGTAAGACCATTGAATACGTATGACTGTGCACTAATAATAATGTAAATCTCATCAACCTGCCTTTAAAATTAAATACTATTGGGAAAACTTTCGCCGATGACACCTCACATTGTATGAGAGGGGGGTATAATTGTGGTCATTGAAGGTTTGTAATTCTTAGCTTGCTCTCTCAACAGAATGTCGACGCAGTGGTTTATGGTTAGAGCTGGCTTCTGAACCTAGGGTCCTGGGTTCGAATGTAGATGAGGAATGAACATTTTGAATCTCGGGATATTTAGGGCTCCCCTAGTCCACCCAACTCAAATTGATACCTGACTTTAGTTTGGGAAAGTAAAGGCGGTTGATCGTTGTGCTGGCTTTCTGGCACGCTTGTTCGTTAACCGTAGGCCACAGAAACAGAGGCCCTTAACATAATCGGCCCTCTAGAGCGCATGGTTTGAAAGGGAACTTTTTTGTCTTAACAAATGATCCATGATTGGACCCACAATGATTTGTAGCTTTTTTTAAGTTTGTGCTATTGTTGTTATTATTTTTTCGAACAGAGCATTCCAACAGGACGTCAGTGGGAGATCAATTTCGTCAGTGGCGACACCCAAAATTGTAAAGATTATTCTATTACGATTTACATCAAAGACGTTGCAGTGAGCGACGCCGGTCGTTATAGATGTACCTACTACGACTATGTTAACGCGCTTATCGAAAGCGACCCGTTCACTGTATTACGTAAGTTTCCACGTACTAAGATCGGATGATTTAGTAAAACTTTATAATCACGTGGTGGGTGAAAGTGACGTGAACATGGCTAGACACCAGGCTGACTTGGGATGTATGTAGCTCCACTGTCACATGACACTATTGGCAAGCGCTGCTTCTTTCTTTAGTAGACCTAAATTGATTTGCAATTATTTTTTTTTTACTAAAATGTATCGTATGACCTATTGTTATCTAGATTTTTAGGAAACATAAATAACATCTTGCAGAAATTCAGATAAACAATCAAACCGTAAACCAAGTGCAAGAATATAAATACCAAGGTACAACCATCAACAACAAACCGAAATAAAGTGAACACTGTCAAAACCTTTCACACCAAAATTCATCAACGACTCTTTTATCTTAGAAAGATATGAAAATTTAAATTCGACAGAACAATAACAATAACACTTTTCTATACAGCAACTATCAGCAGTCTAATTAACTTTGCCATTACCTGCTGTTTTGGTAATACTTCACTGGCACAAGGACATAGACTAAATAGACTAACTAAAAAAGCATCGCATATCACTCGAAGGCAGCTACCATCTCTTGAAGTACTTTTTCATGAAAGATGCCTTTCCAAAACACACAACCTGCACCGATTAAACCACGGTTACATCAGATCTGAAAGAAGTGGTCGTCTCCTTTCCTTTAGAACTAAAACAGAAAGATTTAAAACCTACTTTATCCCACTTTCGGTCAGAGTGTTACAAGGTAATTTGTCGTCATCGAGAATAACATAGAAGTCTAATTCATAAAGCGCTGGTTATGAGTGTGTAAGTGTTTTGTGTGTGAATGTTGTTCGTATTTGCATCTATACTGTCATTGTTACACTAGTTACGCTGAGTTGGTCAATTGTAGCCAAATAAATTTCCATTTGTTTGGATTAATAAACATTATCTTATCTTATCTTATAAAACACTTGAATATCAACGTCAAGGTACTTGTGGGTCTAGCTAGGGAACGATACAGTAACTGGGTTTTTCATCTAGGCTGGTTAATTTAGTAATTAAAAAACAATAGCAAACCTAGTTGCATAATATAATCTAATATAACCTTAAATACAAATAATTAACATTCAGAATATTTACAAATCATGGGAGAATAAAACCCCGCCATTGGACGGTCCCAAGCCCGGCTGACAAAGGAGGAAGGTTGGGCGTAGGGCGAGGTACCCTATTTTGTAAAAAAAACACTAGCTACAGGGAACACCAAACAGCGAATCAACAGAAGTCACGGACCTGGGAGAGGATGGACCTCCAGCTGGAAGATTTTTGACGCATGTCGGTGAAAGCTAGAGTCATCTGGAAGCCGACAGGCCGAAGACCATCATCTCTACTAGGACCCCCCCCCCCCCCCAATCAGTACATGGAACGTCCGGAACATGTATGAGATCCTGCAGAGAGACTGGAGATGGATAGCTCACACATAACAAGGAAAGCCCTAAACTTGAACCCTCAAGGAAAGAGGAAGAGGGCATGGCCAAGGAATACATGGCGCCTCGAGTTAGAAGCAGATGCCAAGCAGATGTTCAAGACGTAGGGGGCAGTTGGAGAGACTCGCCCAGAACAGAGACGATTGGAGGAAGCTGGTTGGTGGCTTATGCCCAACAAAGGACCACAGGCAGAGATGATACTAAGTTAATGCATTTTTAATTGTACAAATGAATACACCTCACGCACACACACTCAAGCTTCAGCTACACGGCCCGTATCTCCGAGCTACTACACGGCTCAAGCTATTCAAGGATCAGTCACGGCTCCAAGGGCGAGCTCAAAACCACACACTCCATCGTAGCCCCAAGGCTAACACCATGAAACAAAGAATAACTTAGATCTAGCGATGCTACTAAATTACAAAACTTTCATTAACGAAATCCGTACCGTTAACTTTTATGTTGTTGTTTTTTTTTGTATACTAGAAAAAGATGTTTTCTCTAGAGATATTTTGCATAAATATTCATAGTCCATAACAATACACGAATCAATGTGAAATTGACCAATTGGTTCATCAAATTGTACAAATTAATTTATTTTGTTTTATAATGCAGAAATGGAGCTAAATGCTGTAATTTTCAGATAAATGGTAGTAGTAGATAAAAAAGTTCTTTAAAGACACCAGGACAATGCAATTTTGCATTTCTTATTGCAAGAGAACGCATAATACCGGGAATCAGCTTGCTATAGGGGTTTTTGATATTCATTTAATTTATGTGGCTAGTATTACGCTGTGACAGTAACAAGCCTAAATATTTATAAATAAATGTTTTAAGGCATGAATAAAATAAATATTTAAAGTTGTAATTAGCTTATTCATTTCTTATATAGCTCCACAGGACAGCAGATTAGTCGACAAAGAAAGTGTTGGTACTAACGAAGTGTTCACTGTCACTTGTGACATTCAAAAGTTTGGGGAAAACGATTACCCGGAGAGCAACCAAGTCAATGGACTGACTGCAGAGAGGAAACTGTCAGGGGCAGATAGCTACGAGTTCATGGCGAGATTCACGCCCTTTGCTGCTTCGGCAGAATTGAAAAGAGTGATGGTAAGTTTATGAAGTTAAATTTCAGTGATTTCAGAACCACGGCCCGCAGGCAATATCTGGCCCACATCGAATTGCGATTTAACTCCTTATTAAAAAAGGAATCCGAAAAGATTCTCTACTAACTAACCAATCTTAACGGTAGCATAAACTTTCCGAAACTGTAATGTTGTCCTCTATTCCGTACAGATTTTAGCACCACTTATCAAATCTTATTATATAAAAATGTCGAATAGCCTAAACATAGTAAAGTAAAGTTCCCCTTTAAGACTTTGCGATATATGGGGCAGAGGATGTTAAGGTCATCTGTTTCTTTGAACAGCGGTTAATGAGGAGGGTGTCATGTGGCCAGCACAACGACCAACCGCCTTTACTTTCCTCAACTAAAGTCAGGTAACCATTAGAGCTGGGTGGATTCAGGATTCAAACCCCTGACCACAAGTTTGGAAGCCAAGCTCTTAACCACTCAGCCACTTTGCCCCCAACCCGAAAATAAGTAATCAGTAAACAAGTTTAAATCTTTAGTGTTAATACCCGTAACTATGGTGATTGGAAATAAAAACTTTCTAAAATAGAAGATAGAGCTAGTTATGCGGAGGTTAGTTATTTTAAAGCTAAATATATTGTTATGATGGTTCTGTGTTGGTAATCTGAATACATTTGTTGACATCTCCGGGAACTATGTCTGACAACCCCCAAGTTTCAAAGTATTTTCGGGGATACATATTCAAATGAGGAAATAGGACATAGTCATCTTTCAAAAAAATTCAAATGTTTAATCCTAAAAGGTAAAGTTATGAAATATTTAACATAAATTTAATTAAATTATGGGTTTTATATAGCGCTACTTTCATGCTTATAGCATGCTCAGTATTGCTCAGTGTTCTTTGGTCCAATCTCAGTTGTGGACCAGTTGGGGGTGGGGTGGGGAGGGGGTATCTAGGAGAAGAATTTTCCGTGCTGCCTTCAGGCGATCAGTAATCACAACTCTGCCCGAGTCGGGTGTCTAACCTCGAGCCCCCATCATAGGTAGCCAAGCCAAGCCAAGTTCAAGCGCAATTAGCCTCTCCACCACTATTCACATACTCTCTCTCTCTCTCCCTCTCTCCTCCCTCTCTCTTCCTCTCTCTCTCTCCCTCTCTCTCTCTCTTCCTCTCCCTCCCTCTCTCCCTCCCTCCCTCTCTCTCCCTCCCTATCTCTCCCTCCCTCTCTCTCCCTCTCTCTCTCCCTCTCTCTCCCTCTCTCTCTCCCTCTCTCTCTCTTCCTCTCCCTCCCTCTCTCCCTCCCTCCCTCTCTCTCCCTCCCTATCTCTCCCTCTCTCTCCCTCCCTCTCTCTCCCTCTCTCTCTCCCTCTTTCTCTCTCTCTCCCCCTCTCTCTTTCTCTCCCTCCCTCTCTCTCTCTCTGCATTTCTCTCTCCCTCTCTCTCTTTTTTTCTCTCTCTCTCCCTCTCTCTCTCCCTTTCTCTCTCTCCCTCCCTCTCTCTCCCTCTCTCTCTCCCTCTTTCTCTCTCTCTCCCCCCTCTCTCTTTCTCTCCCTCCCCCTCTCTCTCTCTCTGCATTTCTCTCTTCCTCTCTCTCTCTTTTTTTCTCTCTCTCTCCCTCTCTCTCCCTCTCTATCTCTCTCTCTCTCTCTTCCTCTCCCTCCCTCTCTCCCTCCCTCCCTCTCTCTCCCTCCCTATCTCTCCCTCTCTCTCTCTCCCTCTCTCTCTCCCTCTCTCTCCCTCTCTCTCTCCCTCTCTCTCTCCCTCTTTCTCTCCCTCCCTCTCTCCCTCCCTCCCTCTCCCTCTCTCTCTCCCTCTTTCTCTCTCTCTCCCCCCTCCCTCTCTCCCTCCCTCCCTCTCCCTCTCTCTCTCTGCATTTCTCTCTCCCTCTCTCTCTCTTTTTTTCTCTCTCTCCCTCTCTCTCTCCCTCTTTCTCTCTCTCCCCCCCCTCTCTCTCTTTCTCTCCATCCCTCTCTCTCTCTGCCTTTCTCTCTCCCTCTCTCTTTTTTCTCTCTCTCTCACTCTCACACAGGCAACGTACAGTTGAGAATAGAATTTCTTTAGTTAAGAAGATAAAGATGTTCTATAAAATAAAAGATTAAAAAAAAAAGGGGGGGGAGGGCTAACAATTGTGGGAAGAATAATTATAAATTATATCTTAAGTGTGAATAGAAGAAATAATCAATTCATTATATATTGGCTTCTGATAAATAATAGTGTTCTATTGTTTATAACTTAGCTCTATTAATCCTGTGTTCAATTATAGTCCTCTTAGAAACATAGTCCTATGCCTTCGTGAAGATAGCGTGACCATCATCGTTGGGAGGTGCCAGCTCCAGCTGCAAACTCCAGTTGAAATTAGAATGGCAGGGCCGTTATTCTATGTCCTCGAAGTATGAAGGACACAGTGGTGGCGGGCTAATTTAACGATGAAGAGGCAGGCTGCGGGGTCTGAGACTGGACTTCATAAAAATTCTTTCTTCATGCAACGGAGCATAAAGATCAGAAACAGGAATTCAGGAATCCAGGAACAAGGATTCTGATCCAGCAGCAGGCAGGAAGCAGGAATTTCACGTAACAGGAACCAGTCGGTGTCTCCAGTCGCAATCAGGCTAAAAATAAAAACACCGAGCTAAATCAAGTCATTAAATAAAAGGGCATTGTGATCTCCTCGGGCACAGGCGTCAATCAGACAATCACACAAGGCCAATGGACAACACAAACAATGCAGGACAATCAGATCAGATCAATACCAAAGAGTAATCGATAGTGGTCGGCGACCATAATGTCATTGTTTCCATACGACCATCGGCCATGAACAATGGAATGAAACAAGCAGAGATTGCCCGTTCAAGAGGGCGCAACTCTAGTTTCATAAAAATATTAAGTTGAGATCATTCATTGCTTTATTCTAAGCACAGTGTCAGTGCGTTCAAAAGATCACCAAGGCGATCAGCCGATATAAAAGAAGTAAAATAAAATGTACAAATATATACAAGATTGCGAGCCTTATAATTCTTCAATCGAGAGCAGTCAACACTCTGGCTGGAAAAAAGGAAGCACTCCACAATACTATAAAGCAGCGATGCCCAAATTACGGCCCGCGAGCCACATCCGGCCCGCGTCCTGGTTCTATCCGGCCTGCCGAAACGTCATAACAAAGATATAGACATTCATTGATTGTTACTGAAATGTAAAATGACTGTTCACATTATTTTGCTTTATATTTATAAAAAAGATCAGTAACTCGTGAATTTCAAATGAAGATCCCTGCGTGTTTTTCTTTCCCCAGAACATACCCCCTGGACGTCAGTGGAATATCCAGTATTCTGGTTCTGATACATACACCAACAGAGATACCATTAAGTTAGTTATAGTTGTGAATGATGGCAGTTATACGGATGCGGGTCTGTACAGGTGTTCCTATTTAGCAGAAGATTTTTCAGTCCACTACTCTGATGCTGTGTACCTACGGTCTGGAGGTAAGAGGACAATTAAAATGCCTTTTTTCATTTTAATTAGTTTAATTTTGTTTTGGTTAGGCCTCTCATTGAGGCTGAGGCCTTAGGCATCTATACAGTTTTCAAGGCCATACATACTGCCCTGCTCTCATTGTCTCCTCATTGTCTCTCATTGTCTCTCATTGTCTCTCATTGTCTCTCATTGTCTCTCATTGTCTCTCATTGTCTCTCTATAATGATCCCTTTCTCTCACACTCATCTCCTCTTACACACATCTGGTTCTCTCCCTCTCTCTTACTTCTCTCTCTCTCTCTCTCTCCTATCCCTGATTCTGTTGGACCGCTGGGGCACTATGCAAGACTTGTCGACCATCTTTCTCCATTCCACTCTCTCTTTTGCCTTAGTTGAAACCTCGTTCAATGGCAGGCTCGTCAATTATGTTATGTTTTCTTCCCATCGCTTTCTTAGTCTGCCTCTTCTTCTTTTCCTGGTACTGTTCCCTGAAGGAAGGTCTTTGCTAGCCCCATTGACCTTATAGTAGATTTTTAGCTTGCGTTTGTTTGTTTTTTAAGAGAGTTAGCATGTCATCATGGAGTCCAGTCGCTGCAGTAACCATGTTTCTATTGACTTTGTGATGCAGTTTTTGAATGTGATACCTAGGATCCTAGGATCTTTCTCTAGCATCTCGATTCCATTGCTAGGATCCTCCTCTCTAGCTCTGCATTCAGAGTCCAAGACTCACTAGCATATAAGATAGATAGATACTTGGCATGAAATATGGTGCATAATATAAACAAATAACGAACTTCTTTCGTCAGCCATTTTAGCACACAGACTAGTGTCCCCTAAAAGGTGGGATGCGTGGTCGAGAGGCTAAGTACGCTTGAACTTGGCTTGTCCTGGCTACCTATGAAGGGGGCTTGAGGTTCGACACCCGACTCGAGCAGAGTTGTGTTTACTGAGCGCCTAAAAGCAGCACGGAAAAACCTTCTCCCAGATACTCCCTCCCCCCACTGGTCCACAAATGAGATTCGACCATAGCGCTCTGAACATGAAAGTAGAGCTATATAAAATATATATTTATTATTATAATGGGCATAACTCTTCCTGCTGTATACATTTTACCTAAAAAGGGGGTAATATACAATATCATTTGAGTTTCGATACGGAATATAACTTTCCATCTCTATTCGCTAAAACAATGCTGTTTTTTTTGTTTTTTTTTAGTTTAAGCCTCAGGGAATGTAAAATTTGATTGACAAGATTGTTAAAATGTTTCTTAGTCCACGCCATGATTGTTCTAAATATATTGCTATAACTCTGCTTACCCTTTCGATCATGGTGCGTACCAGAGCACCGTTCCACACAAGTGATGGATGACATGTTTAGTTTATACGAGGTAGAGAAGCTTCTCTGAAAATCTTCCATATTGAGCCAGCCACCTGGTATACAGAAGCACAAGGCAGAGCATCATGGCGTCGAGCTGTGAAAACTGGGGCACAAATTGCTGAGGAGAAGAGAACAGCGCTGGCAGAAGAAAAGCGCCCGATAAAAAAAGCTAGACATATGACAAAGCTCCAGATGGAATAACCTGCCAAGTGTGCAGCCGAACATTCCGGGTTCACATAGGTCTCACCAGCCACACGAGGAGGCACGAAACCCCAGTGCAAAGCCCTCAGCACCATTGATGACAAAAGTGGTCATCATCGAACCACGATGGACGAACTATATATAATTTGATGCAGCTTGTCCTGTTTGTTTATCTTTACTGACTGATACAATTCCCTTAACGGTCACGCTGTATTTTTTTCAATTTCTGTCCCAGATACACTTGAAAGTCAAATAGTTAACAAGAACAGTGTTGGGGAGAATGATATGCTCACCGTGGTCTGTGATGTGAAGAAGTTTAAACCAGAAGACTACCCGGACTATCCCTATCTTAACTCTCTGACCGCTGAATGGAAGCCCGCGGGGCAAGACAGCTTCTCAGAAATAGCCAAGTCATTTCCTTTCTATCATGATGAATCCGGTAAACACGTAAAGGTGAGATGGGCCATGTCATATAACAGTTTTAGAACCCCTGAAATATTTGGTGACTAGTAGTCACTGAACTATTCCGTGCAGTTAGCACGAGATTTTTCCTGGTCGGGGACTGACCACGAGGTTGACACCTCAGTTGATCTTGGGCTCTCGTAGAGAGAGGAATATTATGGATATCTTGTCCAGTGTAGTAATGTATTGATATTAAGGTTGAGTTTTGGAGCATGTGTGCTATCTAAAGTATTCCATTTGGATTCTAATGTACTACATCTTGTGCATATTTCTTGATGGCTGGATTTGCCAATATCTTTTGTGAATTATATTTTATGTGAATAAAATCCATGTCTGCTGACCTTGAGTCTATTAATAATTATAAATGTTGTGGTCGTAGCATTCAGTATGTTAATGTTCTCACGCACCAGCAAATCTAGTGCGTGTGAGAAAGTATTTAGTTAAGGCACACAAAGGCAGACCAGCTCAAGACTGTCCAGTCCTGTAACGATAACCAGGCTGTGACAGGCCACTAGACATTTATCTATTTGCTAAGCTGAAAGGCAAAACTAAGGTAAAAGACAGGGAGGAATGGAGAAAGACGGTCGACGAGTCTTGCATGGTGCCCCAAAGGTCCAAAAAACTAAGGGATGGGTAAAGGTAATTTTTAAGCTTACATCAACTCACTGTGTCTGATTCAGATGTCGAGCACCCTAAACACTCAACTTATTTCTAACACTCCCTATTCTCGGATCAAGTCGAAACTTTGCAAAAATATCAATTTTTCTTGCCGAAACAAGAGTCTAAAACTAACCAATCAGTTTATAAAATAGTAGTGTATAATTAATTGATTGTGTTTGGTATCGAAAATGTATATAAATCTTGAGAAATAAGGCTGTAATTTTTTAGTTTTTCTCCTTGGATAAGCTTTTTGTTAATTTTTTAAAAAAATATTTTTCTTAAACTCTGCCCTGCCAACTTTACTTGTTGGAATAACTGGTCATAATCATTGAGTATATTGATAATTACTTGTCGTAATCATTGAGTACATTGAGAATAACTAGTCGTAATCATTGAGTATATTGAGAATAACTAGTTATAATCATTGAGTATATTGAGAATCGTAATCATTGAGTTTATTGAGAATAACTAGTCATAATCATTGAGTATATTGAGAATAACTAGTCGTAATCATTGGGCATATTGAGAATAACTAGTCATAATCATTGAGTATAATGAGAATAGCTAGTCGTAATCATTGAGTATATCGAGAATAACTAGTCGTAATCATTGAGTATATTGAGAATAGCTAGTCGTAATCATTAAGTATATTGAGAATAGCTAGTCATAATCATTGACTATATTGAGAATAGCTAGTCATAATCATTAAGTATATTGAGAATAATTAGTCATAATCATTGAGAATAACTAGTCATAATCATTGAGTATATGGAGAATAACTAGTCATAATCATTGAATATATCTAGAATTAATAGCCATAATCATTGACTATATGGAGAATAATAGTCATAAACATTGAGTATAATGAGAATAATTAGTAATAATCATTGAGTGTATTGAGAATAACTAGTCATAATCACTGAGTATATTAAGAATAACTAGTCATAATTCTTGAGTATATTGAGAATAACTAGTCATAATCATTGAGTATATTGATAATTACTTGTCGTAATCATTGAGTACATTGAGAATAACTAGTCGTAATCATTGAGTATATTGAGAATAACTAGTCATAATCATTGAGTATATTGAGAATCGTAATCATTGAGTTTATTGAGAATGACTTGTCATATACATTTAGTGTATTGAGAATAACTAGTCGTAATCATTGGGCATATTGAGAATAACTAGTCATAATCATTGAGTATAATGAGAATAGCTAGTCGTAATCATTGAGTATATTGAGAATAACTAATCGTAATCATTGAGTATTTTGAGAATAACTAGTCATAATCATTGAGTATATTGAGAATAACTAGTCGTAATCATTGAGTATATTGAGAATAACTAGTCGTAATCATTGAGTATATTGAGAATAGCTAGTCGTAATCATTGAGTATATTGAGAATAGTTAGTCATAATCATTGACTATATCGAGAATAGCTAGTCATAATCATTGAGTATATTGAGAATAGCTAGTCATAATCATTGACTATATCGAGAATAGCTAGTCATAATCATTGAGTATATTGAGAATAGCTAGTCATAATCATTGAGTATATGGAGAATAACTAGTCATAATCATTGAGTATATGGAGAATAACTAGTCATAATCATTGAGTAGAGATCGAACTATGGGAGGGAGGTGCTATAAAAATCTTTGTATTTCAAAAAGACACTGTCCACTAAATAGACTTCACTTTTCAGATCTTGTGATTTAAAGGGCAGATGATGCTAATTTCATCTGTTTATTTGGCAAATGGTTAACTAGCAGGGTGTCATGTGGCCAGCACAACGACCAACCTCCTTCATTTTCCCCAACTTAAGTCAGGTACCCATAAGAGTTGGGTCGATTCACGGGCGCCCTAAAAATCTTGAAGTTAAAAAATCCTTCACTTAGATTCGAACCCATGACCCTAGGCTCAGAAGCCAAGTGCTTAACCGCTCAGCCACCGCTCCACAAACACCAAGAGTTATAACAATATATACATGTACATTGATGTCTTGATACAGAAAATACCACCAGGACGGAGCTGGAATATCGACTTCATCGGTGATGTTGCAGACAACAACAGAGATAGTATCAAAATAGTCATTGTCATGAAGGACGCGACCTACGCAGACGCTGGAATGTACAGATGTAACTATATGGATTACATCCGCACCTATTATTCATACAATCAAAGTCTTGTTGCTAAACGTAAGGAAAAGATACTACATAATCTATTATAAAAACTCCTTATCATAACACATTCAGAAAGCTAAAAGCTAAACAAAAACAATGATTTAAAGTATTTTTAATCGCACAGAGTTAAATACGAAGGTCATTCACTTCATAATAACCACACAGCTATACAAACTAAACGATAGAATTATAGTTATTATAAGCTTTATATATATATATATATTTTAAAGTATTTTTGCATTTTGCTTGTCAAAATTTTTTTCCTTCTACAAGAAATATTTGGCTGCCAAAATTGCAACTTAAATAAATAAAGAATAAAAAATTCTTAGGGTTAGGAAAAAAGCTTAAATAAACAAATAGTTAAAAAAACAAAAACTTATTACAAAGCAGAAAGTTGAAATTTCGAATAATTATCCACAGTCGATAGAAATATACGAATCGATAAAAAATCACTAGCCAATTAGCTAGTAAATGATTGGCAATCAAATTTACTTAATCTTGAAAAGAAACTTTGCTCCAAAACCTTGCCTGTATCGTGAGATAGATCAGTGATTTTGCAGTTCTTCCCCTCGTTTTCTCTTTCTTTCTAGTACGCCTTGAATTTTGTTCACTCGTTCGTTTTCTCGTTCTCCGTGTCTTCTGTTCTCTAAATGGTTGTTTGGTCATTGATTAAATGTCTGCATGCTCTTCTCCTAACCTTCGGTTATTTCATCACAGCTAAACAGCCGCGCGTCAACGTGGACATTGTCAGGCCTGGGGCGACCTTCGAGGTCCAGTGCGACATTCTGAAGTTCAGTCAGAAGAGCGACACCGTGGGCAACTATTTGGCAATACAAAGA